>CM067481.1:11272481-11305781 GCA_034552555.1 Semaprochilodus insignis | reverse complement strand
ATATTAGGCTATATAATAACATGTGTGATCCAGGGCAAATCTACAAGTAAAATGAACACTATGGCATTAGTATGTCCTGTTTCTTGTTTTCTAGGTTATCCATGATCCAAATTGCTTAAAGCAATTGACATTCTCTGCTACACAGCCAGAGGGGACCTTGGGGTCCTCCAGTTTGTGCCCTTTAAAAGGGGTCATACTGAACAATATGAACATGAAACCCTGGCTGATGTCTGTTATAAGATCCAGGACAAGGATCTTCAACTTTGCTTCTGGGGAACCCATCATAGGTACTGTCCTGCATAAACACTGATTCAACATTAACAAAAGTTAATGGCAAGGAAATCCCACCATCAACACTGCCAACCACCATCAACACTGTGCTGGATCTACAGGGCTCAATAATATCATCCTTATTCTAGTATCGTCTTATGCCAAGCATATGATAATATTATTTTCTCTCGAAACTTTAATAATGTGTGCTAACTAACTCACACTGAAGCACAATTAAATTTATCAGGATGTCATATTGGCTCAGGACTTGGAATCCACAAAAGCAGGTTAAGACTGTCTATATGTCAATGCTTTTGAGTTCTCTTGGCTCAAGCTAATCTAAAATGGACTGTGGAAATGTGTATTGTGGTTTGATGAGACATTTCAGATTATCTGTAGAAATAATATTGCCCCGTGGCGGGGGGCAATATTTGTGAAGGCACCATTAAAGCTGAACACAGTTTGAAGCAACATATGCTGTCCTCTAGATGCTGCCTTTTTCAGGTACGCTCATGTAACAACTAAGAAACATTCTGCATGTGTTACAAATGCATGGCTGTATGCTCAAGTGCAGGCAATGTGACACAGTAGCGTGTCCAGTGTTTTTGGAACACGTTGCAGGCATCAAATTTGGATTGATCATTTACAAAAAAATAATGAAATTCATAACATAAACACAAACATTGTGGTTTTGTACTGTTTACAGTTAAATGGGGCTCAAACAGACTTTACTAATCACTGCTTTCTGCTTTTATTAGCATTTCCCAACATTTTGGAATTTGGTTTGCAATGTGAATTAAGAAATTATAACAGTAGATTAAAAAGGACGCACAACTCAATCACCTTTTGTTTAACTGTGTAACTGAAGTGAAAAATGTATTGAAACTTAAGATTCAGATATCTTTGAGTAGAGAATGTATGAAAAGAAAAGAACAGAAAAGAAAAGGAGGGCATGAACAGAAACCGAAACTGCAAAGGATTCCAGGTCGCTTCACACCCAGTGCTACAATATTTATGCTACTTTCAACTGAACCTTGCAATTCAGAATGCCTAGCCTCCAACTAGGAAGAATCTAAGAAAATTAATTGTAAGTAAGATGATCCTCTCACCTCCATGCTTGGTAAATGATGTCAAATCAACATGCCTGCTCACACTGTCAGGAGAAATAACAAACCCCTTCCACTTTTTAATGAGATTTGAATTAGACTAGTCCACATACAGAGACAGTAGTTGGTTAAACTATAATTTTGATTGTTCATAGGTCAGTGTTGATAAAAACTTTGCCAAGAATGAAGTCGTCACATATATCACTAATGTTCCTGGATATCTTGCTTTCATGTTTTAATGAATTCATGACAAAAATCTAAGATACAAATACAAAATCATAACAGTTGACATTATGGGTTGTTTGAATGTGTCGCTTCCTATAAGTGGTTTCATACTGGGTGCAAAATTTTCATATCTGTCTGGCCCAACTTTCCACAGCATGAAGATTATTTTGAGAAGAGACATCCAAAGAGTTTTTCTGACCTTCCCGGGCATTGGTTTTTGTCTCCTCCAAATGCCACAAAGCCTTCCAAGAAGACATTCTTTACTAAATCTGCTTTCTCCCATCGTTCCTGTGGGAAGAAAACTTTCATTAAAAATAATCCATTCAGAGAAGAGTCAAAGTCCAACTTGCACACAGCATCAGTTTAAAAAAAGAGCCCAGATGCTTTGCTGACATGCAATGTGTTTTTTCTCACTCTTGTATAATAAAGATCTGATAAACCACAGAATATTTCACTTTGCACCCGTTCTTATGTCATCGCATCATTGAGCAAATCAGCTAAACAAAGCAATATTATAGTCACAGAAAGGAAGCTTTGTTTGCAGTATTTGTTTGCACAGTGTTGTTCAATATATTAGTTACACATAAGAGCAGCAACAGTGTTACATGGTTAAAGACTAGCCTGTATTATTTTAGTTTCTACACTTCATTCAAACCAGGAGTAAAGGCCCTGCCATACCAACTTGACTGTAGGCCACTGATGGGCTGTAAGAGAGACAGTTGCTGACAGTCATTATATTAGCATATTGGCATAAACACAGACACTTATAAGACTTTGAATCATGTGCCTGATATAGTTACAGACCATTGCCTGCAGAGAGCTGCTCTCTTTAGTGGAAATGCGTTAATATGTGCATGTTGACTATCAGGAGCTGTGAGCTGATTCTAAGCTGATGGAAGACAGTCATCACTTGGCCTGAGTCAAATAAATAAATAAATAAAATAAAGACATTTCCTTTTATTTCTGTTAATAGGTAACTTTTGACCAACTAACATGCTAGTTAAATGGGAATTAGATAAGCTTAAACATTTCTGCTTTATTCAGTGGTTAAGATGTAAACAGAGGCATTCAAAGTGGTTTAATGTGAAATGTTCCCTTCTTAAGAAATGTACTGAGTATGAATTGTGGAGGTGATTAAAGGCAGATGTCTGAAGCATTTAATTCCTCTAAAAACTACATTGCATAAAGTTATTACACTAAATGGTTATGAATGTGTTACCTGGTGTCTAAGAAACTGTTATGATATTTTTATGATATTTTAAAGGCTTTGGTGCATAGTAAATAAATGGATATATTTGCATTGTAAAATAAATTTGTTCTTTTCTCTGTGTAGCTTGCATGCTCTCCCTGTGTCTGAGTGAGTTTCCTCCAACAGTTCAAAGATGTGCAGTCAGGCAAGTTAAGAGATGCTATATTACCCCAAAGTGTGAGTGTGCGTGTGAATGTGTGTGTATGTATGTGTGTCTGCCCTGTAATGGGCAGGCAACCTGTTCAGGGTATTTCTTGCTCTGTGAGCGCTGGGATAGGCTCCAGCACATCCCATGACCCAGGTGAATATGTGGTGTAGATGATGAGTGAGAACTACAAAGTCCATCTGTGTGGTACAGAACCAATTCTAAAAAAGTTGGGCATGTTAAGCACGGGTGTCTCTGAAAAAGACAGCATCTAAAAGGCAGCATATATTGCTCCAAAATGTGTTCATCATTAATGATGCCAGATGTGCAGGTTGCATACTACTACGCCCCCACATCATGACAGATGCCAGCATGGGAACTTTATGCTATTAAAACGTGGGTGGCTCTTTTCATCTTTGGCCTGGAGAGCAAGGTGTCCATTATTTCCATAAATAGTTTGAAAGGTTGACTTGTCAGACCACGATACTCTTTTCCACAGTGCATCAGTCAGATTTCAAGATTAAGCTCAAGATTAGAGAATTCAGCAGCAATTCTGGTTGCTGTGACTTCCACTGTGCATAAAGCAGCATTATAGAAATGCCATAGAAATGAAGAAGGCGTGTCCATCCAGAGCGGTCACCCAGGGAGGCTGTTGAGAACGCCACACTTAAGAGACTTTAACGCTGCAGATAAGTTGCTCTTGTCAGCTTAATATGTGCGGCAGTGGTGTCTGTGCTATACTGTGCTATGATGTGGAGTAGTTAGGCGGGTTGAAGTGTCTACCATGAAAAGTAAGTGTATGGCTAGAACTGATGTGTCTGCAATCCCAGCCACTTACTGTTGAGCAGCGATTCTTCTCTGCTGGTGTGTTCACTGAAGTGCTAAATTCCCACACTAAGTGCATATCTCAGTGCATTTACCTTTGTTGCTAGTCAAACAGGCGTAATGCCCATCCTTTGGTTTCAGACCAAGTCATTTGTTTCACTGGTTATTCCAAACACTAATGTAAACTGTTAAAACAGTAAAAGAACCAATCAATAAATAAGCTCAAAGTACTGAACAGAAAATCTATGGATTTGTTCAGAGATGTACAGATGCATCTAAGCAAACAAATTGAAAGATAGGGACAGCATTTAGTCTTCCATGTATAAACAGAATTACTGAACATTTGTCAGTACATGCAGGAGAGAGTGTATCTAATTGGCTCTGCAGTAAATGTAAGGAATAAGACCACATTGGGAACTTCTGTGACTCATGGTCATCAATGCTGAGTCAAATTTGGGAAAAGGGAAATACATTATAAATTATATCCAAGAGCTGTTATTAAAATTGCTAATATTAATATTGAGACAGAGTGTTCATTTTCTCTGGGTGCCAACACATATTGGAATTAAGGGAAATGAGATGGTAGATAAATCACCTAGAGTCACAACCAATAAAGATCTAATCAACATGAAGATCAGTCAGTCTAAGTCAGAATCAAAAAGCTTGATTAAAATGGTGGTTATGATAAAAATGATTTAATGCTATGAGGCAGTGGGAGGTAGAAAGAACAAGTCATACTGGCATCAGACATATTGGACACATTAGTACCATGTACAGAACTGGAAAACCCAGGATAATGTGGTTTCCATCTACAGTCCTAAAATATGTTATCCCAATGTGTTATGCAACACTGCCCGGAATACAGGGAAGAAAATAGTTGATATAAAATATATTGTTGATCAAAAAACATTTAATTTAAAATACACATATCTTATAAATGCCAGCCTTTTAGAAGAGTTTATATAAAATATTTAACTTAAAATACACATCTCTTAGGTATGTGCCAGTAATTCAGAATATGGATAGAACCTTATTTCGAGGTTTGAGTAAATACTTTATATGAACTCATATCGCTGAAGCAAAACACAATGAACTGGAGTCTGCTGACCTCTAGTGGATGCAACTGAGTGTTACATTTAATTTTCCCCCACAGGACCACCTCAGATCAGGTATTATTTTGAGGGGTGGAACATTCTCAGCTCTGCAGTGACACTGATGGGGTGCTGGTGTGTTAGTGTGTGTTGCACTGCTACAAGTAGATCAGACACAGCAGTGCTGCTGGAGTTTATGCACGCTGTGTCCATTTACTGTCCACGGTATTAGACACTCCTAACTTATACATGTACATTCAGAAATGATAGCTCGTCTACTGCTGCACAATTTGTGTTGGTCATCTTCTACTACCTCTTCTGTGCTCACAGGATGCTGCTCACAGGATGCAGTTGGCTAGATATTTTTGGTTGGTTAATCCTTTGTGTTTGTGTGTAAGTCATAAAGAATTATTTATTTGCACACTGGATTGGGTAGTAGCAGGACACATACAAAACGGTTATCTGATCAGGATACGAAAAAAAGAAAACTATATTCTGGTACAGTAACAAAGACATTAATCAGATTATGGGTGCATTGTAGAATAAGAGGTGATTAGTGGCACTGAGCCACCATGACCCCTTGCCCCAACCAAAAAAGCCAAGAAAAGAAAAAAAAGAATGTGTTTATAATTTCATTGTGAGGTTGGTTGGCATGTAAGAGTAAAACAGTTAAAAAGGTATGTCACTGCAAAAAAAAGGTATTTTGGCAAGTCAAATAATTTTAAATCTAGTTAATATATGTAATATTTCTTATGTGACATGCCATTTTTATCTCACTATATTGGCAGACGATTTTGCTGGTGTCAAGTATGTCTCATATGTCTTGTCAGGTTTTGTATCTTTTATAACCTGTCATAAAGCATTGTTCTCTTAGTTTTAGTACTGAGAATCAATGTTTCAGTTTTTTCTTCATTTAGTTGTAGAAAATTCTGTGACATCCACTGAGAAATATGTGACACACAGCTTCTAAGTCTTTTACCGAGTCTAGATTATCCAAAGGAATCGCGATGTACAATTGCGTGTCATCAGCATGAAAACGAACATCATGTTCCCTAATGACATCACCCAGAGGTAACCTGTACAAAGAGAAAAGCAGAGGTCCTAAAACGGACCCCTGTGGTACTCCACAGGAAATACTAAATTGTTTTGATGAATGATTTCCCAGTGAAACCAGGAACAGTTTGTTTGTTAAATATGATTTAAACCAGTCTAAAACTGTGCCAGAGAGGCCAACCCAATGCTCAAGACAGTGGATTAGAATCTTGTGACCTAGTATAAATTTACCTTTTACCTTTTTTAGTACTGAATCAAAAGCTGGTTAGGAAGTAGACCAGCATTGGCAAACAGTCAGTGGAGTGCTGACTTTATTGAGCCAGGACGCCGATATATGCTTGCAATCTGTCAAAGGTGCTGTAATAGGTCCCAAAGAAAACTTTTTACATTTTATCTAATTTATCACTACTTTTCTATATACCACTACTATCCCCAACATTACATATAAAAACACATGTAGGCACACTGGTGGTTCTGGATAGTACATTAAATAACTATATTAACTATATTGGTATTACAACTATTTCCTTTTCTACCCCTATTTTCTATTAATACTGTTAAAAACATTATTAGGTCATCCCCTGAATTATGCAGTATTTCTCCTTAATGCAGCAGAAAGGCAGACTTAGATGTGGCAGAGAACCGACTTAAATCTCAAACGTTACAGTTAGTATAATCAAAACATAGTGAGCATTTAGCTAGAACAATTGTGTATGTACAATTAACATTGTTTATTTGAAAAACAGGAAGAGGACATGAAAAGGCTGTGCAGGGTGGTGAGTGGTGTACATCTTGTTCTTCAGCATCAGGATGAAATCAAAAGCAGAAATGCTTATAACATACTTAAAAAAAAGATTTGGGAAGCTCCAGATAAGCTTTCACCCTAAAAAATGTATCTTACCTTTATCAGGCACTGGAAATGTTTAAATGTATCTTGTATTTTTTCCTTCAGGTTGCTGGGCTACTGTAATGTGCCCTTGGTGTTGTGCTACTGTAATGTGTGTTGTGTACAGCCTGAAATTTAACATGAGAGCTTAAAAATTTCAAGGGCCTGTGTGGATTTGTTACTGTCAAGGAAACATGTGCCCACGGTGACAGTCTACAACACTGTGAGGGAATTAGCAATTTATGGGAACTTGATAGATCCAACAATGTTGCCATTTGCTCCAAATGAAGAGAGAAACAGATGAAAACGTTCTGCTTCCAAAAAAAAGGAAAAATGAAGGTACATCTTCCATGCTTTGAGAAAAAAAACAATGTTCCAGATGATGATGGTCATGCAGCGTTGTTAGGCTGATCGCTAGTATATTTCGCATGTTCCAGATCCAAAATTATTCTTCACAGGAACCGTAACAAACAGATAACAGATAAGATCTGGAAAACAATGCAAAATGTCACTTTAGATGCGTTTGGGCAAGCTAACATTTGTGAGGAAAGTCTGTCAGTGAAAACAACTCCATGAAATGATGTTCTTTCTGTCTATCAGATGCAACATTACAGACTCTATTCACAGATCCAGAGCAAGTGCACTGATTTTGGATGCAAAAAAGAGAAAGAAGTGACCAGCAATTTCTAAAGCAATACACAATATAATGCAAATTATTAAATTATATTATTTTTATTATCTACCTTCTAAAGCATTGGTAAGCATAAATATCTTTGACTTAGATATTCATGGTTACCAGAGAGGTGAAAAAAGTGCATCAATGATTGGTTTCTTTACATCTAGAAAGCTCATAATAAATTAAAAAGAATTCCTGAAGTGATGTTTTTCTTTTTTAACTTTTCAGAATCATTGTTGTTAGTCTGTTGCCACAACCTCCAAAAATCCTTCATATGTTTCATTTTTATCAATATTATTGTATTATTAGTTAATATTTTGAAAATGTAATACGTTTGTGTATATAAATATATCTGTATTTATATAATTATGCAATAAGTGGTCGTGCCATGGATCATCACATCTGAAGCTGCCCTCTGTTATAAAACTAGTACACTTGCTTTAAATAATGTGGCATCCCAGGATTCACTCTAAAAAATTAAATCGTTCTGTTGTTGGTTTTAATCAGGTTTTTTTTCGTTGTTGTTGCCTTTGCATAATAAATATATTATTCATTATACATAATGAAATCCAATATTTCATTTTGGGGTAATACATGAAAATAACCTGTACACTTAATTAGAACTTACTCACATCACTTTAGTGTGACTTACTGCACTTGAATTCATTATGTATGCTTTACTCAGTCAGGTATCTTAAACAAATATATCATGTTGAAACACTCAAGTCAAGTCAAAAATATTTATATAGCTGCTTTTTACAACAGAGGTGGTCACAAAGCAGCTTTACAGAAAATCTGGGTCACAAAAAAAGGATGTACAATTATATGCAATATTGAATAGAATAAACGATAACTGTTAGTGTGAGAATAATAATGAGAAACAGACCTGAAAGTCTGAATGAAACCACTAATGACCACTGTAAGTAGTTTATCAGAGTAAAAACTATGTCGCTTGAAGACTACGATGATAGTCTATTAGAAAGAAAAAGAGAAGCGTTTGGTGTTTTGTAAGGCAGAGAAAGAAGTGACTGATTAATCTGTAACTAAATAGCAGGATTATCGGATGGGTCCGTGGGATGCAGACAAAGCCCCCTAACAGCATAGGAGAGGAAGAAGCTCCATGGTAGGCCAACTGGGCAACAATGCAGGCAGGCAGTGGCACCCAGCCAAAGCAGATAAGCAGCAGCATCAGACCACATAGGATTGGCAGTAACTCCGCATTAGACCACACAGTTTGGGCAGTAGCTCAACTCAGCCAAAGAAAACACACAGACAATTAGCTCTGATAGAAGAACTCTAAAAAACACTATATTGTGTTAACAGAGTGAAGCAGTGACTCCGGCAGGCCTGGCTATTACAACGTAACAAATGTAACTGGGGCCCCAAGCTGCTGCCTGCCTTCCAGTCCTGGATTTTGTAATCACTGACAAGTACGACACTGTGTGGCCAATCAGTTGTTCAGTTAACCCCTGTGATTACAAAATCAGTCAAAGGTCTGGAATTGAATGCAACTGGTCTAGAGTGTGCAGCTCGATACTGTGAGGATTATGCAAGCTGACTGTGTCTAATTGATTGTCTGTGTCAGCAAAGGATGTAACTTTAAGTAGCTGAATACATAATTATAAGGGGTGTTTGGTGGAAAGGGTGAATTCCTATTCCTTTCTCTATCTATAGACAAAAGTCAATGTGTGGAAGAGCACATTACCAAACCAAAAAAAGGACATTCCCAGAAGTGGAATTTTTAAATCAGTCAGCAGCGCTATGGCAAGTGTGTTAGCAGTCCACCAACGCTAGAGAAGCCAGCTAACACAGGACCCCCCCAAATATTAATGTGGACATCTTTATCCAACAACCATGGATCATGAAGTTTATTTGAAATTAATCAAGGAGGAGGCCAGAGAACAGCAGATTCTGTAGGGTTGCTGCAGCAGATAATACTGACCCAAGTGCACCTGACTGAGAAGTGTTGGATGGTATTGATGAAATAGCTTTGCCTTTGGTCGGACATACATCCTGTTTGGACTTTGGAGTTGTTGCAGACCTTCAATGATCCATGATAAGGACTGAGATGGCTCAAAATATAAAAGGTGTGAGACAGAGGAAAAGAACCAGTCTTCATCTGTCTCGTGGTAGAGGACTCCACTCTATGTGCCATGGGGGATTTGAAGCTCTGCCTACTGCTTTTACTCAGCACCTACACCCTAGCACGTGAGTACACTTGTGTTGCCTGTGAATATCTTCAAAGCTTTGCTCACATTTGACTTTTTTCTTTTTACTTTTTGAAGTTATTGCAAAGCCAATATATCCCTAGATAAATTAATGGTAAATGAGTAATGTTTTTATTCCCAAACCAATGTGCTGTCTAGAACAAGATGCTGGGGAAGCCGAGGAATATTCTCCAACATGTTATTGTAAGCTGCATTTTCTTTCATACGACCTTCCCAGGAGGCAATGCTTCAATTGAAAATACAATTTTCTTCTTTCAGTTTTTATCCTAACAGCACCATTAAGTTATGTACATGGTTCTACAGCTCTATAACAGCAGTAATCATCATACATCATAATGTAATTATATATATTTATACTTATATAAGATATACATAATTGCATGATGTTTACCCACTGAGCTGAAAAACTTTTCTTAAACTTTTCTGTTTAATCAACAGTGTTCAGAGTTTGACAATGAACATCAGCTTTATTATAGTCGAATGTCAGACTTACAGTTTAGTAATTAGTTTTTACTTACAGTATGAATTTTAGAATTTTAATGGAATGTGAGCTCCACTGAAATAGTCTAATAAAAGTCTTATAAAAACTCGATTAAAAAGTGTTCTTGTTAATTTGAGCATTAGCCTTCTGTAAGACTTTAAAGATACTTTTCAATTTAGTTTGCAGTCTTTTATTTTATGTTTTACTGTGTTTATGTCCATTCTCTAGTGGCCAGAAGATACAAGAACTTCAGAAGATATGTGTATCAGTATGAAGCAGAGACCCAAAATAGTGTAAATACACCATCTGCCCTCAGGAGTGGCCCCAAAATCACCTGTAAGGTAATAATTAGCTACCAAGCTCTTCTGAATCTTCTCCAGTCATTCAATTTTGGGTAAAACAAAAGAGGCATATTGTCACCCAGTCACCTCTTAATTCAGCCCTCTTCTCCTCTACCCTCGTTTTGTTGATCCCTCACAGGTTGAGATAGATGTGCCTCGGACATGTAGTTTTGTGCTGAGCACAACTGAGTGCTCCTTGACTGAAGTGGTGGACATGGACGCTGAAGGCTCGCCCATTTACGGGCCTGCTGATGAGGCCCAGGCTTTTCAGGCTGCCATGGCGAAGTATGTATCAATAATGCTGATTTCAACCGCAAAAAATGAAAGCTATCTGTTGATATCTCAGGAAATGTGTGGGAGTCACAAAGTGTTGTCCTCTCTAAAAGTGACAAAAACAAAGCAATCACTGTATTATTTTTCTTCGTTGTTTAATGATAGGCTCTTCAAACTGCTGAAGTTGCAAGTTTGAAATGATTCTTTCCTTTTCTTTGACCAGAAACACTTTGAAAGTTCTGGTTGAGGGTGAGAATGAGGTAAAACTGTTTCCTGAGGAAGACGAGCTAACTAACATCCTAAACATCAAGAGAGGTATCATCTCTGCCTTATTGGTGCCCAGTATGGAGATGGAAAAGAACAAAAACATGGTAAAATTTGTTTTTTATTGCTACTGCGATAAGATCAAAACCCCTTCTTGTATAAGAGGTGTTGACAAAGCTCTTCATCTAAAATGCTTTTTAACTGACTCTCTAATAACTCCTTTACTTCACTGGATAGAATAGAAAGTCATACACATTGCCCTTATAATGGCATAATTATTATATCCTCTTTACTGTCCTCCTTTATCTTTACTGTTATTAATGATTTATCAAAACAGTATTTTAATGTGTAAATACCAGTTGTTTTTAACACCTAGTGTCACCGACAAATAAGTGGCTGCAAAAGAAGGATTTTATTTTTAATATAGTTATTATATCTTAATAGTTGCACCTGTGATGTTTATAGAACATGAATGGTGTGTGACTTCATGTACTTGACTTTAAATGTTTCATTAATATATAGGCAACTATCTACGGCACCTGTGCTACTGATTTCTTGGCAAACAACAGGGACAACACAGATGTCACCATTTCCAGGGACTTGTCTGCCTGTGATGGCTTCGGTGCCCGAAGGGACCATGCCAGCCCCATAGCTGTAATCTCTGGCATGGTAAGACATCCACAATTGTCTATTGTTATGTGTACTGTCACTTGTTAGCGGGTAATAACTTCTGTTTACTGTAACTTTAAGTAATTACTTAATGCTTTAAGAAAAGAAAGCAAGTAGTGGGGAAATACCCAAACACAAAGAATTTGGGAAACATAGCCACGGTTCTGTTGCTATCTCAGTTGTAATCCCAGACTCCTGACTGAAAGGCTGAAGAAGATAGCAAAAATCAACAAATTGATTATTTATGTGATCTTTGGGTTTTACTCTGCCATCAGCACTACCCTCTGTCCAAACTGATTAGCAGCAGCCAGATCTGCAACTATCAGTTTGATAATCAGAGAAAGCATATGACCATTGCGACCTGCACTGAGAAGCATGTTTACCTGCCTTTCTCCCACCGGTGAGACCATTATCTCTTTTATACCTTTGACTTCAGTGACTGTTCAAGTGTTTTAAGCATCATATCCTAATGCACACATTTTTATTCACTTTAATTCATCAATCTAGGAAAGAGTATGGTATCTCATCTATTGTGAAGCAGACCCTCACTCTGCAGGGAACCAACAAGATCAATGACAGAGTGTTTCCCTACAGTAAGCATTTTTTGTCTGGGCCTATCTTTTGCATAACATATATTTCATGAATGTATTTGGCTACACGTTTGTAAATCTTTTCCACTTTCCACAAGATGTGTGCACACAAAAGTAACTTCTACAAGTTGTGTTTTTACAAATTGCTCAATGTCTCTGTGTAAACCATAACAAAACTGTACATCCCAAACACAGTGCAGTCACCACATTTGTTTGGCTGTAAAAAAAAAAAAAAAAAAAGTCTTCGACAATTTAAGTCCTGCAATTTATTAATTTATAAGTCGTCTACATAAAACCTCAGCTTGTTGCACATTAGAAGTACTAACAGCAGAATGTATTGTGAATTTGCCATCAAACAGACAGAATTGTTAAAAAAAAAAATCAGCTGGACAAACAATGCTCAAAGCAAGTTTGGAACAGCATTTACCCAGTGTTAACATTTACTACACTGTAAAAAAAAACAAGTCAACTAAGAATCCCGTATAGCACACAGTGTATATATAGAAGATGTGCCTCGTCTCATATTAAAAATAAAAATCAGTAAATTTAGTTGGATATTGTCGCTGTCCAAAGAAAAACATGTACATCTTTTTTTTTTAATTTTTACTTGTATGCATCATTTGAACACAGCAGCTGTCGTTTACATTGTGTGAAAATTTTATGACACATGGCACAAAATTGTCTGGAAAAAAGTCTGGTTCCACTGACTTGTATTCAGATTAAGTTGCCAGTTTGGATTGCTATTTACTTGTTTTTCTTTGGACAACGACAATAGGTAAAAATAATGTATGTTTCCTTCAACTCAAAAGAGAAAAATCGAACCGTTAATTTAACAATTCACTACAAATGAATTTGACAGTTCCCAGCTGGGAGTTCATTTCAGTCAGTAAATCATTATTTAGCTAAAACAAATCTAAAAAAATAAAATAAGCTATAAACCTTTATCATTATGTAGTATTAAAAGAAATCCTTGCGTGTTTTATAGATGAGGCCAACCTTCAGAACCTCCTTATGGAACCTACAGAGGACAAGGCTCCTGTCCAAAATACTGATGCTGCACTTGCTGTTTTTAAAGAGCTACAAGCCATGCATCAAATTCAGCAGGGCCACCTGAGGCCTAGTGCCTTCCACAAACTGGTCAGTATACTCCGCAGCTTAGAGGTGGATGTCCTCAAGCAAGCCATCACTCAGATGATGGAGGAAGACCAGTTCCTGACTTGGCAAGGCCTGATCCAGTGTGGTACTCCTGAGTGCAGGAGCTCCATGCTCCAGATCTTCGGGGACATTAACTCTGAAAACATTGAGATAGACGCTGCCATCTATGTTCTGGCAATGGTCCACAGGCCCTCTGAGCTACTTGTGAGAGACATTCTTGAGATGGCCAAGCACAAGCAGAACAAGCCTATCATGTATGCACTGAGCAATGTGGTTAGAAAGTAAGTAAACATTTCTTACCATTTCATGTCATGAAGTTCAGTTTCTGTCTCATAATATTACACAGATTACATTTTTGGGTAAATGAATATGTTCTTGTGCTAGAGTAATGACTACAATTGTGAATGAACATATACAATGAGTTTCTCATGTGGCGCTTTTGTTATTCCATACACTTGCTTTATTTATGCGGGACCCTTCTGTGATATTTCAGAATTTACATGAATTATTAACAAAAAACAAAATAATAAGAGAGATAGCAAATCTGTGTTTTATCTCTGTCAGCTTAAGTCAAGGAAGCTAATGAGGCTAATATTAGATCATGTGTGTATTAGATCAGTATCTTCAGTTATGTGTTCCGTATGCCCATATTGCCAGTACAACTAAGAGGCATTTGTTTTACCTCTTCAGGCACTTCCAGGCAAATAGCAAAGTCACTCCTGCAATTACAGCAGTGTATGATTATATGTCCACCATCCTGGGCCCTGACTGCGCTGGAGATAAGGAGCTGACCTACTTAACCCTGAGGGTATATATTGTCCCGCATTAACCAACACCTCCTGAGAATCATCAAAATCATTTGGTTCATTGTCAAACTGAACCAAAAAGTTACAAATCTTTTATTTTTATGTCCAGGTTGTTGGAAACATGGGACAGGCCATGGAAGCTGCAAACCCAAACATTAAGAACATCCTGCTAAAGTGCATGAGGCAGCCTGCCACCACTCTGTCTGTCCAAATAACTGCCATTCAAGCTTTTAGATATATGTCCGTAACTGATGAGGTGAGGCACAAATACCTTCACTAATATTATTTTCTCCCAGTCTTAATTCTACTTATGGACTCTATGGATAATGGATAACTATTTTATTGTTATTTTTTAGGTACGTTTCAACATCCAAAGAGTTGCACAGTATGGTAAGGGTGCTGTGCAGAAGAGACTAGCAGCTTACCTCATCCTTATGAGGAACCCTGAGGTTAGCGATCTTGAACTGGTTAAGAAGATCTTCATGCAAGAACAGAATAAGCAAGTCAAATCTTTTGTTTCATCTCACATCTACAACATCGTTCAGTCCAAGGATCATGAGACCCAACAGTATGTATCCCACTGTACACTGGTTAAAAAGTTCTACATTTGGTTCTAATTTAAAAAGCATTTAGCGTTAACCATAACTTTAAGACTCTATCCTTTACCCTTTCAGATTAGCTGAGAAAATTATTGAAGTACTGCAGAAGAATGAGGTGATTGCTCCCTCTGGCTATACTACACTTTCCCGTAATTACAAGATGGAGGCTTACATGCCGAAACTTACAGGAATGGGCACCAGCACGCAAGGAAACATCATTTTTGATCCCAGCAGTCAGCTGCCCAAAGAGGTTATGCTTGAGACAACTTTAAAAGTGTTTGGATACAGCTTTGACATTTGGGAGGTGGGAGCCTTGTCTACTTTTTCCTTTCTTTTTCCTTTTATCTATCTTCTGATTTGTTGTACGACAACTCTTACATAAATCTTTTTATTGTTCTGTGTTAGCTTGGTATGGAAGGCAAAGGATTTGACCCAACCATTGAGGCTATCTTTGGAAAGAATGGCTTCTTCCCTGATACCATCTCCAAAGCAATGTACTGGGCTGGAGACAAGATGCCAGACAAGCTGAATGACGTTCTGCAGCAGTGGATGGGGACCCAAAGAAAAAATCAAACCGAAAGACATGTATACAAAGCTAACTATTATAGTTAGGATTAATTATGATTTGCTTTCATCAAACCATTAATATTACAGAGTTTCCCATCTCTCTCCTTAACAGGTTTCCGAGGATATCATAAAAGAAATTGTGTATAATTTTAACAAGCTTGTCAAGGACCTGAGAGATCAGGAATCCCCTGAAGCAATGGCCTATCTCAGGTTCATGGGAATTGAGCTTGGGTATATAAAGGGTACTGGTGAGCTGTCTGCCTTCGCCAACAGGATGATCACATACTATAATGCCATCAAGCTTGCACCATCCAAGGTTTGCATATCTTTCCACACAAACGCGTACACAGATCCACCCGTTAGCTTCATTACATATCTTATGTTCAGATTTTGACACCTGTCAGTTCTCTGATATGCATTTAGTGTCAGTTTTCATGCAATTACAAAAGTACAATGTTGTTGAATATGCTCTCCCTGTTCTAACATTTGAACTTAGATTATGATGGACCTGATGTCTGGTACAAAAAACATCTTTGCCCACTACATTTTCATGGACAACCAGTTCCACCTGCCTACTGCTTCTGGCTTCCCTCTCAAGTTCACACTGTCTGGTACATTCACCCCTGGTGTAAGCGGAGGATTGCGTATGGACCAAAGCACGGTACATAAATCAGGCAATTACAGCAATCAAAATGAATTTAAAACATTCTTAACAATTTACACTGGTTCAAAAGACAGTAATGTATTTGTTACAGAACCAATGAATCATTACCATATTGTTGTAAGAAATGAATATGCAAACAAAAAAAAAAACCACATGTTTCTGACCTTTATAGCGTGAGTTGACCTTCTCACCCTCCATGGGAGTCGAGTTTGTGACTCGTATGGGCATCCATGCACCCAAATTTGTTGTCTCTGCTGTGGAGATGCACACCAACTTCTTCCATGAGAGCTCCCTCAATGCCAAAATCTCTATGGCTCATGGCCAAATCAAACTGACCATACCTGCACCTAAGGATACCACTCAGCTTCTCAGAGCAAGGTTAGTTATTTGCTGTATACTCGTAATGCATTTCATCATTGTTATCAGTATCTTTGTTAATATAATTTGGATTTGAATCTGTGTTGTTATATGCGAGTCAGCTATAACATTAAAAGCACAGCCTTGTTTTGGCACAGTGTACATTTTATCAGCTCCACTTCCCGTATGGGTGCACTTTGTAGTTCTACACTTACAGATATGTTATCTCTTATCATTTATTTGCCCCCTTTTACCCTTTGCCTCAGTAGTTAGGACCACAATAGTGCAGGTATCGGGAGTGGGTGGTGGATCATTCTCAGCAGTGCAGTGAGACTGCTGTGGTGATGGTGTGTTGGGCTGGTGTGATTGGATCACTTCACTGCTGGACTGAGACTAGTCCACCAACCAAAACTAGCCAGCCAAAACTGTCCAGTGGGCAGCATCTTGGAGGATGACCAACACAAACTGGTCAGTAACAGATGAGTTTCTAATAGAGTGCACAATGAGTCGACATGGTGTCTGATCCACTCATACCAGTGCAACACACACTAACACACCACCACATCAGTGTCACTGCAGTACAGAGAATTATCCCCCACCCAAATAATACCTGCTCTGCGGTGGTCCTGTGGGGGTCCTGACCATTGAAGAACAGGGTGAAAGGGGGCTAACAAAATATGCAGAGAAACAGCTGGACTATAATCTGTAATTGTAGAACTACAAATTGCACTTATATAGTAAGTGTAGCTGATAAAATGAATAATGAGTGTAGAAACAATGAGGGTTTTTTTAATGTTATGATTGATCAGTGTATGGTAAGTGCGGCTGTGTACTGATAGTGGAAAGATGCTGCAGAAATCTTTAACAAATCTTTAACAAATGGTCTATAAAATGTTCACTGTAGAGGCAATGGCTAATTACCAGTGTATTTTCATAAACAGTAACAGTCTGCTAGTGGTGAGCTCCAAGAAGAGCACTCTGATGCCTGCTTCAGGAAAAAGAACAGAGTCTGTGAAGTGCAATCCTCTTCTCACTGGCATGGAATACTGCACAACTATCGACTACACCATTGCAAGTTCCAAAGAAGCTGCTCCTTACTTCCCTCTGAATGGAGAGACAATGTAAGGAATGCCTCTCTTATAATTATAATCCACAGGTGTAGATTTAAGGGTTGGGGATGGGGGGGTGGAGAGGGGCATGTTCTCTTTTGTGTTTTCCGAATATTGCGATGATAATGTTCTTGTTTTGTTATGATGTAACATAATCTGTGGCCCTGACAACACCCTCTGAGCGTTGCAGTTAAACCGTTATGTCTTGGAACATTATTTGAAATTTGAAATGATAAACATCTTTAAAATGTTCTTTGAATGAAATGATGTAGCATAGTTTGTTAGCAATAGCTAATTAGTAGGTCTAGCAGATTTACTTACTATGTTAAACCTAAAAAACTTCTACTTCTAAAGGTATATTGTATGTCTTACTAGTGCTGCTGGCATTGAGATCTGAGTTGATCCTGCTATCTGGACATTACAATAACCAGCTGAGTCTCACTTAAGCAGATAAACTTACCTTACAATAAGTCTCTCATATGTATATTTACACAGTATTTGGGGTGACAATGAGCTTGAAAGTTCAGCATGCATGTTGATATATTGTTATAGTAATTTACAGTAATATTAATATTAAAGTACATTGTAGTTATAGTAAGGTAAGAATGCCATGCATATTGATAAGCACACACCTTCAGTAGCTGAAATGAAATCTATGCCATTTTTATAATACATCAGTCTAGGATTATCTTTTTTCACTTGTGCAGTAGTAATATGTGGTGTTCCCTTAGGTTTTCAGTTGACATCCGTCCTAATGGTGAAGTTACCGAATACACTGCTACCTTTGGCTATGAACTCTTAAATGAGGGCAAAGACGGCCACCAGAAGTCTGATTCTCTAAAAATGATCCTGAGAAGTGAGGGTAAATACATTTTAAAATTACCTATATGACACCATACCCTATGTAGACTACCAGATGAGATTACTGTGAAGTTTGAGGTACTACGTTCATAAAAAAAAAAAATGTTGTTTTTATAAACAATGTCCAATTTTTTTTTCCTCTGTCTGACTAGGTCCTAACCCTGTTCAGGCCACCACTACTATTAAATACAACAGGAATAGAAATATCCTCACCACAAGCATTGATATCCCTGATTATGATGTGGAGGCTGGGATAAGATTTGGAGTCACTGATAGCGGTGCTAAAGGAAAGAAGCTCACAATTGACATCTCCAACAAGAAAATTCCTCAGGTCTCTCTGGTAGGACGTGCTAGGTAAGCAAAGACCAGAGTATTTCTTTCTTTTTTTTTAAATGCTTTAACAAATAGTGGCCATTCTGAACACATTGCAACATTGTTTTTCAAAGCTGAAAAATCTTGTGGTATTATTAATATACTTATTACTATTGTTGATGTCACTATGTAAAAATATACTGCATTTTTGTATACATTTGTAGAATTGTTTTGTGTATTTTTAAAAAACAGACACTGCCAAGATAAATAAGGTTTTTTCTGAAGACAAGTTTTAGTCATTTTCCAAATATACAGTGCCTTGCTAAAACTCTCTTGAAGGTTATTAATGCACTGTTTAAAAATTTAAGCAATAAGTCATGATAATTTTCTTTTTTAATTTACCATAACTTATCAAATTACGTTTTGTGATTTCAACTACATTTCATGAGTTTTTTATCTTTCAACTTGAGTACTGTGAGCACTTAGCAATGCAAGTTTTAAGTTAAGGAAGTATTGACAGTACTTTTTGAGGACAACTCATCTTTCCTATTGGCTTCTGGCAACATCTATTAGCATATTGTTTTATTCACCCTCTTTGGGTTGTCTTCCCCCAAAGCCTACCTTCCATTGTGTACATCTTTTTCTGTTCCAAAGTTATTGGTTGAGCCACATTGCTAAATGCAAGTTAAACTCACTTAAGTGAACTTCAGCTGGTGAAACTCAAACTGAAGACTTGTTAAAGGACAAAAAGCTATCTGATTTGATATAGTGTAACAGGGTTACATTATTAAAGCGTTATGAACATCCTAGAGGTGTTCCTACAGCATGATGCTACACATTTGCACTTACAGCCAATGACAATGTGACTGAATATAAGAAAGATACATACAGTGGAAGTTAGGCCAGGAGGGAAAACAACATGAAGAACCAATGGGAAAGATGAGTTGTGCTTGTAACAATCTGTCATTCATTCCTTTGACTTAAGTAATAAAGTGGAAACCAGTAATTGAGACAAGTGACAGTGTAATGATAGCTTAGCGAGCAGACTATATCAGTTTATACTACAGTAGAGGTTGATTATCCACAGATTTAAAAGATACGACTCAAATGTTAGAATCTGTTCAATCATACAGCATCCAACCTAGGTTATCTACTAGGCTATATACTGCCGCACACTACACAGACTTTCTTTTTGATACAAGTCAGTGTTCTCAATGTTATAACAAATATGGGCCTTTGAAGCTTGTTCTTTCTTAACCATCTTATGACCCCCAGTAATTTGAGTAAATTGTAACTATTCTAGATTCTATATCATAAGTTTACTAATTAAAGGAGATGGAGATGTGATTTCTGAGCATTTTATGTTTAATGTAGTTCTATAGAAAACTTATGAAAGGGGCAAAAGTATGAAAAGGGACTGCAATGTGCCTCCTTATTTTTGAACAGTTTTAAAGTGTGGTCTAGACAAATGATAATCCTTAATCCAGGCAGTTTTTAGCTTTCAGAACCATGACAGTAATAGATCATTTACTCCCACAAATACTCTTAAAATAAACTAAATCTGAAAATTCAGAAACAATAAAACCTATTCAGATGTCCGATTTACAGCAGTCCTACCAAGTTTAATTAAATTAAATGCTTCTCAGAGCAGTGTACTAGATTTCAGAAAAAATCGTGATATTAGCTTATTAACTGCATTTTATTTGATTATATATGATTACAGGGGCTCAATAGAGAGTAGTGAACAGTAGCATTCTCATGGGACAGCCATGTCCACTCCTATAGCCTAATGGAAAGGAGGAGGGACAATGTCATTCAGAAAAAAAGAGTCTTTCCTACATTTTTCAGCACTACATCCTACATTTTTCTAAATATAACTTGTTTGATCGGGATGAATAAAAAAGTAATGGCTGATGGCAAGTACTTACTAACAATTATTATCCGTAGGGATCTTATTAGATATTGTAAATCTAACATTAATACTACCCATACCTTGTTTTAATGACTGGACTAAAAAAATAGATTCTATTTGGAATATGAGCTAGCTGCCTAGTTCAGTTTGAAGTATTTAGATCCTGAGGAATATTATGGGAATTGTTTTTAAGGATCACTTTTAATGTCTTATATCAATATTGTAACTTGAATTGCTGAATCGAAATGCCAAATCAAATTTTCCAAATCAAATTGCTGAAACAATTTGCTTTTTAGTCTATCAAATCAAATAGAATTTGCAAAACAATATGTATGTAATGGAGTAGAAGATTCAAAACCTTAGTAAAATGCCATATAAGGTCACCACCACAAAACAAAACTGTTTCCCAGTACTATTGTGAGCATAGTATTGTTTCCAAAAATAAATTGTGTAAATGGTGTTAATGTAAGCAACTTAATTGAATGTTGTATGTTTACAACAGGCTTGAGGCAATGAAAGATGGCCTACTGCAGGCCCAAGTTATTATCCCTTCGCTACAGACTGAGGCAGCTCTTACTGCCTCAATGAGGCGTGCTGAGGATCTCACCTTGGAGCTCAAGAGTAACATTACAGTCCTAGAGGCAAATTCTGTCCAGAACATCATCTTCAAATATGGTACTTGAACAGTTCTTACATTTGATATCCTATTATGATGTAGTGTATGTAGCAACTACCAATTTTGCCTAATTCTCTTTGCAGTTGATGATGAAATGGAGGTTCAGCTAAAGTCTGACATTGACTCAAAAATCCAGAACTTCATGCCCAACACACAACATATCCAGAGCAAACTGCAGCAGCATTTTCAGGATATTATGCAGCAGAGAATCGCCCAGACTGATATGAATCTCCATCACATTTACTCAAAAACTATTGAGGTATACTAAAAAATATATGTGTGCTATATGTTTTATGGGAAAACTTTACTGTATAGTGCCAATCTAACATACTACATTGTTCCAAGTCAGTACAAATTACTGCATTTTTAACAGTACAGTTTAATTTCGTTTTGTGTCACTAAATGCAATTACAGGCTGGCCAGATTTGGATGAACAAAATTTCTGCGGAAGTTCCCTATATTCAGATGATAAGGAACAACATGCCAGAGCAGATGATGCCTACTTTGCCTGAAAAACTGTATCTGAACACGTAAGGAAAAAACTTCTTTTTGTAGACGTGACACATTTTTTATATTTATATATATATAAATTTTATATTATTTTTGTTCTCGTTCAATGTTTTTGTTTCTATATTCTTGTGTTGTCCTGTTGGCATGTTTATAATTGCTCATTTTAATACTGTATATGAAAGGTGCTATTTAAATACAGTTACATACAATAAATACAATAAGTAATGTTATTATATCAGTAACATTTCTATACTGTCAAACAAATGAATGCATAATTTTTATAATGTTTATTCATTTTAACTGCGTTATTTCATTTGTAGAGAGACCATACTCAAATACCAGTTCAACAAGGACCGTTTCACTACCACAATTTCCTTGCCTCTGGGTGGGAAGACATCTGAAGACCTGAGAATCCCTCATGAAATGGCCACTCCAAGCCTTTCCATGCCACAGATTGGTCTGACTGTACCCTCTAAACAGTTCAGGCTTCCTAAATTCTCCATTCCTTCCAATTATGACTTAACATTGCCACTTCTCGGGATGGCACAGGTGTCTGCCAAGATCAGTACCAATTTCTACAACTTTGAGGCCATGGTTTCTGGTGGCAACAACACTGTCGAGGGACCAAGTTACATTGCCAACTACAAGTTCATTGCCAACAGTCCCATGGAAATCTTGTCCTATCGAGCTGAAGGTGAGTAAACTTGAATATAGTGGTCATCTAACAGCATGGTGTACAGGGAAAATAGTACTCATGTGATATATCAAGAAATCTTATACTTTCATCCTTTTTCACCCCATTCAGGAACTGCCCATATCACTGACATCCCTGAGGATGCCTTAAAGATCACTCTTAATTCTTCCTTAAGCCACAAGCTCATTGATGCACATTTAAGCTTGACAGACTCAGTCACTGTTATGACAGATGCAGTAAAGGGTGCTGGAAATTACAAAGTGCAAGTCTTCAGTCCTCTCGGTATGGAGATGTCGATGGTGTACACTTCACAAACTACTATATCTTCTGATATCACCGGAGAAGGCAATATGGATGGGTCTCTAACTGTAGGCCCAGTGTCTGCTAGCACCAGCCTCACACAGTCCTTTCTCCTGCAGCCCAGCATCAGAGAAGCAAAGGCAGAGTCCTCGTTTAGAGTAAGTTCATCTGTTGGTCAAATACGCAATAAGATAAAGGCTTCGATAGCCAATGAAGAACTTTCACTGGAATCCAACACCAACATCAACAACGACCCAGTCAAGCATACATCAAAGCTGAACATTGATTTCCAAAACTCCCATTTTACTTTCAAGTCAGATTCTGTGACTAAGGCAGATAAACGAATGGTTCGAAACCAGGTAGACATCTCTGCCACCATGGAGGAAGCGACCATCAAGATTGAATCCCAGTTTGATCACAATACAAATCACGCCTATTCTCTGATTTCTGGATCACTGACCACCAGGCAACTTGAACTCAATGGAGATGTTACCCTCAACTTTAATGCAATTCATGGCTCCCACAAAGGCACTCTATCCCTTTCCAAGGATGGTCTAACCACAGGCTGTACCACCATTGCGCAAGTCAGCCCAGTGACCCTTGAGAATGTTTTCCACGGTGACATTGGTACCTCTGGTGCAAAACTGTCATTAGCCACGCAGGCCACAATGCAGGAACACAATGCTGAGCTCAAGGTAGAAGGCCGATTGACAAGCTCTGAGGTATACCTGAAAAGCATGTACACAGGTGAAATCTTCAATTCCAGTGTAAAAAATACAGTAACCATAAGGCTGACTGACGAAGACCTGAACTTCTCCAATAATTTGATAGCATCCCTGCAGGACATCAAGTTAGAAAATGCCCACTCTCTGACTCTTTCTCCCAGTGCTCTGGCTATTCACTCTGAAGCTGACAACTTCTTGAATAACAACAACTTCTACAAACACAAGATTGCAGTTGATGTTTACAGCTTTACTGCATATGTGAATGTTAACAGTGACCTGAAAATTCTTGGACTGAACTTAGTCAATAGTGCACAGGTCAAGGCAGAGCCTCACAAAATTGACTTAACTGGGACTCTGAAGGGAGCCTTTGCTGAAGACGAACTGAGACACACTTATGAGATCAGCTATGCTGACTTAACAGCCACAACAAAATGCAGCACCAACGGAAAACTTCTGGGTATCCAAATGACTCAAACCTTGGAGGCTGAGATCGTGGGACTGTCCATGCAGCTTAACAGTGAATTTAATTTAAAATCTCCACTCTATTCTGTAAGCAACATCTTGACGAGTGTTGACCCTTTGCTTTCTTCTGATGGGGGACTAGATCTGTATGGAAAACACAGTGGAGAGATGAAAGGTAAGCTTCTCCTGAATGTACAGCCTCTGTCGTTCTCCCTTGAGCATGAGTGTAAGGCCTCAACCTCTCACCAGCTGGGCAATGGCAACTCTGTTGAAACCAGCTTCCAGAATGAGATCACTGGAGCTGTCACTCTTGAGCAACAACATTTTAATGCCAAGATGCAATCCAAGCTCAATGAACATACCTTGGACCAATTCCTGGAATTCTACAACACACCTGAGAATCTTGGGTTTGGATTAAGAGGGACAGTGCTCACTAACATCTTGAACAAAGTTAATAACAACATTGAAGACTTTGCCATTTCTGGGACTCTACAATATGAGAAGAACAACAATAGTCATTTCCTTTCTTTTCCCTTCATCGAGAGCCTGCCTAGCCTTAAGAAGCAAATCAAAACATCATTGTATACTCTGAAGGAATACTGCCTTCAACTGCTTCAGGACAGTGATAGCAAATTTAACATTGGAGCCATTATTAGATCCAGAGCAAGTGAGCTTGAACAGATATTTGGAAGCTTGGATGTAAATATGTTTTTTGAGAATGTAAAGGATGTCATACATTCCACTGAAGTGGAAAAGTATATAGAAAAACTCCGTACTGTCATCTCCTCTGAAGAAATCACAAAACTTTTTAAATTTGTTAGAGAAATGATCGCAAACTTAGTCAAGAGGACTTACATCAGCAGTACGTTAAAGAAGATCTACACCAAAGTTGATGAAATTGTGGCACAGTATGAGATTGAACCCTTGGTGGAGAAATGTGTGAACAATGCTGTGGACCTTATGAAAAAATATAACTTAAAAGAAACAATGCAGCTGGCTATTAGCCATCTGAAATCAGTTAACATCAAACCTCTTTTTGATCAGATTTTCAGGCATGTGAATAAACTTGCCCAACAACTTGACTCACTTGAGTTCAAGCGAATGACTGATGAACTGAGTGTCCATGTAGGCAAAGTCCTTCAGGCTGTAGACTCCTTTACTGATGAAGCAAGAGGCAAGGTGCCTGAAATTACCAGGGTCCCCTGCTTTGGTAAGCTTTATGGTGAGTTTGAGATCAACTCCCCAGACCACAAAATGAAGACCACTGCTCGTCTGGAGAATGCTACGAGCAACCCGGAAATGCCACACTTCATAACCAGTCTGAACTCTCAGTTTAACACTCCCATTGACCTTTTGGCCTACTCTTTTAATTCTGCTGCTCAGTTAACTATTCCTAAAATGAGACATATTAATCTCCTTGCAACAGTGAGTGTGCATCACATGGCTTTCTCTCTTGACCATCAGGGATCATTGGCTATCCATGACTCATCATCTCAGGCTTCCTCTAGGACCACAGTCAAGGCAACCACTGAGCCGTACACTGCTGAGCTTGTGAACAGTGTGTTGTTTGCTCTGAAGAGTGGATTTACTGGAACTATGGACACATCCTACAAGCATAATATAACTATGCCAATAGCTAACATCTTCAGTGAGGCCGCAGTGACACAAAAATCTACTGTCCAGATGAAAGCTGACATTATCACTTTGGCCCTTGCAAATGAAGGAAGAGGAAAATACTCTTTCTTTGGCTGTTCACATGAAGGAACTCACAAGAGCGACATGGACTTTGTAATGGACATACAGTCAACCAAACTGATGCTTAGTGCTGATACTGACAGTAATCTTTTAAAGTTGAAGCAGAATGTAAATATTGAGTCTGGTCATTTCAGATACCTCACCATTAATGTCCATGCCCAGACAGAGACTCCCTTCATAAAGAGAAGTGTTGCTGTTGTGAAAGGCCAGGTTGAAATACAGGATCCTAAAATTGAACTGATTGCCTCTCACAATGCTGAACTGATTGGCAACCTTGATGGCACCATGTCAAACTCACTTAACTTCAAGGTTGTGCCTTTTGAGATTTCATTTGACACAAAGAACAAGAAGAACATGAAGCTGGCTCTTCCTTTTGAATTGTACGGAATGGTTGTTCTTCAGAATGACTTGACATTTACCTTGAACCCTACAATTCAGCAAGCTAGTTGGACTGGTCTTGCTGGTTTCAATCAATACAAGTACTCCCATTACATCAACATGGTTAATGTTGAAAAAGAAGTTCAAGTGACTGCCTCAGTAAATGGTAAGGCCGATCTTAACATATTAACTAGGCCAATTGAAATCCCTGAAATGAAGGTGCCCTTCATCAATATAAAGACACCACCTATACATGGCATTTCACTGTGGGAAGACACAGGTCTGAAGAAAATATTGATCTCACCTCAGCAGTTCTTTGACCTGGATTTAAAATGGAAGTACGTAAAAAGCCCTGAAGTGTTTGCTGTTGATATAAATATGGAGCAAATATTTAATGCTGTCAGAAGGAACGCCAGAGCACTTGAAAAAAATCTGCTGATAGCAGCTGAACTCCTTCCTTCCACCTTTAATCATACCAGGGCTCTGAGTCAGTTGACTCTGCCAAAGATCGCTATTCCTAAGATACCAAAGACAATCATGATACCTGTCATGGGTGACCTGATCTATGAGTTTTCTGTAAAGACTGCTGCAATCACCCTGAATAGCAAATTCTCCCTCTTGAAACAAGATGAAATTGTGACACAATTTGAAACTCAATCTACCTCAGAGTTTGGTCTTTTCAGTGGCAAGCTCACTGGTACCACCACGTTGAACATGGACTCTCAAATGAAATTGACCACAAAGATGTCTCTGGAACATGTGAATGTTGACTACATTCATAATGGTCGTCTTGTCTTGAGCACGGATGATTTTGAGGCTTCTATTCAAAATGTTGCCAAAGTTAAATTGCCAAATGTGAGTGTAGACCTTCACCAGGAAATATCTGGAACTATTGAGGAGGGCCTTTCCATTTCTGCTTCCAGTCCATCAGCTGGACTAGTTGGTCTACAACTGAAAGGAAAAAGGCCCTTATATATTACTGGAAGATTCTACAGCAGATATCCGGTAAGACCTGAAGTACATAGTTGACAATGTTTTTTAAGCAGCTTGTGTTTTTGCACAATTGTTTATTTTCTTTACTTGACTTGACTTGTTTCTTTCTGTTTTTTTTTTATTACAGTCTGATTTCCAGAATGATGTGGATGTCCTGAAAGTTACAATAACACGAGCTGACACAGACAAACTGAATTTTAAAACTCAGTGGAACATGGAGGTTCCCAGTGAGATGCTTCATGAGCTTCAGGAGCGAGTGCCTGCTGTCATATATTCACTTGATCCAAAAAAACATGTCAATACAATTTTCATAGAGGTTGAGAGTACAATTGCCAACATTAAGGATAATGCCAAGATTATGTACAGGAGAGCATCTGAAAACATTGTCTCCTCTGATTTGATTCAGAATGGTAACAAATTATCTGACAAAATCTTAAGTATTCTCAGAGCCTATCATAGTAACATTCAGACATGGCTGGATGCAGCCATCTCTTTCATGAGAGATACACAATTCCAGCTCCCTGGTTATCCTGAAAAGCTTTCTGGGCTTGAGTTAAGCAATAAAATTACTGTTTTTATTGCTGATGCAATTGAGGTTGCTATAACCAGGGTTCCAGAGATGCTGGTCATATATTCTAAGAATGCTACTGAAAAATTAAGGAATGTGGCGTTCACAGTTCCAGGAACAAACCATTTTGTTAGTGGAAGAGATATCCTGGATTACTTTTATTATGCCCTTCCGAATGCCCAACACAAATTGATCACCATTGTAAAAAGGTTGGGAAATATCCGCCTGGAGATATATCTTCAGAAGTTGTCAGACATGTTGAACTTAAGTTTTGTTAAGGTAGAAGATCTCTTGATTACTCTAAAATCTCAAGAAAAAATGGATATGCTGTCTGCATGGGTCAGTGATGTCTACAATAATACCATCAACGTTTTCCATCAGATGTTCATGCAAGCTAATGATTTTAAGATTATTATTGAGGAGTATTACATCTTTGTCAAAGCCAGAGTCCAGGATATCTTTACCGATATGTTAAAGAAACTTAATATTGACACACAGTACTGGACCGATTGCATTATGAGGTGCTTCGGTGACTTCCAGAACCAGATTAATGAAATCCTTGAGAATGTTACCAAGAATGGCAGCTCTTATGTCAAAGTAAATGGCAAAGAAATAGATATTTCAGTTCCTCTGTCGTTCAGCTTTTAATGGAGGTCTTGTGAACTAAGTCCCATCAGTTATGTAACAACCATTTATGTATTAGTAAAGATTTTTTTATTTCAATCTAAGGACAGAGATCAAAATCCTTAACACATCAGTAGAGGTGCTATATTTACACAGTATGTACCAGAGCTGCTTTGATTTCTTTTTATGAAATGCTTATTAATAGGGAGTTCCCCTTATCCCACACCACTTGCGGAAACAGTCTTTGCTCATATGTGAAAGCTTTAGGGATGTTTACTTTGATTGATTTGATTGCATTTCACCACAAGAGCACCAGTGAGGTCTAGTACTTGAATTCACAGATGTCTGGATACTTTTGGAAATATGGCATATATCCCCTTGATAGACAAATGTATTGCTTATTATTTAAAAACAATGAAAAAGTATCAATAAATGACATTTGGATTGCAGAAAGTGTTGTATCTTTTATTTCTAACAACAGATATTACTATCAAATCTGCGCCATCACCAGGTGGACATTTCTGACTGATAAAAATTTTAATGCTCTCTGGAGTCCAGATGATCTTTCAGGGAGGCTCACAGACAAACAGACAGACATGTGCATGCACACAAGGCAAACACATACTTACCAACTGCAAACAAACTAGCCATGGGCATCATTTATGGTAGAGATCTCTTCTGTTTACCTAAAAATGTCCCCACCACTATTTTGATAAGCTTTTAATTGTATATGTGTTTCAATCAAACATACTGTAATTTCCATCAACCCTGCATTAACTCCAAACTTTAGATATTCTTACTTTGTCCATGTTTTACCATTATTTATTTCTATTACTCAGGGTAATTGAATTTTCACTTTGTTTGAAAATATTTAGTGATTAAACTTATGCTTTGAAGTATAAGATGTGTTGTTTGCAGCGGTATTAATCCTTAAGCAGTACACGGGTAAACATGCCATTGCCAGCTATCGCTCCATTTTCAGCAGCTCTGTACAAAGTAGATGTAATGACTCAATTCTAATTTAACAGTCATTAAATTCAGAGACTAATCAGTGTATTTATGTTTTCCATTTCACTCATAAAGTTTCAGCCCTGACACCTATTATTGTCCTTTCAAAACTGAATAGACACCTCTGTAAAACTAGTTCAACATAGAAAATTACACGGGGTGGGTGATGTGGTAAAACGTATTATCATGATTTTTTAATTATTTATAGTTTATATTCATTTATTTTTGTTTTTTTTTATGATAAACAATATGGCACAACTTGTCACAACGTATATATGTTCAGACATGGGATACTTTGGAAAAGACAAAGCAGTGCCACAAAAAACACTATTAAAATATGTCATATGAGTACAGTGATTTGTATTCTGCATTTCACCATATATGTACCATATGCTCAGAAAAGATTCTGTATGATACATTTTGTATCATGCTAATGACAAATACAGTAATATTGCCCTGTGTTATTTTGTAGGCCTATAGGCAGTTGGGCTATTGTAATTCTATTTGGTCCCTTTCTTGCATAGCCTTTTTTTATCTTGCCTAGTTTAGACCATCAGTAGCATGCTGCCACTCCTTTTTTGCACCAATAACGTTTGCGCCATTATCAGAATGCAGGGTGGTAACCTATCCTCCTTCGCACTAATCATCCCTTGAGCCAAACTTCCCCTAGAGGCCTGTGTAAAGAAAAGCATAGATGGAACAAAGAAGTCATCAATTATGTACATTGCTAGAAGGCCTAGCTCACCTCTCACACCTTAGTATAAACAGATGTATTAAACCTGTGGACTGTGAACTCATTGCACTGGCACAGCTGCATCACTTTTCCGACGCACAGCAGCTGGATATGGCACAGCGACCTACCTTGTGCTGGTGAATGAGCAAGGCAAAAGACATTGCTCTTTTCTGATATGGAAGTCGAGAGTGGCCCCCTTGCATAGCCCTGCTCTATTATATTGTTCGTGAAGCCTTTGTAGTCTTCAAGCAAGTCCTCATCCTTTTTTAGCTTCCTCATCAGACTAGCAGCACACTGCTTTGCCACGCAATGATCGTTTGCCATCTTGAATGTTTCACACCTCAGTGGGAGCCCTATGTGGTAATGTCCATTCACAAACTTTGTTGTTTTTGCACTGACTGCATAAACTGTTTGTCTTGCACAGACATTTCTTTCCTGTCATCAGAATGACGATCAGAGAAATCTGTGCTGTACTGCTGGATTAGCAGCTGGTCTACTTCGACCACTGAGATGGGTCTGCTCACCATCCAGCCAAGGACAGTTTTCACAGCCCAAGGTCCTTTACCTTGACTGTTAAAAATATGCCATGGCTCTATTGCCTTTGAACTGTCTGGCCCTATTTCTTTTTCAATGAAAGCATATGTTTCTAGGTTATTTTCCCCTTATCTGGATTTTACTTTCAGCGGCACTAATAATAATTTATAATCAGTCTTTCTGGCACAGTTATAGCCACATGGTTCTTGTGTGAGAGACACGTTCGCACAGGAGACCTCTTCATTTTGAGGACCACCATCATCCTGGTTCACTTTATTTTCCTTCACAATATGAAGAATGTCTGGGTGTCTTTGAGTGCAGTCTTTACATACAATTCACTTCTTATATGTCCTGCTAAGATATATGGTTGGGTCCAAAACACCCAAAACCCAAACCTTTGACTTCAAGAATTTGCATTTGCTTGCTCTTTAATCCAGCAGCATGACCGTAGAGGCAGATTTTTCTGACAGAAAAGACATGGTTTCTCAAAGGCATTGGCTACTTTGGACACATTTGTCTGCCTTGTCAATAGATCAGGTGGTTTCTTTCCAACATACATGTCAGCAACCAAGCTGCTTCCTTTCACTCTGCTTTTGGCTGTTTTCTCCCTTTCTTTGATTTTCCCTGCTGCAGCTGGACGATTGTTATGGGAGTCTCCAAAAAGAGGTTCCATGGTCATCTTTGCTTAATGATCTATGAAGAAAACCAGGTCAGTAAATCTTGCTCCTTTTCTCCTCTTCTTTCTTTGACCCGCCAATTTGTATGGAAACTTGGAGATCACTATCCTTATATTAGTAGGATTGTCTATTTCTTCCATGGATTTCACATCCTCCATCGTGTTATGACAGCTGATCAAAAACAGAACATAAGCAGTGTGCTCATATCTATCCTCAGACTTAATTAGCAACCATTTCAAGGCTTTATCAGTATAAGCACTAGTTATACTTGGCTCATTCCCGTAATGCTTCTGAAGTAGGCGTTTGGTTCCTTGAACCCTCAGCTAGATGACATACATCCACAGCTCTGAGCAAGCTCATGTGGCTCCCCTGTAGTGTAAAGCTGTAGATATTACAACTTATCTTGATAGTTTTTGCTCTTTAATTGCCCTGTTTAAATGCTCTAATAAATTATCTATGCAAAAGTGGATCACCACACCACACCGGAATGTCTTTATCTGGAAGCTGACTCTGGTTCTGCTGTCTTACCAGTAGCTCTGTAATCACAGCAGAACAGTAGCTTACAGTACCAGTCAAAAGTTTAGACACGGCTATGGTTTCCTCGTTTTAGGCTTAATCCTTCTTAGAATAAAAGTCAACACTATAATCCCAATCAAACTAGTTATGAAGTCACCTTAAAAGACGTCCAAAATGGCAACTCTACAGGAGGATGAAACAGCTTTCTTACCTTGTAATTGACGTATATAACAAGATTTTTTTAATAAGCAGTTTGGCAGCTTGTCAAATTGCCGAAAGTTAAGCTTGTCCAATAGTAGAAGAGCTAAGGAACATTCCTAGTGGACAGACCTGACCTCATGTTAAGTAAAAATAAAAATATTGCCTAATGGTCTAAGTGGATTAGTTACACTGAAATAGGTTACATTGGACTTTAATTCTCCTGACATTGTCACAAAACCCTCATAGCCCTGTTAACTAATCCATAGTTGTGTGATGAACGCAGTTTAAACTTAAGTTTAAAAGTAAACCCTTGTTAGGCACACCTTCATGTATTTAAGCTCATTGTTTTTTTATCAGCTCTACTTACCATATATGTGCACTTTGTAGAAGTAAAAATAACTGTAGTTCATCCCTTTCTTTAAATACTTTGTTACCCATTTTCACCCTGTTCTTCAATGGTCAAGAACTCAACAGGACCACCACAGAGCAGGTACTGTTTGGAATGTGGATCAGTCTCAGCACTGCAGTGACACTGACGTGTTAGTGTGTGCTGCTCTGGTCCACCTTGTAGATGTAAAGTCAGAGATGATAGCTCATCTGCTGCTGCAGAGTTTGTGTTGGTCATCCTCTAGTCCCTACTGGAGCTGATAAAATGGACATGTGTTGATATAAGGAGGTGTGCCTAATGAAGTGACCGCTGAGTGTATATACTGTTTATTTTTACATTAAAAATATGGTCTGATTACTATTTTATAACTTTTTATTTTAAAAAATTATAACTATTTACTGAGAGTGTTTGTATATAGTTGTGTTTGTATATAGTTTATTATTTGGATTTTATTTATTTACAGATACCAGACAAAACCACTTTATACTGCACTACAACATTTTTTCATCCTTACAGTTACTTACTTTGCCAAGTGTCTTCATTCTCTCCTGAAATAATTTACAGTTTAAAGAAGATGTAAAGTAGAGTGAAAGTGTAAACTGGTGAGTTTTAAAGCTTCATTTGTAAGGACCACTGAACAAACAGCACAGAGCTGTACTCTTTTTCAGTTCTCTGACACCTAAAGCCCAGAGCCCTCACCACTGCTTGCAGTTACAATGCAAAGTTTGACTAAGATTATAATATAATAATTAATAATGTTTATTATTTAATTTTATATTTTACAAATATATATATATATATATATATATATATATATATATATATATATATATATATATATATA
>CM067481.1:11066217-11267546 GCA_034552555.1 Semaprochilodus insignis | reverse complement strand
TATATATATATATATATATATATATATATATATATATATATATATATAATGAGTACCAAAGTATATCTTATCAAACTAAAGGTGTTTTACTAAATCACAAGCTTTTTTTTTATTATTATTTTTCGCAGGTTTATAAGTCGCAGGTTTTGGTTAATGTTAAGTTAGGTTTGGGTTTTGCAGTTTTACAGGGTATGTCTTTCACAGTATCTGTGTATTTCAGTGCGTTTCTAGTCTTTATAAACAATATAAATAACATCATAACAAATAACATCAACAGACTCCTCATCTCTCTCAGTCCTGTACGTTTTAACCAGAACCAGCACTTTAGAGACGGTCCTTTACTGCATTCGGCGCCTACTGCAGCGATTCTGGCTATAGTAATCAAACGTAAAGAAATGAGAGGTCAGGTTAGAGCACAACCGCTGACTCTAGGTCAGTGCAGTCATGGAGCAGGAGGTGAATGTGGAGTCTGTGGAGTGTTAGTGACTGTATTGTTCTCTCCTGCTCTTCTCAGCACCTACCGGTAACTTAACGTAGCTAATCTTCCACTAGCCAAACGACACAGTCGCGTACCTTTCTGTGTGGGGTATGTAGAGATGGATGTTTCTAGCGTAGCCGGCTTCATGATACGAGCTACTTCGTACGCGTATCTCTGCTGGCCTCCCGCGCGCGGATTGCGTGCATTGTAACAGAAATCACCCAATCATGTTTCAACAAAAACCCCTAAACAATCCCTAATTTCTTAAACCGAATGGTAATATTTAGTCATTTCGAGTCACCTGCCTCAAGTCTAAGTCAAGTCTCAAGTCATGAACACCAAGTCTAAGTCAAGTCGAGTCTTTCATCGTTGTTAATCAAACAAGTCTCAAGTCCTTAAATTTGCGACTCGAGTCCCCAACTCTGCTGCTCATATCAGCGTATTTTGCGTCACAATAAACAGCAATAATATCAGATCCAGAGTGATGTAAGTGCTGGAATTACTGACAGCTCTGTATCATGTGTGGACAGTCATCTCAAAAAATCTGATTTGAGAAACAAATCTGACTTGCCTGCAATCTGAACTTAGCCTTAAAGTCAGGTGTTTTCAACCAATGGGACGGCATGCTAGGGTGATTGGTTAGCTTGTTGTATTTAAAGAACAAGGATCTATCGAAATCAGATTTGCATAACATGTTTGTGAATGTGTGTCATGGCAAATGGGATTTCAAATGAGAAAACAAGTTGTTGATGCTCATCAGGCTGAAACTGGTTACAAAAGCATCTAATAAATTGGGATTCCAATCCACAGTCAGACAGGTTGTGTACAAATTGAGAAAGTTCAAGACCATAGTTATTCTCCCCAGGAGTGTTTGACCATGAAATACCACTGCAAGGTGTGTAATAAGTCACACCCGAAGAAACCCAGAGCAACTTCTAACGTCTAAGCACCTAACTTCCTCCCTCACAGTGGATAATGTTAATGTTCACGAGTCAAGCACACAGAGGACACTGAGCAGCAATAGTGTGCATAGCAGGGGTTGCAAGGAGAGAGTCACTGGACTCCAAAAAGAACATTGCTTCCTGGTATGCACTTTGCTAAATATCACATAGACAAGTCAGAAGGCCACTGGAAAAATGTTTTGTGATGAGACCAAGGTTTCGTTTAAACACTTTGGTTATAATGGGAAGCGTTATGTCAGAAGACTTGAAAACACTGCATTTCAGCATGAGAACTGAGAGAACTGAGAGTCTGTGAAACATGGTGATGGTAGTATGATAGCTTGGGCCTGTTTTGCTGCATCTGGCCCAGGATAGCCTGCCATTCCAGATAGAACAATTAATACTGAAGACATCTGTCTGTGTACTAAATCTCAAGAGAATGTGAGTCATACAGCAAGACAAAGACCCCAAGCAAACAGGTTGTTCTACTAAAGACTGTCCTTAATCCTATAGAAATGTATATATAATAGAATCTGAAGTGAACAGTTTGTGTGAGAAAAACCAAAGACATCCAAAAGCTGAAGCTAATCTGTACAAAGGAATGGGCTAAATTCCTCTAAGCTGATGCGCAGGACTGGTAAACAGTTATCAGAAACATTTATTTACAGTTAGTTGCACTATTGCAACATGCCAGACGTCTCGGCATGGAGTTGTACAGGTTCCTAATGGTGTCCTGCGATAATCCATCCCATGCAGCTTTAATATTTTCGTGTAGGTTCTGCAGGATTTGGGGTAGGGGTGGAGGTGTAGTGACACCAGGCCTTCTGGACATGTGATGTGTTACAACAAACCGTTCATCTGACCACAGTGCCTCCACACATAGATTCATTGGTTGTCTCGATTGACAAAAGCGGGACTTGTCACTGAACACGACCCGCTGCCATTCTGAGTCACTCCATGACAGTCTGGCACGACACCATTGCAGCCTATGGCGACGTTGACGTGGTGTTAAAGGCACACAATGATGTGTGTGTAAATGTCGTGCAGCCATCTGCCAATGGTGCGAGCACTAACAGGATGGCTCATGGACGACCTTATATAGTCAGTCAGGTACAGCAAAAAGGCCTGTCCTTGCTTACGTCACATGCACGGCTCGAATCATTCACATGTCTCACAATGTCAAACCTACCCACCAAGTTTCATTCCCAATGATGAGTATATTTTTGTCTCGTTTGTCTCATTGGGTTTTCTTTATATACTTTTAGGTCATGTGTGAAAATGTGATTGTTTTAAGTCTAAGTTTTTTTATGCCTTTACAAACTTTCAGACACCACTGTACATTGCACTGAATGTTACACGCAGAACCACATGTTTCTAAACAGACTAAATGTTCTATGCTTACCAAAAATTACATTCCGATGATGAAGTGGAAGTGAGCTCAGAATTTGGAAAATAAAGTAAAAGATACATGAGGGCTACCTGCACACCCTGTTAATGAGTTAGCGAAAGTTGACCTAAAACATGCTTAACAAAAAACAATAATAACAATGAATAATAAATTATTTGTGATTTCCTCCTGGACATCACAACTCCCTCAACCATCATCATCATCATCATCATTACCATCATTTTCAAAGCTACTACCAAGTCTTGCATTTGCCTATGTGCACCCAGCACCCAAACACAATCTCAAACTATTTACTGACTAAAAATGACAAATTACTACCAAGTGGATCGTTCTGGTGAAGAGGCTCTGTGATGATGATGATGGTGATGGTGGTAATTATAGTGTTTTGAAATGTTTGTTTGTTATTTATTTCATTCAGTTGCAGTTTTTTCCCCCAACACTCAAGTCCTTTGACTGCATGAAAGGATACTCAAAAAATTCTGTGACTATAAATGACTATAAATGCAGCATATGTACCAATACCAACCTGTATCAAATTACAGGGCGAAAGTGTCTAAAGCGTTAAGTGTGACAATATCAAAATGTCTTAAATAGCATGCTACTATTAGGACTGCTTCAGACTTTATTGCGCAGGTCTGCACAATGCAGCCGATCTACAGAGGGCTCCAATAGTCCAAACTCCTATTTCACGTTCAAGCCCAAAGCATTAAAAACACCGTCCTCCACGGAAACAAAACAATATACATTGCGGCGTCTACTATAACACATACACATCGGCATTCAGTACTGTAGACAGCGCGTAAGTACATCCTATGTTTACTTAATTGCGGAGTTATAAATATGTAATTTGAACGGGGATTGTTGCCGTGGTCGTTGAATGTTTCCCTCTTTTGTCTAGTGGGTAAGGCCCCTCTGTTTAGAACTTGGAGGGGGGCCATGTTGTTAGTAAGTGCCTAGTGACCCAGCAGCGACGGTGTTTTGTTAGCTAGCTAACGTTCATCACGCTGGCCTGGGCGATGCACTTTGTTTTTTGGCGTGTGGGCAATTCCTGTTTAATGGTACATAGACTGTTGTGAAGAACGATATCGGTGTTCATTTACTCGTCAACTTTTAAAGGTAAGAGGCCTGTGATATCTTCGCTACCAACACAAAGCAACGTAACCAATGCTATCTGGCTAGCTGTCTGAACGAGTTGTAACAGTAACCAAGAAACTGTCATTACAAAGGAGCTCTTCCTCCAAGCGTGATAGTTTAATATATTGTGCAAAATTGCCATCGTTTTCAAGGTGTTGTTTCCTTTGCACACTGTGAGTTAGCAAACCTGGCTAAATATGTTTGTGTGGTGAGAGTCAATTTCCCTTGCCTTGCTAGACAGCTCGCTCGCTAGCTAGCTAGCTAAGTCATGGTCGAAACTAAGCTTAATGGCTCTTTAGCGTTAGCTGACCAAGCTAGCTACGTAATTTGCAAAAACACACCGCACTATGTTTCGTCGTTCGCTATTAAACCCAAGCGAACTTAAGCGTGCACATAACTCCAGAACTGGGGTTCGTACTGTCTGGCCGTGTTGCTAATGATGCTTCCCCGTTTTACTATCTAGCTAGCTGTCATTACCGCTTGAGCCGTCCATTTTGCTAATATCAGAACAACATTAGTAGCTAACTTAGCCAACAAATAGCTTTGGTTTAACGTTAGCTCTTTTAGCTAGCTAGCTAGCTAGAGGTAAGCAAAGTGGAAAGTTGCTAACCATTTTTAGTCACTTATTACACGTTATTCCTTGATATTATGTCTTTTTTACTAGCTATTTTGGCTAATAGCTAACCAACAGCATCAAGATTGGTCAGCCTTACATTAGCTAGCTAACGTTAGCTAACATGAACAACCCATATGTAGTTGTCGAAATAGCCAGATGAGTTACTATTTATAGCCAACATCCATCTACATATCAACAGCTAAATGATTACACAGCCGTAATCACATTGGTTCCAGTTGAAATACTAACGTTATAGTGCATTATGTGTTCACTGAAGTTGGCTTGCACCTCTGGTGATTTGTAGTTAGCAGTGGTGGGGCAGTTCGGTATCTAGCTAGCTAACGTTAGCTAGATTGCATTTCGTGTTCAAAAAACAGATGAGATTGATAGGGAGCTGTTGTGAACTACTGGCATTATTACATCACCTTAGATATATTAAATTATACAGTGTAATCTTCTTACTTCTCACATCCTAAACACTGCCTTGACTGCTAAGCAAACTAGATCAGCTGTGGCTGTGATTGCCCTGCACTTAGAAAGGAAATGGATCAGAAAGTGGATTATTGTAAGACTCAAGTATTAAAATATTCCTTAAATTATGTGAAATATTATGTAAAATATTGTACTGTAATCAGGAAAATGGTCCATATTTCTGTGGACTAAACAAGAGGCATTCTCCTGATTCTTTTGCTCTCACTCAAACTTTACTTTATTTAGTTTGCAGGATGAGCGATTGCTGTTATTAAATCAGCCTGACGTTTATTCAGATCTCACTGCTACCCCTCAGGTTTCCTCGTGGAATGAGCATTCCATGCAGCATCCTAGGTATGAATGACGTGGCCTGGCAGGAGACACGAGGGGGGATGCTGCACGCAAACGGTGCACCAGAGACTGGAGGTGTCAGAGTCCATGCAGGGAATTCCCTTGCCACAGTTGGGGGAGCGGGACAGGGACCCGGAGGAGCACACCCTCTATCAGGCATGGATCGGGGAGCCAACCCAAACCCTGGCACCCCACAGCCCCCCCTCAGTGGTCGCTCGCAAGACGATGCCACTGTGGGTTATTTCTTTCAAAGGCAGCCTGGGGAACAGTTAGGAGGCTGCACTCCAAGCAAACATCGCTGGCCCACTGGTGATGGGGGTCATGTTGACCAGGTAAGTGATACATTATGAAAAGGTAATATAGAACTGCAGGATTCTGTGTCGGTGGGCTGGACATAAGTGAATTGAATCTCCATTGCCTTTCATCATCAAAATGTGGTTACTCTGAAATACAATAAAATACAGATCGTCATCAAGATTGAAAACATGACAAAGTTAGAATGAAATGACATGTATCTTTTGATTATGGTGCCTGATCATCTGATGGTGAGGTTTAAGTCACAGTAATCCAAAGCAGCTGTTTTTACATTTTGTTGGGAGTGTGTGGAAAACAAAGTATCAAGTGTCTTTCACATGCCTTTCAGACACATCTCTTGAACATATCTGGAGCTTTGAATTTAAAACTAATGCCATGTTTTTGGGAAGCACTGACCTTTGCAAAACATTGAAAATGTGACTGAGAGAATGGCGCATGGCGGTTATTGGAGTGCTAAGAAAACAGTGTGGTCATTGGAATCGGTGTATTGCTTTGCTACTGTATGTTGAACTAGGACTGAATGATTAATCATTTTAATATGGAAATCAAACATTGAAAGATTTTGCAAGTTAGAAGTCGATTTAGATGATGGCCTGCTTTATTAATACTGTCATCTGTAGTATTGAAATTCACAACCCTGTAACATGTGTAACGTGTAGGTGAGTTTTTTGAGTCAGAATCAACAAAACCCCCAATGTGTGCAGCAAGTACAAGTGTTTTTTTGGTTTGTTTTTTTTTATATATAAAATGACCTCTATCCAGTAAGCCTCCATTATCAAGAAGCTTATGTCATGCAGGTTAGCACTGTGCAAGCTGCATGTCTACATCACACACTTGCCTCAAAAGAGAACATTTTCTTAGTCTTTCTCTTTGTAAAGACTTGTTTGTCGAACAGCTCTATGCAGAGGGGAGCTTTTGCAAACTACCACTAAGGCAGCTAGTTTTTTTGGCCTCCCTCCCCTTTTAATAGTTAAAAAGTAGACAATAATAGTGTGCAATGTATTATTACTTTTTTAATTGCACAAATTAAAATTCCTGTATGTTTTTCACTGGTTTTATCATATTTGAAGTGGTGCTCCGTGTGAGTAACTGAGCTCGTATTTGAAAACTAAAATCAATTTTCATTTCACTGCACGGAAAGTCAGAAGGAAGATATACAAGCCAACAATTCAGTGACACTGTTTTGCTTGTATTTGTGATTATAGTGTGTGCCTATACTAAACTGCAATGTCAGCCTTTAGCTCTGCCCACTTTTTTTTTTTAAAAGCTCCTTTGAATGATATGCAAAATATCTTTCTGATGTAGTCTTAGGTTTTTCATCTCATCCACACAAAACTTGTGTTGAAATGTTCACAAAAACCTGATCAATAATTGTTGTAAACAGATTGACGTTTTTAAACGGCATACCGCGTGCCACTTCATTCTATATGGTTCTTTTATATGGTTAAACTTTGCAATTTGCAAGACATTTCAGAACATTTCAGGACTGATTTTTTTTGGGGGGGGGGGGGGTATTTTGCCTTGTTTGTTAAGTCTCTTGTTTGTTATACCAAGGTCAAAATGTCATCTGACTCAATCATGACATCATGTTTGAAGGCCCTACATCAGCAGTCATGATAAATGGAGGCCATTTTTGGGAGGCCATGGTTAACTGAATATTTGTTTATGAATCAGTTTGCAGTTGCTTGTTTAAAAACAGTTGACATCTGTTATTATTGCTAAATTAAGAATAGGTCAGTGAAAAATCTTATTTGTCACATGCTCCAAATGGAGTCATTCAGCCAAGAGATATTTGATGTTTGATGTCTCCTTCTCTAGTTTGCAGCGGGAGATGCTGGGCTAACGTAACTAACAAGCACTGCCTTTAGATTTTCAGCGCACTCATGTCAGTAAATAAATATTATGTTTTTTGCTTCGCTACATAGACATCATATTTGTTTTAGCATAGGTAAGGTATAACCTCAAGACAGTTGGGTAAAAGTTACATCTCAGAAAACTATAAAGCCACAAAATGATGCGTTTGGTTTAATTTTGTAGAGACATTAAACAGAGTTGTGTAGGTGTAGTCCTGTATATTACCTTTGATTGGTCAGTGATGCACAAACATGGAAACTGTAGCTTTCAGCAATGAACCCCTACAAACTAATGTCGTTCAATAAAAGTAGCCTACAAAATTTCATGAAGCTGAAGTTAGCTTGTTCTTCACCAGCTACTGATTCCAATTTTTTATTTCACCTTAAATGGTGCAGCAGTTTCATCCTGGCGGAACTGGCAAATAAGGATCCAACTTTGGATAAGTTTACTTTTCTCCGTCTTTGTTCATTTTGTGCTTGCTTAGCTCGTGTTACTGTCATGCCATAAGCAGCTTGACACACGCTGCTTTATACAGTTTGACTCTAGAAATAATCGTTTGCTCTGAAAAGTACAAAAGCTTAGCTTCTCTGTCAGGTTACCTCGCAGTGCTGCTGTGTCTTTGGTTGTCTTGCGTGGTATGATGCCACTTATTGTGCCGAGGCAGAAGTAGTTCTTGTTAATAATGGCTGCCTCACCGTTCAGCTATGCAGGGAAGTTATTTTTGCTTTTAGAGGCAAGGAAAGCCATTACGCCTTTTAAACTGCTTCACTGTGTCTGTGTGAGCTGGATGTGTTCTTAGCGACCTGAGCGATAGTTTTGGGCTCGTATTTACGGATGTGAGATTGGTGATCATCTGAAAGCAGCTATCGTTAGCAGTGTTAGCCTAACGTCTCCCACTGTGAACTATAAACTAGAGAAGCAAACGTCACACCAAACCAAATGTCTTGGCTGATCTGGGGTAAGTGATAAGCGATGTTAATTTGATGTTTCACTGAACTACACTGTATGGAAACTGCCGTTGTTTAACAATTCATGTAACAAAATTAACAAAAATGAAATTAAGAATCCTGATGTTCCTTAAATCTCATTCGTCCATCAGTATGATTAAATAATCATATAAATCATGTAAAAACAATAAAACTAATTAATATAGACATTAAAAACATGGTCTTTTACAGAAAGATCCTAACTTAAGTCACCATGACAGATTAGTTAGGTTGGAATTTAGGACAGTAGCTGCTACAGAATAATATTTCTGTGAAGTTATTTCTTACTTCCTTTTCTTTGTCAACAGATCCTGTCAACAGGTCCTAACTTCTGTTTTAAAGTAATTGCTTTGTGTAAAATTTAATTGATAAAATTTTTTACTTCAGATGTAGTCGATCAGCCAAGACATATTTGGTGTCCAAATTTTGCTTCTTTAATTTAGCACTGGCACTACAAAGCAATGTTTGCTGTTAAGTCATAAAATCTTTTCGTAAGTCATTTCATAAATGCACGCTCAAAACTTACACAAATTACATCCAGATATTTATTAAGGTTGCACAGTTTTGTCTGTGTAGTTGACAGCACAATGACTGACTGTAAACTGTAAAAATAAGCAAAACTGTGTAGGCGAACGCTGTGGGCCACTTTGAACAAATTGGTGTTCTGATGAAATTTGACTCCCTATTGCATGCACGCACGTTGCGCAAGCACATAGGTGCTGCAGAGTACGTCACGGTTTCTCTTTTTAGTTTACAAATGTTTATAAACAGTTTACAAACTTTTAAACTAATAAATCATTTTATATCTGAAGATTTATGCTTAAAATAAGATCAGTAGAAATTGTGAACATATTTTGGCATTCATGTTCTTGGGTGAAGTACTTGCACACCTAGTGGTTTAGGAGTAATTCAGGATAGTGGACAGAATGTGTATCACTAACAGTTTTAATCGTAATCCAGTAATCTACTCATTATTTTGATGAGTAATCATCAGATTATTTTGTGCCAAAATATACTTGAGTGATGACCTATACATACACATTCTGGGTTTCCAATATACATTATTAGGGGAAAAAATTAACGAGGAAGTCTTGTTATTTAACAGCCATATAATTGGAATGTGCAGCAACAGTGCATTTGTTTATCTGATTAACCCACTGTAAAATACGTAAGCCCTTCCTTTTCTACTTCTAACTGTATGTCAACATTTTGATATTTTTTATCTCAAAACAATGGCTTTTTCCCTCTTTTGTCTGGCAGAAATTGGCTTGCATAGTGAAAAGTAAGTAGTCTTTCTGTTATATAGTAAGTTAACAGAATTTAGAAGACTTACAAGACTGTCTGACCAGTACTGACCAAGTAGTCACTTGGTATGTTCAACTAGACCCAAGGGCTCTCTACACATAGACACCCCACCTTACTGCCCTGACAAAAGTGGCTGAACATGTAACCAGCCGTTACATAGACGACCATTACAGTGTTGTGTGGCTCCAGGTATCACACATGCACAAACTTCTGCAGTAAATAGGTCTGTGGCAGTAAACATTACCCTTTAATCGCTTTTAAGAGAGAATAAGAATTAAAATGTCCATGTTGAAAGTCATAAGCTCTGGTTGGACTGGACAACCTGTGGTAGACCGGCTAATTCTTCTCAGGAAAGACAAACGAATGGAGAGGTAGCCATTGTAACCCATCGCAGTAAATGTGTATGTGATTAGTGACACAGACCAGTAAGACTTCTTGATTGTATATGAATATCTTATTTATGAATATAAAACTGTTAAAATAATGCAGTAAAATGTCTAACATGGGTTGCCAAGCAGTGAAATGGATCCAACCTACACTCACAGGTGTGAATACCCCCACCCTGCTTCTCTGGTCTATGCTCTGCAGGCCCCTGCAGGCAGACTGGTGGGGGTTGGGCTCTGGGTTTACATCATTGCTGGGCTTATGCAATTTGACCAAATTGACTTTATAAGGTGGTTACCACATGTCTTCTTTCAGAGGATCTTGTGGAGGGTGCAAAGACTTTAGATTGATGCTGAGCAATGCCTTGGAAAAAGAAAGGTTGTAGAAAGCCCCTTTTATGACATTACCAAATTGAAAACGAGAGTTAAGTCTTTGTAGCTGTTTCTGCATTGTGTGTTTTAGTTCATAAGGCAGGGACACATACATCTTTAAGTTGCTTTGAAACAGAATTTCTACTCTGTTTGACCTGGTGCTGGACAAAGGGTTAAAGGACATAATTATTTTCAGAAATAATTGTGATTGGAGACATTAAAAAGTAGCTTAAAGTTATTACTAAAGTTCACTAAACTTATTTTCTGAAAAGAATAGCATAGTGCTGCTTTCACTTGCATTCTGGTCTAAGATATGTAAAACAAGTTTTTCTCTTCTTTTGGCATACTTTGAAAACATGTAGGTAGGGTAAAGACGTACTCAAAAAGCCAAAACATGATTAAGCACTATGTGATGACAGCAGTTTGATACATACAGACAACAACTCACAACTAAAATGAAATGATTACTGGTTTCATGGTAAACCACGGTATAATTTGTGACAGTATTACCTTTTCAGATTTTAATTACTATTAAAACCGTGGTTAATTGTAGTCAATTATTGAGATTCAAAATCTCACATTAAATACTAGTATAAAGTTAGCCTACAGTCGTTGCAAAATGGAGCAACACTTCAAATCTTATGATTCATCTTTGTGACCACACCTACCTCCCTAGTTTAAATTGCCTTATTGAAAAATGCAAACTACCTTAAATAATGTTCCACCTTAAATAGTGCAGCAGGTAAATTTTGGCACCTCAAGGAATTAAAAAAAATGCTGCACCTTTTAATGTGGAATAGTTAGATTCACTGAAGAAGCTGGCGAATGTCCTGATCAGAAACTGTTACCAGCATTGTAAAAGCTTGTAAGAAAGGGTTCCAAAAAAAAAAAAAAACACCCAATCGTGGAAACAAGCTTGCACTCTGCTCTGCTGCTGGCTGGATAGCCTCGCATTGTTTACCTAAGCATGCAGTCCTGTCTATCAAAATAAAGGTCCCTGTAAAAAAAAAAAAAAAAGGCTTCCTGCTACTGAACAGAATAACTAAACTAAACTAGAACTGCAACCCTGATGCCACAGAATAATTATTATAGTTTAATATTCTAAATCAGTTCATCGGGGGTAGGTATAATATTAAGCTGAGTCTGTAGAGAATTACATTTAAAAACACCATTGCTTTAATTAAACGCAGAGTCAGTACTCTCTGCTAATATGTGCATGCTCAGTAGGACCATTCAACTGGCCTTTTTTTTATTTTTTTATTTATTTAGCCTCAGAGCTGGCCGAATGCCCAGTAAGAATAAATTCAGTGTACATTTATATTTGCATATTTTTAAGCAGAATGTATTCTGAAACCTGCAAATTAGCCAGTATCGTTCAAATTATTTTACATTTTATTAATTGTTTACAGTTTAAAACATGGTGAAATGATTAGTTGTTGTTACTAATTTTCTAACATTTCCTGTACATTCTAACGATGCTATGATAGTACTGGTAGCCGTGATAATATTGGTCATGATAATTTCAAGTTACATCTGCGGCAGGGATCCTATACTTCTTAATGTTCTTAAATAATTCCAGAAGTTCAACTGGCATAAGAATAAAGTAACTCTGCTAATATCACTGAAATGCAAATCATGTAGGAAAAGCTGCTTGTAAAATATATTTTAAAAATGAAATGTGGGTTTTATCTTGTAGGTTTTTGTATTCCTGACAAAAACAGTGATCACAGTGATCTCTGACACAATACAAAATATGCCAATTCAGGTGTATTTATTATATTTGAAGCAAGCAGAGTAGATTTATTTTGTAACAGATACAAGTAGCTTTACTTTGAATGTTGCTATTTGGATTTTATTCCCTTCAGTACAGTTCAAATACCTCGATACATGATTGGCTAATCATTGTGCACAACAAATGCTTATCTATTACAGTCTACAAGTAGTACTACCATTCAGTCAGAATAAGTTAAAAGCTGAGGAGCTAATAATAGCAGATGAGCAATAAAGCATTAGTAAAGCAGTTAAATTCAGAGTACACTGTGGGCCATGGAAATCATTTCTGATGGGTTTCTCTTGTTACATTGAAGAAATGTAAAAATAGTTAAGCACTTTTAAGCTTTAACAGTAAATATTTAGTTAGTTTCTGGGTTTTTTTCCATTCTTAAACATGAAAAATGATATCAATCAATTAATCGTATTAGCTGTAGACTTTAAAATCTATATTGTTATTGGTATCGGTGACGCATTATATGGCAATTATAGCTAATGCCATGAATCAACCTTTATACCTTATGTTCTCTATAATTGAACACAGAGCAAAGCAGAGGCTTCTCTCGAACTTACCCTGTCCCAACTTTTGAAATGTGTTGCTACCATCAGATTTAAAATGGAAGTGCATTTTTCAAAACACAACACATTTTGTTCAGTTTCAGCATTGTTGTATTTGTACTATTCCCAATTAAAAATAGTGTTTATACTACTTAGACCTGTACTTGAAAAGGTTTTTATTTATATGCAGGTGCGGACCATGGATGAGATGAATTATGATTTTCAAGCTCTTGCACTGGAATCACGCGGAATGGGTGAGGTAGGTAGTGTTTGATGTGATATCAATATATTTTATATAATTAATATAATTTCATCCAGCCATTATATGCTAGGGCTTGGTATCACCCTGTTTCATATGATATTTGGTCTGGCTGATGTTGTGATTGGCAATGTCATGTAAGCCAATAATAAGTAAGCGATAATTATCATGTTGGGAATGGACAAAGAACTGGGGAGGATGAATTTCATTTTATGAAGCTTGCTAAATGATATTATTATTATTATTATTTTAAAAAATTATAAAAAATGTTGCATGCAGAATCAAGTATTTTGTATTTGTAAACTATTTGAATACTGTGAGTAGAGGAAAGTCTAAGATGTGTATTTCACTTCAGTGATCAAATGAGTTAAGATTTATTTAATCTTGGTTATTTATTGTTTATATTGCAGTTATTGTATTTCTTATTTTATTGCTATTATAATCATTATACAAGATCACTATATTTATAATACCATTAATATTAATAGCTTAATAGCATTAATTGTATTAATATTGTTAAAGTTTATTCTGTTGCAATGCTATTCTGGGGGACCCTGTCCAATCTGGCAAACCTGACCAGGCTGGTGAATCTGGACTTGACTAGGCAGTTAAAATTAAACTGACGTTACTGCTACATATTAGAGCTCTGATACGCTGATTGATTGCTTTGTCATGAGAAAGGTTTTTGACAAAATACTGCCATTCATCCGTGACAAAACTTGATCGATTGGTGTCGTCAGTCCTGTCGATTATTAAGAAAATATCATGTAACACAGTGGTAAATATTTCCCATCCCAAACTTCTTTTGGCTGCATCAAGTGTAGCATTTGTTACAGAGTCTATGTGGTAAAACATTAATATTAGTTCTTTTTTTTTCTCATTTATTACAAGTCAGACAAAATTTACTAATTCCTGCATCCTGTTTTTAATTAGCATTTCACATATGGCCTCAAACTGTTTGGCATTGAGGTTTGTAAACTGATGCAGCCATGTAATCAACTGTTAAGCATGTTTTCCAGATTAATTTGTTTTTTTTTGTTACCCTGTTATGATATTCATAAAATTTACATTCCAGATCAGAAGTCAAGCCCAATGTCCCAATACAAGTGTTCAGCTGAAAGTGTTGAGCTAAAGTTCATACAGCAAAACAAAACAACTTGAGAAAAAGCTAACATTCTGTGCTTTAGCCTGATGCTCTTCTTTGATATCCAAAATTACAAAACCTTTTTTTTGTTTTTTGTTTTTTTTTCCTTTCACTGTAAGTATTGTGTATGTGTAATTGCAGTATCACATTGTCTTTATTCAGTTGAGTTATTTTTATTTTTCTTTCACTGAAATTTACTTCAGCTCTTACCAGCAAAAAAGCTGTGGGAGTCTGATGAATTGGCAAAAGACGGGCGCAAAGGGATGCTGCTGGGAGAAGAGTGGAGAGATAATGCTTGGGGATCTTCACGTAAGTAGCTGTGTTTTTCTTTTGTCAGACAGAAAGGACTCTCAGAAACATTGATATCCTGAAGCAGATGAGTGTTTTTTTCCTGTCTTGACTGACTTTAAATGTAGGATCATTTTAATTCACCTTCACATGATTTACACATATTTTCAAAAGCAGAGAAACAGATCCTATACCAAGAGTTAGATGGTTAACACTTTGTTACCCATAACCTACCACCTAGCAGGGGCTGAGTTATGGCTATAGTTGAAATTAGAAAAACTATTAAGAGATTTAATACGTTTAACACTTTTTTTGAACCTTGGCACTTCTGGGGGGGAAGCAAAATGTTATAAAGCCAAATACTAGTTTCTCCGGACTGAATGCCGTCTCATTTATAATTTGGCCCAGCTTGCAAGACTTCACGATTCCAGACAGCAAAACCAGTGAGTTCATAAAAACATTTTCAGTTTAAAGATCAGTTTTAAGTTTTAGAAAGACACTGCTCTTCTGCAGCGCTTACTGCTGTTCAGACAGGGCCAGATCAGGGTTGCCAGATTGGGTAGGAGCAGGATTTTAATACAGCTTTCTATGAAATAATAATTTAACAAAAAGTATAAGCCATAAATTAATTAATCAGTTATTAAATTTAAGCACATGTCCTCTTATTTTTACAGAATATTTAAATGCTTAAAAATATTCCATAGCATACAAAAGTATATATATATATATATATATATATATTTATATACATATTTTGTAGATGCTGCTGTTAATTTGCAGTGGAACAATTCTTTTTACATCTCTTTTTCCATTCAGTAATCATAAAATGAAATCTATGAGAACAAGTAATGCCTTTTTAATATGAATTTTGCGCTTTCTGCAAAGGTAGAAGTTCTGATTCCCAGTTAGGTGATTAAACATGAAAATTCATGTTCAGATGGAATCTCTGTTGTGCCCCACAGAAGTGTGTTTCCATTCTTTTGAAATTAAGAGGGCTGGTTGTGAGAAATGATGTAATGCTTTGGCTCAGCAACTTGCGTGCGTGCGCGTGTGTGTGTGTGGGGTCCAGTTTCACTGGATTTGGTGCAGCACAGTTGCCAATTGCTAAATATTGAATAAAAATCATTGGATTCACAGTTGAGTGAGAGTATTTATTAAACACTGCTGGTTCTTTTTTTCTTTGTACCAACTGATCAGATGTTTAAAAAAAGTATAATAAATAAATACAATTATTAATTTATTTATTTCAGCTTTTCAAGTCTGTCAGTGGTGCCAAAGCTAAGTAGGCAGTAGCCGAGGCATGCTCTGGTCCTTGATTGTTTCTAAAGAATTCCTTCAAACATCTTTGACAAGCTTCAGTAAACATCTCTATGCAGAGCAGCATAGATGTTCCACAAGAAGTTGTTTAAAGTGCTTGTTTATTGGCAATATATTTTTTAACTTTGTTTCATACTGCCTGGCTGATCTTTCAGGTAGACTTTTGATAGACTGTAGACACTCTAAAATTAAAGTCTTGTATGCTTTTTCAGATCACTCAGTATCGCAGCCCATCATGGTGCAGAGGCGACCTGGCCAGGGCTATAATGGGAATGGAGAGGCTAGCTCAGTGTTATCTCCACGCTCAGAGGGAGGTGGCCTGGGTGTGAGTATGGTGGAGTATGTTCTCAGCTCCTCTCCTGGAGACAAGATGGATGGACGCTACAGAAATGGAGGCTTTGTGAGTCAAGGGATTTTGATTCTTGATTTGTCCCCAATCCTTTCTGCATGCTTAGGTTAATTCTGAAAGGTTTAATGAGGATAGCTCTTCATCATTAGACCTTAGGAGAGTGTTAAATTTTTGTGTTCTGTATGGGTGTGCATGTTTCAGGGTGGTGGCGATGCAGATACAGATGGTAGGGAAAAGGCTGATCAGAAAGAAAAGACCTCACCCTTTGAAGAGGACAAGAGCCCTGAAATGAAAGTCGGAGAAGATGGTGATACTGCAAAATCCAGTGGCCGAGGTTTACTCAATGGAATGGACCGTGACTGCAAAGATTTCAAGTATGACGACATTACACTGGAACAAAAAATAGTCGTTTTTAAGTTTCTTGGGTATTTGGTTAGTGAGTTTTGTTCAGGTAGCTTTTCACCAAAGTATTGTATTTGTTAAAGTGCTAAATGTCATCAATGGTCCAGTATTTCTGCCACTCATTTATGCTGTGTAGGAAATGGAGTGAAAATCATAGCACTATTTAGTTCTCTATAAAGACCTTGTCAATGTCATCTTAAAAACCTGTCATACCTTAACTTCAGCCCTACCCCAGGCAGTCGCCAGGCATCTCCTACAGAAGCTGTGGAACGCTTGGGTCCCAGTCAGGCTGGACTTGAGATGATGGGACAGCATCACCCTCATTCTCTGCAGTCTTCAGGCGCTGGTGTCAACAAACCACCAGCTGAGGACTTTCAAAGCCAAGAGGCTCAAAGCATGGGTGGCATGGAACAGCAAGCCAGTGTTGAGTCACTCCAGTTTGACTATGCTGGAAACCAGATTCAGGTGGACTCTTCTGGGGCTCCTGTTGGCTTGTTTGACTACAACTCCCAGCAGGTAAGGTTCTAAAAAAAGCCGTTGTAAACCTGACTTTCACAATAGGTCAAGGTGACTTACTGTGCGAGTTATGTCACACTTTGTAGCCTTAGAGGTGGGACATTTGTAGCCTGTTTCTCTGTGCATCCAACAGTTAATTTGCTCAATGAAAAGAGAGAATTGTAGCTGGAAAAATTTTTGTGATATCATTTACTTTCCAGGTAGACTTATTTTATCTTCTTTGTTTTGCTCCTTTTGCTGTACTTTATCGATACAGTGCATAAAGCCTTGGGTTTGTGTTGTTTAGTTGTTCCAGAGATCTAATCATCTGACTGTCCAGCAGCTCACAGCTGCACAGCAACAACAGTATGCTCTTGCTGCTGCCCAGCAGCAACATCTTGGTAAGATTTTCTTTCTGTGTCTCTCGCCCGTCTTTTTTAAACATGGAGATGAAAAGCATAAGACAAAATAATTAGTGTACAGTTAAAAGGAAGTTCAAAGAACAAAAAGACAGAGCAGTCACAAGATTGTGGCAGGAAGTTCAAGAATTAAAGAGTCGTAACATTGAATAAAGGTATAAGGTCCAGTGTCGGAGGATTTTAGGATGTGAAAGGGTCTACGTGGATGAAGGAATTATGCAGGGTATATAGGGGCAAGGTCAGAGATGGGTAAGTGTACTGTTATTAGGGACCGTTCTGATAACTGTACACTTATAACATTTTGTGCAGTATGCTGTTGTCGGATTGCACTTCAAATTAGTTAAAAACTAGGCTGCTTCCCTGGCACTGATATGTTAAAATTATGTATCTTTCCAAACCAAAAAAATAATCTGGTAAGATATCTAACAAGACCTATAAAGACCTCTACTGAAAAACAATAAAAAATAAATGATTAAACCCAAACACTGCTGTAGTTGTACTAGATTTAGTCCAGTTATTAGGAAGTTAAAAAAGTTAGAAGTTTAGAATGCTTCTGCAGTACTTGTTTCTTGTCTGGAGTTAGGATGGGATTATGACTTTAGAAACAAATTAATCCTTGATGAAGTTATTGTGGTAACTAAATAGATTTTGTGGCATTTCTGTAATATGACCCGTTGTTGTTGTTGTGAGTGCAGTATTCTTTGATGGAACTGTCATGCTATGATTTTGTCTTTGTACAGGCATTGCCCCTGCATTTGTGCCAAACCCATACATCATCAATGCTGCTCCACCTGGAGCAGACCCCTACACTGCTGCTGGTCTGGCAGCAGCAGCAACTCTCGCGGGTACATGCACACTCCTTAAAATCCTCTTTAAATTCTGGAACATTCAAAAGAGCTGTCTAAAAGAGATCATTTGGTTTTAGGCCCTGCAGTGGTTCCTCCACAGTACTATGGTGTCCCGTGGGGTGTGTACCCAGCCAACCTTTTTCAGCAACAGGCTGCGGCTGCTGCAAATCACTCTGCAAACCAGCAGGCTTCAAATCAAGGCCCAGGGCCTGGGCAACCACAGGTAGGCAATCCTGTGCTTATTGTTTACTGTTATGTGTGTCTGTTGTATATAATTCTGTTTGGGGGTAACCCTCCTGCAAGAAAAAAAAACATGTAAATCATGTAGGCCTAGATAATAGTATGTTTAATATATATATATATATATATATATATATATATATATATATATATATATATATATATATATATGGAAAGGAACAAAACTCTCCAAACCACATTGTGTAGTTTCTTGGCTTGCATATTCTCTTGCCACAGTGAACAGTCTCTGAAAGAGCGAAATTTGGCCTGTCTGGGGGTCCAATTTGAGACTACCTTTTTAAAAAGTGTTTCCTTGGGCAAACTTGCCATTACTGTAATTTGTTACACGAAAATTAATTCTTTTTTTTTTCTCAACCTAATAAAAGACTTGGAGCGAACAGTTCTTTCAATTAAAGTCTTTTTTTGAGTTTAGTAAAACTTATTCAGTTGCTTGTAACAAATTGAAGTAATTTTTTAGGTTGCACTTTTTACAGTGTAGTCTGAGAACTACTGTGCTAGTTTATATCCTAGTCAATCACCCAGCCCATCTTCTTGGATTTCAGGCAGTCAACCAGGAAAACTAGCCATAAAAGTAGATAGATAGATTTGGGAAAAGAAAGATGGCTTTAAAACAACGTCAGAAAGATGTTCTCTGAAGAAAATGCTTAAAGGGACAGAAGCTGAGAACTTTCTAATCTGTAGTTCAAGTGGGAAACGCAGTCTGGAAAAAAGTGTAAGGCAGGAACCAAGCCCCTTCTGAGTTTACTGTTTGTTTTCTTTCATATCTTTAAAGTTTTGTTTTTGAGTTAATTGTCTTCAGTAATATCATCAGTGTTGTTTAATATTCATTTGTTAAGGTGCACTGCAAAGTAAATGTATTTAATTTTTTTGTTATACGTAAAAGTCTGTTGTTAAGATGTTAATGTGTATGGGCCTAGGAAGTGTTCCCAGTGAAGCATTTCCACTGGATCTTCATATTGTGTATCTCATAGAATGATGCCATGGAAGCTAGAATTGGTTACTTTAAAATAACCCTTTAAACTGGTAGAGCAGAAGGTAGTTAAGTTTGTATGGATCTTTTCATTGTAGATATTTGTATTAACACTTTGGTTATCCTATGTTTAACACTGGTGTTACTTTTGGATTTTTGAAACCGTAAATTGGCAAAGTTGAACTTCAGTAGGCCCATCATATGATGGGCAGGACATGTTTTAGATCTTTCCTGTCTGGCATGTGATAGTATTGAAAGTCAATAAAAAGCAGTCTGACAAATGTTCTTGTTATCCAAGTGGTATACATTTGAGATTTCCAAGATATCTCCTCATCAGTAGAGCAAAATTAGGAGAACAAAAGAAGAATATACAGAAGTGAGAATCTTTACAGCTGAACGATTTACTCATGCATAGTAATCACCTCCTTACTTTTGTCAGGTAATGCGTGCAGGGACCAGCCAGCGACCTTTAACTCCAGGACAGAGCCAGCAGAGCCAGCAAGAGTCTCTTGCAGCAGCTGCAGCCAATCCAGCACTGGCCTTCACAGGCATGCCAGGTTAGATTTTCTCTGTCTTTGTCTCTCCCCCCTTACCCCCTTTATCTCGCTTACTTGCTTTCTCTCTTTTTCTCTCTCACACACAGTCTCTTAACACAAATATTTATTACTTCTTAGGATATCAAGTGCTGGCTCCAGCTGCTTACTATGACCAGACTGGAGCACTGGTGATGGGCCCTGGGGCTCGTACTGGACTGAGTGGGCCAGTTCGACTAGTCCAGACACCACTCCTCATCAACCCTGCTGCAGCACAAGCTGGTATGTGTGTGGGTTTTTTTTATTTTATTTTTTTTAATAATATACAAATGAACTTCTAATTTAACGGGTCATTCTGTCATTGGTCTGGTTGTGCTCTAGGTATTATATTTTCTTTACTTTCTCACCTTTGTCTTTATTCTTTTTAATGATTTAGCAGCTGCCGCATCAGCCTCTGGGTCTGCTAACAACGTGTCTGGCCCAACCAATGGTCTGTACCGATCTATGGGCTGCCAACAACCTCAGCAACCCCAGCCACAGCAGCAACCCCCGCCACCCTCCACCGGCTTGCCATCTAATTCCTTCTACGGCTCAAGCTCTGTGGCCCCGAGCTCCCAGAGCAGTTCCCTTTTCTCCCATACTAGTGCTGCCCCTCCACCTAGTTCCTCACTGGGCTTTAGCAGCACAGGTGGGTCACTAGGTGTGGGGCTCGGGTCTGCCCTTGGAGGCTTTGGTTCATCAGGTGTGTGAAAGAAAGTGAAGAAATTAAATGTTATGAGTTCTGAGAGCTTTTAGTTTTGTTGTTTTTAAAATTATCTTTTATATTCTTTATCCACTGTAGTCTCCAGCTCCAACAACAACAGTGCCACTCGTCGGGACTCCCTGCTGGCCAGCTCAGACTTGTATAAGCGTGGTGGTAGTAGCAACCTGACCCCAATTGGCCAGCCCTTTTTCAATAGCCTGGGATACTCCTCCTCCCCCAGCCCAATTGGCCTAACGCCTGGTCATTCTCCTCTTACTCCTCCACCCTCGCTGCCCTCCTCCCATGGCTCCTCATCCAGTCTTCATCTGGGTACGACCTCCTCACTAGTGGTTGGCAGCACCTTTACTTTTTGATTGTCACCTGAATTCCTGTTTGCTTAGAGGCATTGGTGGCAGTTCAGTGATGTTGACATTGTAATATATGCAAAAAAAATGTGCAAAAAGGTTTCCTTTTTATGTTTAACGGCACATCTGTCTTTTTCAGGGGGTCTGCCAAATGGCAGTGGGCGCTATATTTCAGCTGCACCAGGTGCCGAGGCAAAATACAGGAGCACGGGTGGCACCTCAAGCTTGTTCAGCTCCACCAGCCAGCTTTTTCCTCCACCTCGGGCACGCTACAGCCGATCAGATGTTATGCCTTCGGGTCGTAGCCGCCTACTGGAAGACTTCCGCAACAACCGCTTCCCTAACCTGCAGCTTCGAGACCTGCCTGGACACATGGTGGAGTTTTCCCAGGACCAGCATGGCTCCAGGTAAATGCTCATATTCGCCCTGAAAGCTAGACTTCATTTCATGCTGGGGAGGCTGTGTCATGCTGCAAACTGTTAAGAGCCCTGCTTGATCTGACCAGCTATGGTATTGGATGCTGTGGGAGTCCCCTTTGGGTCAAGTACAATCTGTGAAAAACAGCTGCAGACCATTATTTGGCCTTCACAGAACTTTACAGTTTGCACTGTGTGTTGAGGCTAGTAGCATTCTTTTGAGAACCCAGTGTTTTCATTACCACTGAAACAACACCAAGTAATCCATCATCATTTCCTTTCCTAACTGACAGAAAGCGCACTACAACTGCAGAGCACTGATTATTACCTACAGTGTTGGATTGTTTACTTTCATACACTGCTCCTGTACTTATTGTGTCATTTATGTTGTTGATTGGCTGCGAGCCTAAAGACAATTTTAAACCATGATCAACCAATGACTGCTTTGTGAGCTACATGGCGATGCAGCCTACATGCTGTTTTGATCTTTATCCTACAATGTATAATATGTAGCATTATCGGTGTGTTGTTTCTTCATGGTTAAGACTATCATGACATTCATTGCAGCTGACAAAAAGACTGAAAGTGCAAACCTAGTACTGTTAACTTGTGGAATAAATTTGAGAGTGACAAGTTGAGAAGACAAAAAAAAACTTTGTTGTGTCATAGAGCAGTCTATGTGAAGGGGTCTTTTATTATGTCATTTACTCCTCTATTCGGTTTGGCTGATGACTCCTTCAGTAAATAATTAAGCTCAGAACCTGTACCGGAACATTTGCTGTATGCCCATCTTAATCTAATGAGAGGCGATGGTGGCATCATATGAAGTTACATTGCTGTTTTAAATATGTATGTGACCATGCAGGTGTGATTTTAACAGACTGATTGCTTGGTGAGAGAGTGTGATAATACAGGGAGTTCAGGACCCTTGCTCAGTGTAGTGCTGAACTGAGCAGCAAATCATGAGACCCTGTAGAATAACATGCCTTCTGGATGAACTTACCATTTTACAGAAGGTAGATAAAGTGACACTAAAATATCATATGTAATTTGTTTTAAGGAGTTAAAGTCTTAACCTTGATCTGATGATCAAATTTTTTTTATTTTGTTTAGCCAGTAGTGAAATGCTTGAGTAGAAATTAGAGGTGTACCAGTAGTGCATCATTATTGGTGCTGGTCCTGGTACTTAAACACAGTTTCAGTATCAATAATGGTGATTCTGCTTCCTATGATCAACAAAGTTCTTCCAAAGTTATTAGTTTCACAGGATACATCACACATACTCCAGATAACACATCATACAAACAGTGTAAAACACACTTACAGGACCCTCTTACCTCAGCTACACTTCTTTTCTTCCTCTGGTGTGTAGTCAGTTACAGTCAGTTACAGAGTTAATATTAGTCCAGGTTGATACTGATGGAGTCAGAATTATATTATCAAAAACATATTGAGGGAATCACAGCCATGGAGCCTTTAGCCTTGGTTTAGCCCTTACCATAGCAGCTCACTATTTGTGTGTCCACTTACCCCACCTGTGGTGCACCGCTGTCAGTCATCTGTGTCTCTAAGCAATGAGGTATTGCAGCCTTTTGCTTCAGCCAAGCCTAAAGATCTGTGGCTCAAGTGACAGTAATATTTACAGAACTCCAGCAGAGTCTGACGCTCAGGAATGTCAGGGTGAGTGAACGGGATGCACGTATGAGACAAATGACTTGACGCATTTTGCCAAGCCAGATGCCTGCTGCTGAAGCTCTTTTTGTTAAGAGTGCTTTTATGTGATAGAAAATACTAATTACCAAAATAGGTTAGTCTTAAGCATCTGAAATTGGATTTGTACAGATAGAATTATTAGGGCACAAAAATGACCATGCAGACAAGTACCCCATCCTCACTCTGAACTATGGTAATGTGTCTGTGATTTTTGTGGGGATGTGTTTATTTCGTAGGGCCTGGGCAACTTATTCAGATACATGGTTTCATGGATATATGAAATCAAAACCTGACTGCCTCCTCCAGGAAGTTTAAACTGGCCCGTTGTTGCCTCAGTGATCCAAGGCACACCTCAAAATTAACACAAAAATTGTTCAAGATTTGGAGTCAAGATTTTGCCGTGGCCATCTCAGTCTGTGTTCTCCAGTCTAATTAAGCATTGTAGGCAGCCTCAGTTCTGTTATCTTTTGCAAAGTGTTAAATAAAGGTGTGTCAGCAAATGGCACACAGGTTTGAGGGAAAAAAAATCTTATTTAATGACAAGATTTAAGTCATCGTTCAGTCATTGTACGTCAAATATTGCTCTTTTTTAATAGTGGTGCCAGTATGTGTGGAGGGTACTGCATGATGATGAGTACCTTAAATTCCTCTATGGTATTTGATCCTTTAATGATCAGTTATTGTACCCAACATGTGCTTGTCTAATAATCTGTGATGAGTACTTATGTCTGACCAGGACGTAAGTACAGATCATTACTGAAACAGCCTATGTAAATATGTCAAATTTTAAGTTAAAAATATTTGCGTACATATTTGACACATTAGCCACATCCCGTAACCTGCCAATTAAAAAAAAGTAGACTCTTCTGTCAATTTTTCTGTGTATTGTCCGTTTTTATAGTGTAATTGTAGCAGTACACAGACTTTGTTGTTGGTAGTATTTGTATAGCTTAGGATCAGGATCTGGTCTGTGCTTTACTGTCCTGAAGCTGAATTTACCCTTAAATATGTCTGGATTTTTTCAGGTTTATTCAGCAGAAGTTGGAGCGAGCAACACCTGCAGAGAGACAAATGGTGTTTGGAGAGATCTTGCAGGCTGCCTACCAACTCATGACTGATGTCTTTGGCAATTATGTCATTCAAAAGTTCTTTGAGGTGAGAGATTGAGAAATAAGCAGAATTTGAGTCACCCGTTGTTATTTACAGTCTGTGTAAAATAGATTTTCTGTTTTCTGGTTATTTTGTCTGTAGTTCGGCAGTGCTGATCAGAAACTGGCACTGGCTACTCGAATCCGTGGCCATGTGCTGCCATTAGCCCTACAGATGTATGGCTGCAGAGTCATTCAGAAAGCCCTGGAGTCCATTTCCTCCGACCAGCAGGTAATTGTAAGTCACATTTTTGCTTATTCTCTATTTGCCATCTCTTCCTGTCTATTAAGTGCTGGGCTGGAAAATATGCGCTACTTTTGAAACCTTACTTGATGACTGATAGCAGTCAGTGGCCTAATGGTTGTCTTTCTCAGAGTGATATAGTGCGGGAGTTGGATGGCCATGTGCTGAAGTGTGTCAAAGATCAGAATGGGAACCATGTGGTACAGAAGTGCATTGAGTGTGTCCAGCCCCAGGCCTTGCAGTTCATCATTGATGCTTTCCAGGGCCAGGTAAAAACTCAGCCCTTCATTAAAATAAAATAGCTTTTATACACCTCATCGACTGTTATGATAAATCTGCTGTCTGCCTTTTGTGTCCAAAAATAGTTTTGTTTTTAGCTTCCAAAAATCGAATAAAGTCTATGCTTTGATGCAAAATCCACAATGAATTTGTCATGACCTGATCAATACTCCAGGTTTAATAATCCTCAAAGGTATTGAAGCAGTCACCATCCTGTTTTTCTGTAGGTGTTTGTACTGTCCACTCATCCATATGGCTGCCGTGTGATACAGCGTATTCTTGAGCATTGCACTCAAGAGCAGACACTGCCAATCCTGGAGGAACTCCACCAGCACTCAGAGCAGTTAGGACAGGTAAACACTTTGTTTATTTTGTTGTTTTTGTTGTTGTTGTTGTTATTGTTGTTGTTGTTGTTTTGTATGGTTTGTATGTTTTTTGTTTGTTTTTCCCCCCACTTTCTGCATAGTTATGAAACGTACCCAAGCATAGTGAAGGATATTCATGCTGCTAGTTAGTTGTGCTGATGGATTATCATGATGGAAACATCACTCCAACCCCCTTGCCCCTACCTTATTTTATCTAGAAATATCAAGGCGTATCATTGGAGATGACCCCCAAAACATATTATTCTGTGTCCAGCGATGCGCTATTCAAGGTCAGACCCATGCGCCTTTTTCCCTGTCCCACGTACCTCCTGGCATCCTTCCTGTAACCAACTTTCCTTTAACATCTAGAAGCTGCAGCCTTACATTCTCTATCTTTTGCCTTTAACACACTCTTCAGCCGCTGTCTACTTTTTTTCCCGCTTTTACATTCTATTAAGACACAGGTGATGCTCGGCTACTTTTCCTGTTTTATAGAACCTCTCCTTCTAATTTTCTCTCTCCTAATTGCTTTGCATTCATGATTTCTCCCTTGCTTTTGCACTGTGGGTCCTCTGTTTAATGCTTCAGAGCGCTGTCCCAAAGGCAATTCGGACCAACAACATTGACTTCAGTTGTGCTGTTTATTAGCTTGACTAATCACAGTACAAAGTACAGTACAGTAAAAACCTAATCAAATCATGGGATTTCTTCAAATTTAAGTTGGGCAAGGGTGTACAAACCAATTCTTAGCATTTTTCATGGTATTCATTTGCTGATTTTGAGCCACCTGCCAGTCGAATGTTGATGAGTCTGTATTTGATTGGGTATTTGTATGTTTCATTTGTATGTTCTTAGACTGATTTAAGGTGAACAATAATTCTCGGAAAAGTGATTGTTGAATGTCTGTGTAGTTAAATGAATGTTAAATAAAAGTGGTATTGTGCTGTTTTGTTACCCTAAGTGGGGTTTGTTATTAACGTGCAAAAAAAAAAAAAAAAAAACTTTAGTGCATATATTCTACATATAGGTCCCATGAGAAAGCTAGTTAGACGCACAGTTTGTTTGCTTCATTTGAGGACTAAAATGAAGTGAAACATTCAGGATACATTTTTTATTTTTTTTTTAAATGCACTTGAAAGCTTGTTTTATATTAGATGCAGACCATCTCGTGACTATGGAGTGCGTCAAGAATAAAAATTAAAAAAAAAACGCAAGATCACGCAGTCACTCTTTACTGCCATTATATCTCTTGTAGGACCAGTATGGTAACTACGTTATCCAACATGTTCTGGAGCATGGGAGGCCCGAGGACAAGAGTAAAATTGTGGCAGAAGTTAGAGGAAAGGTTCTGGCTCTGAGTCAGCATAAATTTGCAAGGTTGGTCAGCTTTCTTTTCTTCTAGAAGACTTGACACCTAAGTTTTTAACTTCTGATGAGAATGCAATTTAAAAATAATGCCTGTCCCCTTTCACTCTCACAGTAATGTTGTGGAGAAGTGTGTGATCCACTCATCCCGTGCAGAGAGAGCTTTGTTGATTGATGAGGTGTGTTGTCAGAAGGATGGCCCCCATAGTGCCCTCTACACAATGATGAAGGATCAGTATGCTAATTACGTGGTACAGAGGATGATCGACATGGCTGAACCTGCTCAACGGAAAATTATCATGCACAAGGTATGAACAGGAGAGCAAGTGAAATGCTGTTTTTTGTTTGTTTTTTTGGGGGGGTTCTGTTGTACATGGCACAAATCACTGAAATTCAAATACATGTTATACATGTGTTTTTTTTTTTCTCAAATTAGAATATAAACTGTGAAATAATACTTTTAATGCATTGTTGGCAGTGTCAGACAGTAACAGGTACTTCCTTTCGCCTGTTGTCCATCCCTAGATTCGACCACACATCGCCACTCTGCGAAAGTACACCTATGGCAAACACATCTTGGCCAAACTGGAGAAGTACTACATGAAAAGCGGCTCAGAGCTTGGCCCCATTGGAGGCCCTACAAATGGTCTCATGTAGGGACAGAGAGCCCTCACATCAAGCCTTCCCTCTCTCCCTTTCCCTTTGAAATCAGATTCATCAGGATACGTCTGGTCCACCAGGGGGCCCTCTTACACTCTGTAGTGGTTTTTTTTGTTTGTTTGTTTTGTTTTGTTTTGTTTTGTTTTGTTTTTAAACCAAAAACAAAGAGAGTGTGGGAGGAAAAGTCAGCTTCACCTAAAATGCTGTGACCATGCTCCCTTTGCTGGCCCCTGTGCAGTTGTGGCTCCTCTGCTATTCCACAGCCCTCTTGTGTGGCAAACCAATAAGTGAACAATCTTCTGTATAAGCTTTCCTGAGAAAAGCACAACATCCCTTTGTTTATAGCGTAATTGACTCTTGTTTTTTTTCCACATAAATATCTTGTACATTTTTTTTACCTTGTAAATTCTCTGTAAAAAAGAGATACATAAACATTTGCTGAAAATTTACACTTCTTACAATTTACACCAGCAAGTGAATTTCTAAGGCCAAATTAAGTGATCCTTTTTTAATGTCTGTTTTTCCTATTTAGTTTTTATACCAATCATGATGACAGAATTAAGGTGGTAACCCTTATGAGCGCTAATAAAACACTATTGCTATTACTAATGCAGCAGATGAATAAATTGATGAACATTGCTTAAGTCAGCTAGAGCTGCATGCTTGTTATAGATCATTGAGGATCACTTGCAGTTGTTCCACTGAAAGTCACCGATACCCCCATTCGCGCACACTTTCACAATTGAAGTGTTTTATTAGCTGCACCAGTGAAGTAAGCATTTTACTAAGTCTGTAGATTGATAAGCATGTGTGCCATCGCATACACCTCGACATCCCGATTAGAGCAATATGAGCTCTTGCCCTAGTTTGTTGTCATTTTTTGGGGGACGTGCACAAGACACAGCCGTTCTTGACGTTTTATTTGAAAACTAAGCATGGCAATGAGATGTATGTCGGTAGAGCATTGATACCCTGAGTAATCTGTCCGTAAATATTGTGGGGTGGGGTTTGGTAAAAGTAAGAAGTGGGGGATGTAGGGGTCAGAACGTATTGGCATGCTGTGTCAAGATTTAATGCTTAAGAGAGCTAATTGTTCTTCATTATCATGTTTGTGAAGCATCTATCTGTCAAGTAGTTTTTGAGATGGAACACTGCCCTAGAAACAGTGTGTTTTATATATAGATCATCATCTCTTTACATTGTATTAATTTAGGGAAGTGTATAGCATCTTTACGTATGAGTAAATATTAAATTCTTGCCTTTTTTTTCTTTTCCCCCTTAACACTTTTTTTGGAGGGGAGGGGGGCAGGGGGATGGGAGTTTGGGTATGAAGGGGAGTTTGAGGTTTAGAAGGCCCCTTCATGCAGAGATTCAAGATGGACAGACATTGTCTTTGGCCCAGAATTTGGGTGTCATAATTCAGGCTCAAGATGCAACATCAGCTTGTGTGTCAACCAGGTTTTTGCTGTTGCTGCAAGTGAGCATATATTACATTGAGCTCTGAATAACAGGATGGGCTACCATTGTTTGCTATACAACTCTTCCTTATTGCTAGTATATTCTAACTGTTTTTTGCTTCATATGAATAAATGTAGAATAAGTGTAGTATATGTGCAGTTAATAAGTGTAAGTTTATTAGTTGAGTAGAACAGAAAAAAAAAATCTAGTGATGTTGGACAGGCCTTGCTAAATTTAGTAGTGATTGCTTTTATTTTGTCTGTACAGTTGTACATTTGTAAACGTTGAGGCTGTAAATCGGACTTCTTTTACACTTTGGGGGAAAAAACCAGGAATATGTGGATTTTGATGTGTGTATATTCATCATTCTTTTCCCCTCAGATATATTGTATACAGTTTTCTTTGATCACGTTATTTTAAAGAAGGAAAAAAAAATACTTTTATGGCTTCACAATCTGAACATAGTTTCATTTTTAATCTGTTCTTGGACAAGGTCAGCCTCTATTTGTACCTGGAGAAGAAACATCACCTGCTAACATTGTCATTTTGATGTGCGACAGTTAAAAGAAAAAAAAAAAACATTTACTGATCTGTATTTTGGAGGGAGGCAGGATCCATCTTCTAACATGGAACCTTCACAGGACATAAGAATTATTTTTGTACAGAAGAGTGCTGTATTTTGGAGCAGCCACTAACTTGTAAGCAAAATAAATGTAAGATATTGTCAATTATATAAATATGAACATATGAGTTTTGTCACACTGTCAAAGTCATGTACATTTTCAGGTGGCCTTATGTACATTTCCAGATGTTAGATGAAGAGAATTTTTTGTTTGTTTTTTTGGAAGCAGAATTGTGACTATGTATGATTAAACTGTTCTTCTAGCATTTGATTCTGGGTCTCAAACTTGTTTTTGTTTACGGCATGCACAATAACAAAGTGAAACTGGTAAACTCATCTAGTTTATATTTATTGTTTAGAAGTAATAGACATTTTAATTTAAGTGAAATTATCTTGGTGTATTATAAGGTAATTATGCTAGTTTTAAGAAATATGTATACAGTGTAACATTATGTCCTTGACTTTCCAGGAAGTAGTAAGAGAAGTAGTTCCAGGACAGGTTCATCAATATGTATAAAGAACCTCACTTGTATTTGCATGGGGGCCCTAAGAGGATGCCACCCTGCACGTTCCAGGCGATTCCCCGCAACACTTTGACTTACAGGTTAGCAGAAATGTTTATGCAGAGCATGAAACATGCTCTCAAAGCTTCATACAAACAGGCCTCACTCTGCCAGCAGCTGAAAAGTGGCACATGCGCAAGACAAGTTTCTCCTGCAGTGCTTCTCATGAAGACAGTTCTACATTACGTGCTGATAATGAGCCACCATCCAAACAATATCTGGACAGCCGTGGTCCTATGGTAGTAGCTTTCTGTAGATGAACATAGTAGTAGGAGGATGATAAATTGTGTAGGAAGAAATGGGCTACAATCAATAACTGTAAACATATGATGGGTGTGCCTGATGCAATGTCCTATGAGTATGAGTGTTACACATAGTACTTTCAATATATTATACAGTCCCTGTACTTTTGTAGGTATCTGGTACTCTCTGGACCACCACTACAGGCTTGATGCCTAATTTACAGAAACGAATTCCAATTTAAATCACAATATTGGCCAGAAAAATCACAATTAGATTTTTTTTACCCTCAAATTGTTCCGCCCCAAAATCATGTAGGTACTTTTTTTTTGTTTGTTTTGTTTTTAAATACTGCTGTTTAAAGGAGTTCATTATGCCTCAGCCTTTAAGAAGCCCAACATTACATTCCTAATTCTAAAGCATTCTGTCACACAGGTGGCTATCCTGGTTAGTTGCTGTCACCACTGAGGTAGCTACATCAAACATGCAATCATATAACCCCAAATCAGAAAAAAAATAGGACAGTATGGAAAATGCAGCTAAAAAAGTGCAGTGCTTCTTACATTTACTTTGACGTTTATTTCATTGCAGACAGTATTTATGTTTTGTCTAATAATTTCATTTGTTAATATACATCTATTTCTGCATTTCAGGCCTGCAATGCATTCCAGAAAACTTGGGATGGGCAATTTAGGGCTAGTATTGAGGTTTTAAAAACACAACAACAACAAAATAGTGATAAGATTTCAAACAAGTGATGCCAACAGGTGATTTTAGTCATGACCTTAGTATGAAAGCAGTATCCATGAAAGACAGAATCTACAGTTTGTCAACAAATGTGTGAGAAAATTATTGAAATGTTTTAAAAAAAACAATGTTCCTTTGCATGTTTCTCCCTTTACAGTGCACAGTATAATTAAATGATTCAAGGAATCAGGAGGAATTTTGGGGGCAAAGCACTCGTGACCCCCAATCCCTCTGACAGCACTGCATCAAAAAGCAACTGCATCAATTAGCAATAGCTGATATAACCACATGGGATGTCAAGGGATTTCTGTAGCAAACCTTTGTGAAGCACTACAACACAAATTACGTTCACAAATGCCAATTAAAACTGTACTGTGCAAAACAGAAGCTTTATGTTAACCATGTTCAAAAGTGGCGTCAACTTCTTTGGATTCCTTGATGGATGATCACACAGTGGAAACATGTATTGTGGTCAGATGAATTCAAGATCTTTTTGGAAGAAATACATGTTTTCTGCACCAATGACAAAAAGGACCATCCAGACTGTTGTCAGCAACAAGTCTAAAAGCCAGGGTCTGTCATGGTATTGGGTCAGTGCGTCAGTGGCCTTGGTACAGGTCATTTTCACTTCTGTGATGGCAGCATTAATACAAAAAAGTACATTGAGATTGTAGAGTAACAAGATTGTAAAATTGTAGAGTAGCTCCTCTCAAGAACATATCTTTTTCAGGGACGTCCTGCATTTATTGTAACAAAACAGAACATGCAGAACTACATGCATGACTATGATGACCCCATACTGTTACACAGCGTTGTGTTTGCAGGAAGAATAGGACAAAATAACACCTGAAAAACTTCATCTCTTGGTATCCTCAGTGCCAAAAACATCTTTTAAGTGTTGTGAGAAGGAATGGGAGCATTACATAGCGGTAAATGCTTTGCCCTCCCAACCTTTGTTTGGAAGTTGTTACAAGCCTGAAATGCAAGAATGAATGTATATTAACAAATTAAATATCTTGGGTTCATACTGTCTGCAATGAAATCAAAATAACTGCAACAAAACCTTCATATTTTGCAGTTTCCATACTGTCCCTATACATGTTTAAGATGTAAGAATGAAAATCGGAATGCTGAATGATTACCCAGGTGCCACTGATGAATCGTGACATGCAGGGTCTGACCACCCAAATGTAGTTACTTGGTCTTAGATTAGCTAAATAATGTTTCAACGAATGTTTCAACAAGCCCCAAATCAGGAAAAGTTGAGGATGGAAGTTTAAAATAAAATTAAAATCAAGAACAGTAATTTGTAAACTATTATTGTATTACGAAGAAAACACTGCAACACCACCTTTTGTGATGTTCTACCTGATGGATTTTATTGGGCGTTTTTATTTTTTAAATATTAATCACGTCGTTCAATTCAGTTTCATTTGATTCATTTACCACTTCGTAATGCTGCCATTCCGTCACTGCACCTAAAACATGTTTAGGGACTGAAGACACACACACTCTACTAAGGATAAGTCGAGGCTGCAAGCAGGCCAGTTTAGCACCCATAGCCACGGTTTCCTCTGCAGCCACGACTTTATCATTTATGTTGTATCATCCATGAGCGTTTTCTGAAAAGATGTTGTCTTTGAGGCAGCCTATGTTGCTCTAAAATAATGGCAATAATGGCACCATCGTTCATCTGACCACAATGCAGATTTCCACTGGTCCATCCCTGGTGCCCCTGAATCAGAGAAGCTGACAGCGCTTTTGGACACAGTTAACATCAGGCTTTCTAGTTCCTCTGCATGTCGTTAGCTGCCTTTTATACTGGGTATCCTCAAAATGACCACCACAGAGCAGGTATTATTTAGGTGGTGGATCATTCTCAGCACTGCAGTGACACCGACGTGGTGGTGGTGTGTCAGAGTTTGTTGTGCTAGTATGAGTGCTGCTGGAGTTTTTAAACACCATGTACACCATGTAGTTGACACACCTACCTTGCTGAGCCTCCTTGTAGAAGTGTGAGACATCAGCTCATCTGTTGCTGCATAGCTTGTGTTAGTCATTCTCTAGTCCTTCATCAGTGGTCACAGAGGTTTTTAAAACACACCACATTGGTGTCACTGCAGTGCTGAGAATGGTGGACTACCCAAATGTGGTGGTTCTGTGGGGTCCCGTGAAAATGAAGGAGATGATAAAAGGGGGCTAACAAAGTATATAGAGAAACAGATGAACTGCAGTCTGTAAATGTAGGACTACAAAGTGCACTTATATGGTATGTGGGGCTCATAAAATGGACAATGAGTGTAGAAACGAGGTGTACCTAATAACGTGACTGCTCATTTAATCAAATGAAGTTTATGACAGTGCACTGCTTAAGATTCATCTAGTGGTACTACTTAAACTGAGACAAACATTGCAAAGAATTCCAAGATGTTTTTTTGCTTTACTCTCACTGTTGCATCTACGTATTTTCAGATGTAATAAAACAGTTCTAATAAACAATGCAGATGTTTCGCTGATGAATCATATAGAAGGCTTGTATTAAAAGACTAAGCTGATTCAACAGCTGGAGTCTCATAAAAAAATGGGCACTCATTTATTGATGTTAACTAATATTTGTAGGCAAATGGTTTAAGGTTATAATAAATTCTTTAGATTTGTGCTAAAAAAAATCACAGTTTGGACATAAATAAGTTAATGATCTTTGGTCACTCAAACACGACAGAAAAGCGTGCAAATGAGGACTAAAGAACATACAACAGCAGTTAAAGTCATACAAATACATAATTGTGGAAAAGTGTACTACCAGTGAGCATAATAAATAGGAAAAGTATGCTGCATCACTTTAATCAGACACTAGAAACATCCATCCTAAGGACTTCTGAGGGAAGCCACAATCACTTTGAAGGAGCGACACTAAAAGCTGACAAGTTTGACAAGAATTAACTATTTACTTAAGAAAAAACAAATGAAGTCATGAAGTGTGTAACAGGGATCCACCTAAGATGTGGAAAAATGTTTTGTGATGTATTTAGAACTGGACAAAATTGACAGTGCCACATGTAGTACACACCTAACATTACCCATCCTTCCCTACAGAGAGCCATGGTGGTGGAGATACTTGCAGTGGACAAACTCCTCATTCTGCAGTAATGGGATTGTAAAACTGAACCAAGACCAGGCTTTATTCAGCTATGAAACCACAGGCTGCAAGAAAGACCTTGAAACATAGACTCAGATAGACCTACATCAAAAAGTGAGAATATGAGCCCTTTATTACCTATTTCATTGAACATTTGCTTTTTCATAAGAATATACAACTTTTGTTATACAGCTGCATGCTAATGAAGAGGTAACCAGGCTAACTACACATTCAAGAAGCAATAAATATTCACATAAAAACAAAGTTGACTCATTTACAGACAAGCATTTTTTACAAACACGCTGTTCTGCAACCAATCAGATGCAAATACACATACGAGATGGACTGAATTATTTTTCAGACATTTATAGACATTAAAACTCAGTCATTCATGGCAATACAGCTTTTAAAAATGTCCCAACAGAGCTCGGGGGAGGAAAGGCACTATTGAGCATGAGAGGTCCAAGACTTTGTAGACCTGTGCGTATAATAATCAGTAGCAAGCAGGCAAATATTTACTGACCCAACAAATCGCCTCCTAAAAATTCCATTTGCTTCAGAGTTGTTCTGACCTCATCAGACTGCACAAAAATCATGCTATTTTCTTCCTGCTTGATGTAAGTAAATAAATGGTTGATTGAATTCCTCCAGCTAAGTACCTTGACAGTTTCAAATGATGCCCATAATGTTCAAGTCTTCCCCTTGCCGTCCCTGCTGCTGCTGGGTGGATGACAGATAACTGTGTCCTGAAAACTCCACCACATTAAGTGGCGTTTCCTCTGGGGATTTCCGATCTCTCTCACGCCTGCTTGTGCCTCCACTACTTGCCTTAGAAGTGATGGTTTGGCCCCGGAACAGTTGGGCCTGCCGCTGACAGAGGCCAAGCTTGCTGAGCAGGATAAATACATCCCCACGAAAGGCTTTGGTGAAGATGGCATAGAGAAAAGGATTAGCACAAGAGTTCAATGGGTAGAATAGCACCAGCAGGATCTTGGAGTTGGACATGGTTATGAGCGGGTGGTCCAGCACAGCTGATATGGCATAGAACGAGATGGGTGCCATGCAGAGAAAGTCAGTGAAAATTAATACAGCCATGCGCTTGGCTATGTTAGTGTCTTTGCTGGCTGAGGTGTAGGTGGGGTTGTGTACAGCACAGTATATCTTGATGTAGCAGGCACAGATCACCACAAAGGCCACAATGTTAAGGACAAGCACAAAGAGGATGTAGATTTGGTCAACTAGGGTATGGGTGTCCATGGGCAAGCAGATACTGACCTTCTGGTAGCTGCTGACCCCTAACACGGGCATAAGGGCCAAAAGGAGGCAGAAGAACCAGCCTCCAAGCATGATGGCACACGCATGGGACAAACGTAACTTACGATCTAAGCGCATTGCAAAATTGATGGCGTGCCAGCGCTCCAAAGTGATAATGGTCAATGTGTAAACTGATAACTCGCTGGCAAAGACAGAGAAGAACCCAGCAAGGGTGCACCCTGGCCCTGTCTGCCAGTCTATAGCGTGATTGTGGTACTCTGACTGCGTATAAAGGTCCACTGAGGCAATGAAAAGCAGGTAGATTCCCATGCACAAGTCAGCAACGGCCAGGTGGCACATAAGAAATCGGGAGACAGAGAGTTTGTAGTGGCTGGTGAGGAGTACAAAGAGCACTGAAAGGTTCCCCAGTACCGCCAACAGACTAACGAACCAAACAGACACTCTCAGGAAACTGAAGCCCATGATGTCCTCACAAGGGTTGAATTCATCAGGAGCTGGAGAGCATACCACCTCCTGTCCATCCTCACACACAACATAGTCATAGCGACTATCAAAATCCTGGCTGGTGTCCCCCTGGGGGTTTTTCAGAGTGTCCCCAAAGCCCATGTCATGGTCAGCGTGTCCACCAAACGAGGCATGGTAATTCAGACTACTGTAGAAGTCTTGATGGTCATAGGTTTCCATAAACAGGGTGTCACTGGAGTCGATGCCTTGGTCTATGCTGCCATGTCGGCCTGGAACTACATGCGTGCCTACTGATCTCTTATGGTGTTGGTCATACATGGCAGTCAGGTTACAAATTATATATTCCAGGAACCTGTTGTTGACAGAAAGAGGAAAAAAAACATTTCATGAACAACAGGACTTTAATAAGTAGCTTATTCAAAGGTATGACAGTTATGTCATATCTGTTTCTTTAAATGGGTAAGGGAATTAAATAAATAGCCCTGGGATAAAAAAAAATCTAATAAATCTTCAAACAAATAACTGACTCAGTTCACTATCTTACTCAAATTCTCTCACTGTAAACAGCAAGCATAACAAATACAGTCATTTCTTCTCTTGGTAGCCTTAACAAATGTTTTCACATAATTAAATACAAACCCTTTCTTTTTCTTAAGGTTCTTGAAAGCACAGCAGTGGCTTGGATATGTCAGATCAGCACTGATCAGATGCCTGAAGGTTTTCACTGGTGGAAGCTTTTTGAGGGCCCAAACATTCCGAGCGCTGAGTTCCCGTAGTGACTCCAGGCCACTTGTTGGAAGGGAGGTGACTCCAGAGTCTGAAACGTCACTGCAAAGAAATGAAATTAGAGGGTTCAGATAAGGGTCAGGAAAGGGAGACAGGTTGTTTATTCTTTTTGGCTCCATATCTATGTAGAGTATATGACAACCTTTAGGTTCTTAGATTAGTGTGGATTTAAGACAAACTATACTGGGCAAAATTAAAAGTGAAAGTTTATGTATGACAAGCCATTAAAAGGTGTCAATGGACAGCTATTGTATTATGTTATGATATATCATATCATGTATTAATGCCATGTCCAAAGTGAAATCAAATAGATAAAGAAACAACCCCGAAACTGAAGACATTCTGCTCAAGTCATCTAAAAATCTGTCAAGATTTTAAAACATTGCCTGCATGTGTGCCTTAGACAGAGGTAGTTGTTCTAATGTCTAAAATCCTAGAGAACCTAAAATAATGTTGTGAAAAGCCAAAAATGTCTTTCATCTTTCACAGTGGTGTCCTCTTAACACATCATCGTAGCATGGGGGAAAACACTTTCAGCCAAGTATCTGATTTTGTCATTTAGAGATAGTTAGCCAGTGACTCATGGTTATGATTTCACTCTCGACAGGCTCCTGAGGGGCCTTGTTATTAAGTTATTAGAAAGCGCCCCACATCAGTATGACAGCAGCCAAGATCCTGTTTTGCATAAAGTTCATGACTTTATGCAATTCTAGTTATATGTTGGGTTTAGGCAGTTCTAATGGTATTCAGTTAGTAAAATAATGATAAGTCTAAAGCTTCTGGAATTGAAGTTGACACTGCATCTGGAGCAGGCAAAACTAAAAATGAAAAACTGATATCCATAACACGTCTTGACAATCCCAATCCCCAATATCTGCAGGAAACCAGTGGAATCCATGTTGTGAAGAACTGATGTTGATTCATTATTCAGTTTTAGTGGATCAGGAGATTGTGAGGGCCACTGAAGAACACTGAACTCTATCATGTTCATGAAACCAGTTTGAGACAAGTTTTGCATTATAAAAATACTCTTTTACTCTTACGTTTTATGAATACTTTTACTTGTACTCGAATGAACTATTAGTTTATTAGGCCATATTTCTCCTGGTGGAAAAAAGGAGGCCTTTCTGGTGTCCTAGGCAGCGTGGAAGTTTGATGAGACCTTCTAACATTTCATTTCATCTTCACTATATAGACAGAACATGCACACCTTACTACATATTATTAACACTGCACCAAAGCACAAGAGAACACGGCATGACACTCTGTTCAAGGAGTTCTATACACACAGAATTTAAAAGTGGTCTGGTAGGTACTCACAGGAGCATTGGACCACTGATGGTTTCTGCAAACATGCTCTCATCGAGTCTGGTAAGTTGCTTGTTTCTGTGCAGGTATCTACAGAGGGATGGAATGCAATGTTTTTTTTTAATGGTCTACAATAGTGTTTCTCATCCCAGGTCCTCCGGTTGTTGGCCATTTGCTCTTGCCTAGCTTCAAAAATACCTGCATCAGGTATTTAGTGTTCTTAGCTTGTTCTTGGCTTGATTCCAGTGTGGTGGGAGCTTGGATACAGCATGGTGACGCTTTGGTAGACGCTGAGGACTGGGTTAGAAAACACTGAAACATATTTGCTTTTCATTCTATGATAGTATATAACAAGAGAGTTTGATAGAGATATTAGTAATACTGTCTACATCACATGTTGTGGTCATCGTTAATTCAGCACTGCTTTAGGTTCACCAAATAACCTTGCTAGGGACAGAACTACATTATTCTGCATAATTCTAAATTGGAAGCACATATTTTGCAATCTCTAAATCAAATTAAGATAATACTCTTGTGGGGGCGAAGTATGTGCTCCTCTGTACTGGGATCAGTCCTTGTGTTGCACTTGTAGACTGCCAACACAAACATGCATGTGGCAAAGCAGAAAAAGAAAACCAGCTGGGATGCTCAAATATATTCCCCTAAGCAATAAAGCAGTGAGTGAGAGAAGGAGACTGTTCTCACAAAAATTAATATTTCATATCCTGACCGGAATAATGGTGCTACTCCAGGGAGAAAAGTTAGGTAAAAAGAATAAACGTATCTCGACTAAAGAAGCAAAAAGCAGTAAAAAAGAGACTGTTCCACCTGGAGTGAGATCAAGACTGTCTGATACAGAATAATCCCTACTTTGAGGGAGAAATCCCTACTTTGACTGAGTGTTGCTAGAATACTGGAACATGTTTTTTTTTACTGTTTAATGTTCATGTTATTTACTGTAAGCTTCACAACTGGTAGATATTTAGAAACCTTTCATTCAATAAAGATTTGAACAAAGGTTTGACCAAAAAGCCTTACACTGCATCTAGTTTTGTTCCGTTGAAGGCATGGTGTTGAATTTTGGTAAAGCCATTACTGTACAGCATCCTGTTGGATAGAAGTAAGTCAGTCAGTTTTTATTTTTACTTGGTTGATGCAACTTTTACAAAAAGACAGGAATTAATACACAGACAAAATGGGACAACCAATTAAGCAATATTTGAATCAAAGTGAACAATTGTATTATTGCATTTTTAAAATTTTTATTAGCTTGTAAATGTTTCCAGTTAATTAAGAAAATGACATCATATATATTGAAGAAAATTGAAAGTCCTGAAAATAAATGCCTTCATTAAAGTGCAAAAACTGACAACAGGAAAAAATAAAGGTAGGGAATTTATTACTATACTTACACTGTTAACACATCATTGGTAATGCCTTGGAATGCATTGGCAGGAATTTCAGTGATGTAAAGATTATCAGTAATTTCTCTTTCAAAAAAGAATAAAACAGAAGCAAGAACATAAACATTACTGATATTTGTCTATTTGAAAAGTTCTTAATATGTATAATATGTAGAAAAGAAGACAGACATGTATTTAGTACAGAGGCCGAGAAGTGCAAAACAAATTTACATTTCAGAAAACAAAATTACAAAAATAAAACAAATTTACAAACAACAAAAAAATTACATTCAAGAAAACAAAATTACAAAAGCAAAAACAAATTTACAAGACATGAAACACTTTTACCGGTACCGAAACACTTTTACAAACTGCGAATTCTGATGGAAAGTATAGGTCTAACACAAAGGAAGTGCTTGTTGACCCTTATCAATCAAACTGTTTTGCGGTGGTAGAGTGAGTGAAGTTCAGGATGGTGACAACACTAAATCATGTTTTGTCCATTTTGTGGCACGCATTTTAGCTGCTGGCATGTTTTTGTCATTCCTGAGGAAGGTCTTCAGAGTTTTTAAAAGAGCAGACAGAAGAAAGAGACGAACAGGCGACCTCTAAACCACTTGGTTTTGGAAATGTTAACGAAAGTAAGTGGGCTGTAATGCTAGCTATAGTGTAAGCAGCAAGCTAGCTTAAAAGACGTGCCACGTGGACAAAACATGCTTTAATGTTGTCACCATCCCAAACTCCACTCACTCTACCACCATGAAACAGTTTAATTGACAAGGGTCCACAACAAGCACTTCCTGTGTGTTAGACACAGAATTTGCAGTTTGTAAACTTGTTTCGGTACTGGTAAAAGTGTTTCACATCTTGTAAATTAGTTCTTTCTTTTGTAATTTTGTTTTCTGAAATATATATATATACATATATATTTTTTTATTTAAATAATTTGTTTTGTGATTTTCAATTCAAGTAATTTTTTATATAGAAGTTTTCTTACAGCATAAAGAGCGGATCTTCCGAATGGATCCTGGTTAATTCAGGAAACACGGTGAGACCAGTGTTGAACAAACCTCTGCAACAATAACAGCACTCAAGATATGATGATTAAATAATAGAAATATTCTCTGTATTTCATTTACGTTGACTTTCTCTTCTTTGTTAGGGTTAGGTAACTGACAGTGGGAATATACAGAGCCCTTTGGATTAATGAGCAAAAAGGCTATGAAGAGAAATATTATTCAAAGGAAAAATCACCCCTTGTATAGGTGGGGGGTAGATCTTAAATAGTGCAATTAAGCTCACCAGACAAAAAATTAAAAACTTGTTTCCCCTGATGAAGTAGCTTTTTCCCTTCATCAAACTTTTACTAAACCCCTGTTTTCGGCTAAATAAAAGCAGATGTCTCATGCATGTATAGCTATATATTACCATAAAAATAAATGACAGACATTTTTGGTGTGAACTACAAACCCATTTGATTGGTTTTAATTTTTGAATTATGTACTGTACACCATAAATTGTGAGTTATTCGGCTCAATGTTTTAAAGTAGGGCTAAATTTGTTAGCGTGCTGATGGAATACTGCCTTCAACAATGGCAGCAGATGTGGCTAAATAGAGGTAAAGCTTCACACACATGCTGGAGAAATATTTATTAACACAAATACTATTATTACTTTACTTCAGAAGAGCAAATTTATGTGTGTGAGAAACATAGGAAGCATTATAAATATGCTATGATATGCATGCAGCCCATGTTAATGTTTCATAAATTCCAACCTTTAGCTGGAATTCCAAACAGCAAAACTGGTTCCAAACAATCAGTGGATTAAAGTGGATTCAAACAAAAGGTGCCATGATCTAAACTGTTAAACATATACATAAATCTCAAACCAAAAGAAATGGTCTCCCCGTTCCAGTATTTTAAGACCGAATATCCTCATATTAAAAAAAAACAGCCTTGTTAATAAATATGACAATATTCAACAACAATCTTTCTGGTGGAGATCTCAGATCAAAGAAAATGCCATCTGGGCAAGATGAAATAGATGAAGCTGTAACTTTTTAAAGCTATACTTTTCTAAATCCAAATTATACATTTCTAAAGCACCAGGTGTGCTTAGAAAAGGTTAAATAGGACTGGGCAAATATATCACTTAGATTTCATTCTCAAAGATTGCTAAGGCTTACGAGAATTATTTAGTATTTTAAAGGAAAAGAATAGTCACCTAAAGATTTATAAACAGACTGACTAACAAAAAAAAAATATTTTTCATAGCCATATTTGCTCATCTTTACAAAGGGTGCCAATAATATATAAATGATGCAACATTTATGCAGAAGTCTTCCTCTGGACAACTACTTTAGATCGAGCATGATGAATTGAAGAATTACACCTTCACTAAGCCAAAATTAATGATTTGAATGATTTTCACTGTAGAAATGTATACCCATAGATTTCTTATTATATATATATTTTTTATAAAACTTTATTTTTTATTTAAAAACAATTTAATTGGCTTTGACTGTACACACATTGTTACACGTGTAAATTACACATATAGTAATGACAAATTGTTTACTCACAAGTATTTTAGATTTGGCAACTCCTTGAAAGCCTCAGGACTGATGTCTGTCAGACTTCTAGTGTTTCTTATTTCTCTGAAAGAGCAAACAGAGAATGACAACATGAAAAACAGAGATAGCAGATGACAAGTATGATTTGCAATATGGTGATTGCTAGCATTTCCTCTCAAACATCCATACACTCATAAAACATAATGCATCACTAACTACAAGCGTAAAGTTCGTGATTACACTTGAATTTGACTTAAAAAGGAAACTATTGCTGCGGAATCCCAAATGGTTGTTAAGGTGTTGCTATGGTATCCCAGGTGGATATGCTGCACAGAACAACATAAAATACTTCAAAACATTTCAGTTTTTTTGTATCACTTCTGAATTTGCAGGACATTCTATCAGTGCCTCATAATGTCAGTGAGAGCTAATCACTTCTCTCAAAGGAAAGGAGCTGATCAGATCGTCAACCGATCACCACCAGTAATGCTTGTGTCCTGCTGCCCAAAACCAGTTTGCCATAGAAAAGATATGGGTTTTTTTGATGAATCATAAAAAATGTATCCCTAAATAAAGGATCTGGGCAAAAACACTGCAAAAACACCTTACAAGAAACACACACTGAAGTTGAGGACTAAATAACTAAACACTAATGACATTATCTGTCAATGCAGCAAGATAACTGTACTTGACAAAAAAAATTGATCTAGAAATTTTTGTAGACTAGAAAATGCTGGTTTGAAATCAAATTATTTGAGATCAGAGCACAGTAATAAGTGAAATACACTTAAAGTTATCAAATAATCCTGTATTTATTTTTGTTCATTCTTAATTTTAGCACAATAAAAAATTGAAGCCAAGGAACAGGAAATAAATGACTAATTTAAGTAGAATATTTAAAATAAGTAGGCTTAAACCCATATTTCATTTAAAATAAGCACACCGTGAACTGCAAGTGCAGTTTCCATCAATATTCACTGCCAACTGTTCAGGGAATCAGAGACTGAGAAAGAAACAGAGAGAGATGACACTGGATCATTGAAGAATAAAAAATAGGTAATTCTGTTTTAACATCAGTGAGAAAAACTACACCTGATAACAGAGAATAAAAGATAACGCGGCAGAGGAAACTGAAAAAACTGAGGGTCCTGCCAGGTACAGTGCAACCCACCCTGAAGCAGCCAAGCAAAGCAAAGTAAATCAATACAGGTGCAGTAATCACAATGTCAAACAGGCTAAACAGAGAGATTTATATGTATTATGTACAGATGCAAGAGTATCTGAAGTGGTGATAAATACCAGGAATAAGTTATTAATGAGTAAATATTTGGTCCCACCAGGAGTATGACAGTCCTTTGTGATGGCAAGGTGATGGAAAGGGTTACTGCTTCCAGCTAGCCTGGGAAGCCTTGAAGAAAGATGGTGGTCCTTGTCAATGCTTGCAAAGTCTTTTGAGGGTGTTATATTCTCCTGCAGCATACCACACAATGCCCTAGTCCCTTAAACGTCTGTATTTAAAATCTCCCTCAGTGTAAAAAGGTAGATAAATGTAAGCAATTCCCAACACAGAGCAATTAGCATGATCTAGCATTAACACCAACATTAATATTAGTGCAGAGAGCTGTGTAAGCACAACAATTTAATCATCGCACAAACAAAATGAGATTGCTTACAATGAGCATAAAAACAACAAGGAGATCAAGGCAGAGAGTACATATGTTTCTTCAACAACTCTCAAACCTTTTTGCTTTACTGCCACCATTTCTACCCCCCCCCCCCAAATTATTATAACTCAAAAGTCCAAAGTTCAAGTTTAAAACCACTCCAAAATGTAACATGCACTCAAAAATGTTCCCTGTCTTCCTGTATTGTTGAAATTTGTTTGAACTTGACTGTCTAAAGTTGAAATCATGTATAGTTTAAAAGTATAATCACTGTGTATTGAAGTCATCTGCACAGTGATTCAGAATGTAAAAACTGCCTTATTCTAGCTACTTCTGCACACATAACCAAAAACGTCATACTGCCACCTAGTGGCTAATATCAGTATTTCTCTCTTTTCTTCAAAAGTAACAAATCTTGTGACAGAGACAGCACTTTTAGTTCAATTTAACATATCTAACTTAAACATACTTCAACTTGAACTTACTCTTGGCTCTAAATTCTGTTGTGCCACTGTAAGTTTTAACTGTAACAGTCTAATGCCTTCACTACTTTATTCAACATTCTTCAGTGAGTCTTTTTGGTTTAGGTATTTGTCTATGTGGTCGTGGACTTTCACTTGCTGCCACTGGAGCTTGATTGTCTGTTTTGGGTGAGGTAGGTGAGGCTTGCGAGGTTGGCAAACTCGCCTCTGGAGAGCTAGTCAAGTGGCAGTTGCTGTCCATCTCTTGGTTTGGCACTTTCAACAAATGTCTCCTATTCCTTCTCAGTAGACTTCCCTGCTCTGTAAACACCTCATATGATCGTGGCGTTTCTTGAGTCACCTTTGCAAATAACCCCAATACCCCTCACATCTCACACGTACCATGTCGTCTGGTGCCAGTGGTTGCAGTGGCTTGGCTGTTCAATTGTAGTGTTTGTTTTGGCTGTGGTCATTCAGCTCAGGACTTGTATTCACTTGATGTTCATCTGACAGCCGCCATGTCCACAGTTTTCGGTTCATTAGGAGTTCTGCTGGAGACTTCCCATTCTCGAGTGGAGGTGCTCTGCAATTCAGAATGGCAAGATATGGGTCTTCACCAGCTTCTGCAGCCTTCTTGAGCAATCCTTACACAATTTTAGCTCCTTTCCCTGGAAGTCCGTTAGGCTGTGGATACAGGGGGCTTGCTGTTACATGCTGAAATCCATAACTTTCCTTGAATTTCCTGAAAATTCCTTGAATTCTCTGCTGCTAAACTGTGGGCCATTGTCACTGATTACAGTCAGAGGAATTCCATGACGTGAAAATATGGACTTACAGTGTGTGATGACCTGTCCTATTCATGTTTTCTGACAGCATTGCGAACTCTGGGTAACTGAAGTGATAGTCTACAACTATCAGGTACTCTTTGCCCTTCAGGTGAAACAAATCCATGCCCACTTTTTGCCAGGGCTCTGCTGGTTCGTCATGAGGCTTAAGGGGCTCTCTTGGCTGCTGGTACTGATGACTCTGACAAATGTGACATCTCTGCACAAATGTCTCTATGCCCCTGTGCATGAATGGCCAATAAAGAACATCTCTGGCTCGTCTTTTGCACCTTTCGATTCCAAGGTGACCGTCGTGCTCTAGCCTTAGCATTTGTGATCTCATGGAACGAGGAACAACTATTCGCGTTCCTTTCAGAAGTAACCCCTTCACTATTGACAATTCCCCTGGATTTGTCAGCTTCTCTCCTGCAGGTGAGCACATTTTGTTCATGACATTTTGCAATTCCTCATCCTTTGCTGCCTCTTTGGCGATTTCCTCCCATTTAGCTTGAGAAACAGTCATTTGTGCTCTTATCGAGTCAACATGGACTTGCAGGTCATGTTCTGCTGTCTCATCAGTGTTGGGTAAAATCGCCACGCTGAGTGCATCAGCCACTACCAGGTGTTTCTCAGGTGTAACCGAAACTTCAAGTCATACTTCTGCAGTCACAGCATTAGCCATTGAATATGTGGTAGCATATCTCCCAAAGCTTTAGTGGATATAGATATCAATGGTTTATGACCCGTCAGAAAATGCCAAAGTCAACTTCAACTCGTCTGGTGGTTTGATGGAATTCACGCCTAAACTCATGTTTTAAACAGTTTCTCCTGGTACCATCTATTGAAGACGTCTGCACACAGGGATTCAGAATGTAAAAGGCTTTATTCTAGCTACTGCTGCACAAAAACGTCAACCTAGTGGCTAATATCAGTACAAACTGAAATAGTCTTCTCCATGTTTTGTGGAAGGTAATTGCAGAAGACCAGTATCTGCAGATCTACACATGTTGGGACATAAACAGAGATTTATGCTACATCATTTAGAGCTTTAAAAACTAGTAACAGAAATTCAATTCTATAATAAAACATTCAGGGAGTTCTTTTAAAACAGGAGTGAATGTTCTGTTGTCATTCTTGTTAGGATCAGTGCTGCTACACACAGCAAGAGTTGTAGAGGATGTATTGTTTTCTTAGGGAGCCGAGTAAAAAGGGCAGTAACTCTGCTTGTAACAAATGCATGAACAAGTTCCTCTGCATTGCTCTATGATGGAAATGGACAAAACTTAATTAAAATGATTAAATACTACTTTAGTGATTGCTTTTACATGCACAACAAAACAGAACTCATCTGTTCTGCAGTAATGTTCAAATCATCCTGGTCTGCAGTAATGCTACTGTTGCATTTCTTTGCATCTTTCCATAGAAAATAGGCATGTATGCGAGAATTGTGTTTGTGATATTACTGGATGGAAATGAAGGAAAATAACAATAAAGCACTCAAAATTCATCCAAGACACCAACACACTCTGCAACATTATGCCACACAGTATTCAGTCTGTTAGTGTCTTTGTAAAATGAAAGTGATGTATCATATAACACTGGAAATCCAGAGTCTGCTGTTATTAGCTTCTCCTGAAAAGGGTTTATTTGTGTGTGCAGTATATTGTCTGGAAGAAAAAAAATCACAATCATTTTAAGCAGCCAAGGTAGATCTACCATGAGCTATAAGATTGTAAGACTCATGTATGCACTCCTTTTGACTCAGCTGGGGTCAGATGTGGGCTGGAGGTGTAGAGATCCAGACTTTTGACTGAAAGGTTGCTGATTTTTTTTTTTTTTTTGGTTGCTGATTTTATTCCCTGAACTGACACAACATGACTGAAGTGCCCTTGAGCAAGGCACCTAACCCCCAACTGTTTCCTGGGCACCATGGACATTTCATTCCCCATTCCATGTAAAATATTACGCTACTCATAATCTTAAAATGAGTTCTGGCAAAGAGATATGTTGCTGTTACCTTGGGTATTTAAACTGTGTGGTTTGGTGCGATCTCCATCAGCTAGTACCATGCAGTTCTCACTGTCAGGAAATATTTTTGAGGAGGGATGGGGAAAATGAGATGAGTGTTTTAGTGAAAGAAAAGCACTGTAAGTCAGACCATGTAGTTTGTTTCATGCAGCTAGTATGCCTCAAGTGTGCCAAAAGTGTTTGGAACCACATGTGACATTCAAACTGCTAATACATAGATTCATGTGTCCACAAAGCAACTTATTGTGATATATATTGTAACCATACACCATAAATCATACTGGTAATAACTGAACTGTGCTTTCGTGTCACAGTATTTTGTTGTTGTTTGTTTGGCCAGTTGTTATAGTTATAGTGTCCAGGTACATTATGGATACAAATCCTGTTATTGCAAAACTAAAACAAGTCATGTCTTATATAGTACCATATATAGTATAAAGTTTAGACACACCCAACTAAAATGGATGTTTTCTGTTATATATATATATCTTTTTTTACACAATTTAAAAGCTACCCTTTTAGTTACTTACACTTTTAATTTTGTGAATATTCATGATGGATAGACCAATACAATTGGGCCAAAACTGCTTAGAAAAAAAATTCATTATAAGGTAAGAAAACTGTTTTATCCTCCTGCAAAGTTCCATTTTGGAGTTTAAGGTGACTGTATATTTCCATGAGTGCTATTTATCTGGAAACTCACTAAGCAGCGTTTATGCAAAATATCCCTCTTAACAACAGAGCTTGGTCCAACATTTGAAAGATGTCAAGAGTGCCTACCCTTGTTTGAAGTGTTTGAACCCTCAAAAGCCTGCTCAGACTTCTATGGCATTTGGTTCAAGCCCACAGCCCTATAGAGTATCCCTTCACAATGCACTACTACTTCTGGACCTAACCTCAACCACAGTCTCCTTGGCATACTCCAGTTGCTATCATTCTTGATACCCAGTAGATATAGAGTAGAAAAATATAATACAGCAGAGTTCATGATCACTTCCCCTTCAGAGCAAAAGATGCCAAATAGGATGATGCACCGTGCCATCTTATGGGAGGCAAATCCTTTTCTTTGTGATACTTTGGCATATGTGCCAAAACTAAAATCAAAACACAATGTTAACGCTGTTATTTCTTTTTCACAGCATTAAGCTGCATATCTGACAAAATGAAATAATGAAATAAACAGCAACAGACAATTTGCCATTCAGTTTTTGGTGTGGACGCGTTTTAAGTGTCAAAATAGAAAGGCTATTTTTAAAATAACTATCGCCGCCATGTGCTGGTGATTTACCTTTCATTTCCCACTTTGCATTTTCACCAACACCAACATTTAACACGTTCACCATGTAAATGTATGTTGATTAGCAGTAGGCGGGGTTAAAACTACCAAAAACCGCCCACGAAATAGACCCTTGCACAACTTCATCTGGTTGTGATAGCAGGCTAACATGCTAAAACTCACTTCCACTCCATATAACTACTGCAGAAATTACATCAAAACGTTTTTATAATGTACCATAGCATTCAAACCCTGAACCACAACAGACATATTTTAGGAGCTGATTTAGCTTTAAACAGAGCTGAAATGCTGTATGTGTGAGGCAATTTTTAAAAAAAAGATAGAAGAACTTTTATATATAGTCTGAATTTGGCAGACTGCATTTATTTTTAGCCAGCTATGCTAGCTAAAAATGATATTTAGCTAGCTAGCTACATGCTTGCTAACAGCAACTACTATACCAAACCGCTATGCTTTCTGCATCACATTTACCAGCAACTTTTGTACTCATGTCTTTAAAAAGCGGACGCTACAGGGAATAAACCATCAATGATGCAATTTCTCCTGTTTCAGCTTAGTATGAACAGCTAGCATTAGCTGTACGTTATGTCAGAGACACAGCCTGACTCACAGGTATAACCTTACCGGTGAAGCTGGTTGATCAGTATGATCTTGCTGGTTTAGTTTGCTGGCCTGTGCGGGCTTATGCTAGTTAGTGCTGGACTGGTCTTTAACTGGTCCACCAGTATGGCAGTGCTGGTGAAGCTGGTTGACCAGCATGGTATTTGCTGGTTTAGCAGTTGCCCAGCATGGGTCCTTGCTGGTTTATCTGTTGACCAACATGAACAGATTTAACAGCAAATGCTAGTCAACATGTGTTGGTCACCAGCAAAAATGTTCAAAACACAACAAACACTGGTGACCAACATGCATTCAATTATGGAGAAAAGGCAAAGCCAAGGTGTAGCTTGGAATTTCTGTTCCCTATTAGCTTTTTCCATTTTAGATATGGCTATGAAATACTAGGACAATGACAAATCGAAATGACAAATAGCTGTTTTAAATGTAGTATTATTTTTGTCACAAAAGACTCAGAGCAAGAACCACCAGGTTCAGGAACAGCTTTTACCCTAGAGCTGCCAAACTGGTCACACCGGCAGCACCTACCAGGACATGACTACAACTCGACAGACTGTTACTGATCTAGCCCTGATCACCCCAGCCCACACACGGGGCTCCACTAGCTCACAGGATCGTATGTACTGCACTTCAACTAAACCTGTATACATCTGCGCTGTATTTTATTTATCTATATTGTATTTATCTATATACTGTACATGTGTACTATAAGATGTTTAGCCGACCTGAACATTGAGCTGCTATTCTCCTACCTGCACTGTACGCTTTATATATCAACCACATACTACCTACATACTGTACTCTCCTACATGTACACTTACACTAAGCTGTTTTTGCCTCCTGCATATGCTAACTGCACCCACCTCAGTTATAGTATTCCCATTCTGACATACAGATACTACTCTTACACACTTTTCACGTGTCTTTGCTGTTTGTGTACATATTGTTTTTGTCTATTTGTCTTTGCACTTTACTATATATATATATATATATATATATATACTATATATACACCTGACTGTGTTTTGTTATACTGTACAATGACTACAATGTAATGTAATGACTCATGCTAATGTAACAAATTAAATTGAACAAATGTAAGTAGGAACGTAAAAAAATTTAAGTAATGTTTAGAAATAGAAATGGCAAATAGAAGTTTGCGTTTACATTTTTAAGTTTTAATTATAATATCTTTATGACCAGGTTTCCCTTCCATAGCCATCGAGCTCAAGTTGTACAACTTGTTTGAGGAGCATTCTGGAGAGTTCTGACAAAAGGTGTGGCCCAACATGAGCACAATCAAGGCATTCCATGAATCAACATCACTCACAAGATAACAACTTATACAGGTGTGGGCATTCCCAAGCTGTCCCCTGCTTAACACCGCTTCATAATCAATTTACATACTGCTGTCCCATGACTCTTGACGTGTTATGACGCACTATACCATGGAACCTTAACAAAAGGCGGCTTCCTCAGTAATAACAGACTGGCAATGCAATTCACCTTCATGGCCACTATGGCAGTCCAGTTGGTAGTCATAATGTGACTGAGCTCTTCAAACCTTATCACTGCACCCCACAGGTTCCTCTCCATCAAAGACCTACAAAGCATCTGCAATCAGATTATGGGACGAACCTGATTGAGCAGACAGATAATAGTGATGAACTGCAACCTTAGTGCTAATGCTTGAGCCTGCAAGACAAAATGAATCCAGTGTTGAAAGCGACCCACTTGACCAGAAATTCTCCACTTGCATCAAACACAGGAGGTGCATGGGAATAGGGATGCAGTGCCCATTCTAAATTCCATTCTTTAAACAGCTGGGAACTCAAGGCTTACATATTGACCTTTGTGCACACTGCTTGCAGACGTTACAGCCCTAATTAATGCCAGGCCTCTTTTTTTCTGTTTCTGTTTTCATAGAGTCAATCATTCTTACTCCTTCCATGCTTCTCACACAGAAAATTAGGATTTCTGCAGCTCCCCTAAAGACCTACCCAGACAATATTGGAAGTCAGCTCAGCTTAGACCTTAGCAGACATGTTCTGGGCAAGGTGTTGCAAAAATTACTACATATAGTCTCTAGAGCAGCCCAAAGCACCATGCCAAGCAATAGTGGAGTCACTCACCAGCAAACCTTAAATACTTTTTTATTGACCTACCTCAAAGGTCATTCTCCACTTGACCCCCGAAGAAGAAAAGTAGTGAATATGGCATGAAATTGTAGTTTTAGTTATTCCAGTTACCAAACAGTCTATCCCTTTTCACTTTTGGTCCTACAGTTGATTGTCTCTCTTTAAGGCAGTGATGTTGCTGAATGTAAAGTCTCTTCAGTTGATTCTGTTTTTTATTGTCTATTATTATGTTTAAATATTTAGAGTGTAGTTTTTGTTGTTTTTGATACTCAACAAAATGTTTTGGTGTTTGAGTTGTTTTCTAGTTAGGGATAATCCAATATTCTTTTAGTGTTGACCTCTTTTTACTTTTCTATATACTGTTTTGCTCCAGTAATGTTATATGGTTCTTCTAGTTTTACAATTTTAAAACCTGACAATTACAACATGCTCTATGTTCCTTTGAAGATATGGATGATTAGGAGCTTGAAATCAATAACAGTAAAAGTTCTAAAAGGCATGATTGCTTTTTGCTTCTGCCAGTACATTAACATGAGTAAAAAAAAAACATGGTGCTGTGATAATGGTACTATTATCCTGCACCAATATTCCACAACATTATCCACTGTAGTCATTATGGAGGCAGCTGCAACTGCATTATATTTCATTCAGTCAGATGGTGGGAATGAAAGATACATGAATGACGAAACCCTGCACGTTACAGGCTTGGATTTATTCTAAGACCAGGGATTCTTTGAATCTGAGCCCTAGCCTTCTTTATTTTCATGGTCATAAAATGAGAATAACAGTTAGACACTGTCGAAATATCCTGCTCTTGGTCATATTACTTTGCCAGATGGGATGATTAAGGCCATATAAACCGTTTAATAAACACTCAGAATGGACAGAGTGTGGCAAGAGAATGCAGAACAAGTTACACATAACAGATCAACAAGATAATGTCATAAAGCTAAGGGGATTAAATCAGAGATTACATAATAACTGTTGCAGTGGAATAATAGAATATATTCATGAACATTCTAGCAGTGGGAGCGATTGCATTTTACAAAAAGACTTCAAATACAGAACACAGACAATACACAAGGACTAACAGACAAAATCGTGCTATTAAGGTGATATGGACTTACATATGTGTGATCTTCTTGAGGTTATAAAAAGAATGCTTTTCTAGGCTCTTCAGTGTAACGTCAACAGACAGGTAGCTAGAACAAGAGAAACAAAATGCAGACATTAGACATTTGTGCTGTTTGTATTTATACTATTTTGGGTATAATAATATTTGTAACAGCTATTAAAAGAAAATAGTGCTCGGCCTATTGCGTGGTATGTGGCATTGTGAACAGCAAAAACACACTGAATCTGACATTTTCACTACTGAATTCCAGTACATATCCAAAAAGCAGCAATGCGACCCAGTCTGAACAGCCAGATGGGATTCATGTGTAATCCGCTTTTACAGCAATCTATCTTGACATTCGCACTGCCAAAAAAAATTAAAAGACACTTTTGAATGTGGTCACAGGACAACACGGCTGCAGTGTGAACCAAAGAAGTGGCTGCTGCTAAATAACATGATGAACAACAATGAACGTTAATAGAGGTAAAGAGTCAAATGAAAAAAAGTTTGAGAAAATCGAAATTGGGACACTTTTACATGCTTTGTGAAATCAGGCAGAAAAGCACATCCGAATAGATGGCACATGCTAACATAACTCTTCTCTATTAATCTCCTTTGTGATTCCACTTTCTCTATTATCACTCCATTTCTCCCTCTTTTCTGGTCACGTTATTTATTTTTCCACTTAGTGGATCATGTAACAACATCGTAACAATCCTACATACGCAAGATAAAAAAAACTAGAGCTCCATTTGTCAGTTGGCGTTCAGTATTTGACTACATTGAATTCATCTCAAGCCATGATAAGAAAAAAGCTGTGCACTGTAATTGTGAGTCTCGATTTTAATAGACTGCAACCCACTTTTAGCTTTAGGCTAGTCTATAAAGTTGTTTTGGTTAAATGTGTAATCTAGCTACGTCTCATAATGTTAGACAGTTTTAGGATTAAAGGATAAAGTAAAGTAATATCTACCAAGTTGCAATAATCTAGCACAGCATTTTTTTTTTTCAAATATAATCAGATCAGGACATTGAAAAAAGTTTTTGTCCTGCAAAAGAACTTACAGCTGCTGGCAAATACAAAAAAGGCATGCATTCTGTAAGGAGTATCCACAGTCATTCCGTGAATTGCTGAATTGTGTAGGTAGGCCGTGTCATTATATTGGTGGCAATATGTTTATTCTCGCAATCAACACAAGTGAGAATAAACAAAACAAAAGCATTTCAACTATTATCAGTAGTGTCTGCACCAGAAAAGAGTATTTTTCTGAAATGTGTTTTTCCTTTTGTCTTAGTTTAATTATATGCCTTTACAAAGACAAATAATCCAAAGAACATCAAAAATAATAATCATAAGAATAATCATAAAATTAATATCCAGAATGTTTTTGGATTTGAAAAGTGGGGGTAGGTAATGTAAACCATGAATAATTACTGAATAATTATAGTATGATGTTTATCATTTAACAACTGCTGTTTTCAAAAAAAAAGTTGAACAAAACATTTTGAAATACCTTTGTTATGACCCAGTCTACGACCATTACGCGCCATAACAGAATATGAGAACAGGGCCTCTCCCCAGAGCTGTTTCCAGACCAAATAAGAAAACACCAATTTAAGTGTATTTAAGCTGTTAACTGCTTTGGGGGAAATAAGAAACTAAAATAATAAACAACTAAAGCAAAATAAAGTCATCCCCTACTTCTCAAAGCAATTTGCAGAACTGCACAAAAACTAGTTTTCGCAAAACTAAACAACTGAGTGAAGCATGCTGGACCGGTCTGGACATATATACTTTAGTGTCATGTCAGAGGGGAGACAGCCCTGAATGACTCTTTTGGTAGCAGCTTGGTGACGTTGTATACACCTGTGCATAATGCAATGACTGAAGGAGCACACAAAATGGCCAGACAGTGACACTTTTTGTGTGTTTTTGCGTCTGGTGTGCACCACTAAAATGGGTTTGAAATGAAGCACAAGTTGTGACTGAAGTGCTGTGGGCCTTGTTATGTCATGACAAATTAAGGAGATAAAAGCTCTTGAGCTCTTGAGTTGATTCCAAGTGTTAAATAGTAATTGGTAGATGGGAAAAAAGAGAACCATCATTAGGCTGAAAAAAAAAAACCAGACTGAAAACAAGCCTATCAAGAGGATAACAAAATCTTAAGGAATGCATCTTAAACAAAGGAATGCACTGGTGAGCTGAGCCACACCAAAGGGCCTGGACGGCCATGGAAGTCAACTAAAGAAGAAGAGGAATTTGGTGTTTGGTGTAAGAGACACGTTCATGAATGTAAACACAGAGAATTAATCTCAAGATGCGAACCACTAGTAACACTTAAGAACAGAAAGGCCAGATTAGACTATAAATACGGCTGCCCAGTCACATACAAGATTGGTTGGATAGATGAAACTTTAACATGGTTGGAGTCTAGAGAAGAAAAAGATGGTCTTATGATCTGAAGAAAACCACATCAACTGTCAAGGAAGGGGCTGTGTCATGGCATGGGCATGTATCACTTGGTCATGGCTATTCATTGATGATTTATGGATAAACGTTTAGCGCTCTGCTTTCTGCTCAGATTCAGTCAAATGCTGCAAAACTGACACTTTAAAGTACAGAGGGATAGTTACCCAAAACATAAAGCAACCAAAGAACTTCTCAAGGCAAAGAAATAGAATATTCATAAATGGCAGAGTCAGTCACCTGATCTCAATCCAACTGAGCATGTTACTGAAGACAAAACAGAGGGAAGAAAAGTTCCACGAACAAGCGGCAACTGAATGCAGCTGCAGTAAAAGCCCAGCAAAGCATCACCTGGCAAAACACTCATCATTTGGTGATGTCCATGGGTTCCAGACTTTAGACAGTTATTGACTGCAAAGGATTTAGATCCAAGTATTACAAATAATATTTTATTACAAATAATATCCTTGTATTTACAATTGTCTAACCCTTTAAGATGCTGAAAGTCTATTCTTTAGTCACATCTCAGTTTTGCTGGTTTACAGAAACAAAACTACAAAAATGTGGTGCTGTCCTTATGGACCTGATTGCACATCATCAATATATAATTTTTCACCCCCCCCCTATAAACCCTACTTATGATAACTTGCTTATCTTATAATCTACTGTGCATTTTTTCTACATGTATCAAATAATTGATACAGACTCAGTTACTTTAAAATACTGGGGTAAAATCATTTACTTATGAGTGTAGATCAGCAAATGTTGAACTCAAACTACTGGAAAAATTACCAGCTAAATATTTAAGCTAATAAATTACAAACAGGTGATGTCTGATATTTGATTTTTCTCTTAAAATCTAGGCATGATTTAATGTATCAACTTCACCCACATTACTGAGATGTTCACCATGTTGGCAAAGGCATCCTGAGGCACAGAGGTCAGTCTTGTTTCATAGAGACGTCTGCAAAAAAATGAGGTAAAAAAAGTATATTAGAAATACATTGTAAAAAGTCCAGTTTATATCACAATATAGCATTCTTTGAAATCTTGACCAGCCCTTTCTCTCCAACTTAATTAAATACCTCTACAGGTATCAGTTGCTAACTGACCAAAGATGTATTGACGCAAAGATGCATCCTCCTTGCCTGCTTTTTGAATTAACTTTTGTGCTTGCATCTAGATTACATTCTGCAAAAAATCACCGTCAACAATGGAGGCGGGCACTTTAACAGTAAATATATCAGTTTATGTATCTACAGTCAACACCAGAAACATTGTGTTCAGAGTAAACATTGCTTCTCATTATTTCTCACATAAATATTTATTTGTAGCAGGGCTGGTTCATGCTACTCAAGCTCCTTGAGCAAAACTATAAATTCCACTGCTCAACACTTTCCCAGAGCAAAATAATTCATGCTTTCATTTATCTGACACCATATCTAGACATCACCGTACAGTCAGAAACCACACTTCATTAATTTAATTTCCAGTCTAAATGGCCAGTAAGCAAGTAAGTTAACGTTGAGTGACTATACAAACATATGTAATACATAATGTACAAGAACTATACAACCATTAAGCACAGCATAGCAGAAACTAGACTAGTGTGTTTTTCTATCATCTGATAATAAGTAATAGTCCTTAGCAGTACAACCAAGAGCACTGAATCCAGATAATGTCTAGAGATTAAAGTGTATGTGTAAATTAGTAAAGTGTCACATGTACAGTAGCTGGGTACAGTAAGTATTGTGCAACAGTGAACGTGAGGAATGCTGAGGCAGAGGGTAGAGTTGAGGAGATCTCTTTAGCAGTGTGACAGACTGTGGGGGGAAAAACTAGTCATCAGTGCGGAGGACTTGTCTGTACACCATATAGCCATCTTCCAGATGGAAAGGGTGCAAACAGTCTGTGTGAGGGGTGAAAGGGATCCTGTCAACAGGATAAACAGATGTCCTGCCAGGAAAACTTGACCCAGTGACGGACTGGACAGTCTTCATCACCTGTTGCAGTGCTTTCCTGTCTGAGGCAGAGCAGTTTTCATGACACGTTCTATGATGCTTTGACAGAAACAGTTAAGGATAGCGTGTGCTGGTCCTCTTCGGTCTCCTTAGGAAACAGAGGCGCTGTTATGCCTTCTTCATTAGAGAGGGGCATTCAGGGAACAGATAATATTGTTAGCACACCCAGGAACTTGAAGCTGTGAGGTATACACTTGTACATCTCTTTGAGACGGTGAGATTCAAAGTGAAATTACTGTCTATGAACCAGAGCAGCAGCTGCCAAACCTCCCCTTTGTCGGCTGTCTCATCTTGGTTGGAGATGCCCCCGGGACTGTAGTATCATCAGCAAACTTGATGATGTGATTGTTGTGATGTCTTGCACCACAGACATGAATATGCTGTATGCACAGCAGAGGACTCACCACCCATGGCTGAGGGGGATGACCTGTTTTGGGTCCTGACTGTTTGAGACCTATTGCTTAAGAGGTCTAGAAGCTGGATGCAGGGTAAGCTTGTCGGTGGGCAGCAAGTTTCATGCCCGTTGCTCCTTGCAGCTCCACATTTGATGCTGTATATCCTGATGAGTTCTGTTGTTCCGAGTAGGAAGATTTTCCTCTTTTGGGCACATGGTTACCAGAAAGGCAAAAGACTGCTAAAAAACAGGAAAGTTTGGAAAGTCCAACAACACCATTGGCTTTGTTGTCTGTGTGTTGGTAGATACCTCTTCCCTTATCGTTCAGCACATTACCAGCCAATACAGGCATATTTTAGCTGGTACAACAGAATTAACGGTTAGCTTTCTCCTCTAGGTGTGTTGAGCTGTCCATTAATGTAGTGTAAGCAAAAGTTCAAACAGATGCACTAAGCATGTTGAGTAGAGAAAATTACACACACAGCCCTGCTTCCCCCTCACGTCAGGGTTAAGAGGATGAAGCAGACCTATCCATCTGGTTACAAACACCAGGGGAGTGAATTACTCCTCTCCAAGTTTGATATCAGCAAATTACAAAGTGTAATTTATTATGCTTGATGAACGGCAGTGGTGTTTACAAACTGCAGCTCGAAAAAGATAACTGTGAAAACTTGTGCTTTGCCTCAGCAACCTCTGCAGAGACCAGGGTAGACAGTATATTGCCGTGATTGGGCACTTCTCACTGGCACATATCATTCTAAAACAAGACAGTAATTATCTAGACTCTCAGTTGAGGTTTAGTTACTTTGGACTAATGAAAAATGGAGAGCAATGCAATGACATTGACTTTAAGTTAAATAGTGAATTTAAAATGTTATGAATTTAAATTAACTTGGCAATATGGATCAATATTAATTGCTCAGTAAAATATAACCAGCATGTATTCATGTATTCAGAGTACTTTTTAAAATGTATGAAAAAAAAGGTCAGAAGCTATGCTTAACTTCAAACATCTCACACTGGATGAAACTGGTTATCATCCCTGCTTTTCTTTTTAAAGAAATTTCCAAGGTCTTGCTTTATGTTTTAGCTTGTTTTATGTTTCTGGTTGCCAGGTCCAGAAAACATTTCAAGTCAAGTTTTTTTTCTTTTTGAGTTTTCTTCACTCATATGAACTGACGCTGATATGCTGATGCTTTGCTATGACAGAAACAGCTATGTGGAATTCAGTTATCAATAAGGAGATGGAAAAGTGGGGTGGTATTTTGCTTTTTTTTAATGGGGGGGCCCATGTTTGAGGGATGGGCTCTCTGGCCAGAATCTGCTCCTATGCTCCAATCTTTATAATGGAATCTGATATGGAAGCTATGGAAGCCATCAGATCCAGTCAGAGAAATTAAACTTTCTTGCCCTCCTTGTGGAACTCAAAGTGTTTGGTTCCAAGACTATACTGAATCAGCAAGTAAGGCCTATTGCTGCACGTGGCCGTCTGCAAATCATTAAATACTAGCCAGGCTGCCAAAGATGGAAATAAGTGGTACATGGTATGTTTGTATTATAAACACTAAACATTAAAGAGTTTGTATTATAAATCAACATTATAGAATGAAATTTCTTAACACCAATTGAATTGCTAGTGATTCATACTCAATCTGACCATAATTGTTCTCACTTTCATTCAAGGTTTAAAATGCAAACAGGATTAGCCTTGATAGATGGTAAAATATCTCACATTACAGCAGCCACATCATAAGATACTGTGTGCTGTGTTGCAGCCATGTAAATGTCAGTGTTTAAGTCTAGCCTATAAATCCACATGTTTAATCAAAATAATTACTCTTTCTGTTATACAAAAGGTGAAGATCTGGGTTTCATTGACATAGACTATTAAGATAAACTGGGAATGCTGGTGCTGTCTCCCTTCTGCTCTAATGTGTTCACTCACATCTGTTGGCAGTGGAGTGGAGGGGTGCTGACATCTCAGGGTGTCCTCATCTCTTACCTTCTGGCTTTCTCATTTAGTTATTCTGTAATAGCTAGGCCTGCCAGAGTCACCACTGCACTCTGTTAACACTATACACTGTTCTCAAGAATTTCAGTGGCTGTGTAAACAGACATTTAAAAAAAAGCTATATTCCCAAAAAGAAATAGCAAATGTTGTTGACCAAACATCACCCTCCCAACCCGATACCATCCAACCCATGACCACTGCCCTGCCCCAATCTACAAAGCCTGCCAGTTTCCAATATACCCCCACAACCTCCCTCAACCCCCCACTCCCCCCACCCTCCTTTGCCCAGCCCAGCTTGCTGACATCTCACTAATAAACATGTAAAAGTCAGACCTGACATTCATAACAACCATGTTCCTAATTTCTTTACAGTGTTTCTGTCATGAAATTGTTAAACGCTGTTAAGGCCACATTGCATGCACAGTGCAGCATCACCTAGCAGAGTGCCGCTATCTAGGCTGAGGGCAATCAGTAAATGGCAAGTTCAAGTTCAATAATTTTTACACTAGAATTTTCAACATGATTTCACACATCTGCTATCAGATGACTACCTCTTTACAAACTATCTGTTTTGGAGCTGAAAGACAGGAGGCAAAAAAACGGCTAGACTGTAACTTTAGCTGGAGCAACATACCACTTGGATTTCTCCTTTATCTGAGCGACTTGCTAGTCATGAGTGATCTGCTGTGACTTTCTGTGGTCTAATTATCGCTTTAAATTAATGTCATAAAAATACTGAGCAGAGCGCTGTGTGAGAAAAAGTGTGGAAAGTGCTCAGAGTTGCTGGATGCTGGAGCAATGTGCCATGTTGCAGCAGGCGTGTGCGCCTTGATAAAAACAATGGTTTAAATTTTTTGGCTGCTGTGCAATGTGGCCCATCAGGTGTGCTATAGATTTAAGGTAGGGAGGTACCAATATGGGAATTCCGGGAATTTGGGAATGCAATGTTTTACATGTAGATATCTTTACATCTTGGACATGCAAATCTGCCTTCTGTAAAGGTCACTGCACACCGAACATGATGCGTCAAGCAGTGTCCCAAAATTTGATAATACACAATATTGCAAATAAACTTACTTAAAGTCCCAGACGGCAGAAGACGAAATAATGCTGCCAAGAGCTCCGGACAGCAACTGCAAGCCAGTGCTGAGTTCCACAGCCCTGCCCAGAGCTCAGGGCTCTGCTCAGTGCCACAAGGGCCTGTCGAAGCCTGCCCTCATGGCTCTGCCAGGTGTCAAAGAGGTCACAGTCCTCATCGCTACCCTAAGCTACCAAGCCTGTGATTGCCCACTGAGCCACCTCACCTTTGGTGGCTCCCAGATTCTCCTCTGCTGCGGTTTATCTTCTAGCCACCTGCCCTGGGGTGGCAACTACTACTGGAGCTGACTCTCCAGTTCCTGCTTTCTGGATGGCTCCAGTTTCTCCCAGGGCTGCTCTAGTTCTTGCTTCCACTGCCAGCATCACGCAAGGCTCCTGTATCGGTCCTCCAGGTTGCTCCAGTGCCGGTTCCCCTTGCAGCTCTTGTGTTGATTCACCATCCTGATCTGGTGCCAGCTTTTTAAGGTGTTGATCCTCCATTGTTGGCTCCCTGTGCAGCTGCTGTGCCAGGTTCCCATCCTGTTCTAGTGCCAGCTTCTCAAGCTGCTAATCTCCCTGAGATGGTTCCCTGTGCCGGCTCTCTGTGCTTGCTTCTTAAGCTGCTACTCCTGCGGTGGTGGTCCCCTGTCCAGCTCCTGTGGCAGCCTCCCGTCCTGTTCCAGGGCCAGCTTTTTGGACTGCTCCGCCTGTGTCGACTCCCAGACAGGGTTCTGTTCCAAACTACCTCCTCCTAGGCCAGGCAAGCCTTGTGCTTTTGTTTTCTTTATCACAGGTGCAGCTCATAATCACATATCCCTAGCACAAATTCCAGTGACTTAATTAATATTTACCTCCCAGCTGATTTTTTTCAAATCAAGTGCAAATGACAGCAAAACTGCTCTCCAGTTCAACCAGTTAACAACCCTGTTTTTGATTGGTCATCTTGTCAACAGTGACACATGACAGGAGGAGATTACCTGCATAATCTGAACATGATTAACTTTGTTAAACCGCACAGGAAACCTGCGTCCTGTGGTAGGCTTCTGAACACACACAGAGGACAGACTGCATCAAGTGATCAGACCGTGAAATATAGTAAAAGCTGCCAGCTTTGTATCTAAAAAACATCCCCCAGTAAAATAGAGGCTTGTTTGGCTAAAATACAGTAATGGTATATTAAAGTGTTCACTTACACTGAAGGTAAAGAACATTTTGCCATATCTGAAACACAGACAAACTAAAGCTTTGCACATTTATCATGATGGTCAAATCTAAGCAGAGCAACATAATGGAAATACTTGCAACAAAAAGATGTAAATTATCACTGTCATTGTGCAGGTCTAAAGCTCTCCACAAGGAGGAGCCATTGACACTCAATTACATTTTGTTCTAAAGCAACTGGGCCTCACTAATAACATATGTATGTTTACAGTTATGAAATTTGTGTATATAACGTAAAAGGCCAGAAACCACACTAACCATACACCACATAAGTAAAACCTGGGTTTGCTTAACAATGAGGTCTATTTTTAACGACTCGGTCTGATTTTGGTGTAAACCTTCTGACCAGAACTTTGACATAGGCTGTCATGTCACATGTTTTCCACTATTTCTGTCTGCGATGGATAGACAAGCATCGACAAGCATATGTGACCATTTCCTTAAAAAACAAAGTTGGACACAAATGAATAGAATTTGGAGAGGTTCCCCTAAAGTTCCTTAGTGAGACTGGACCAACCAAAACAAGTACTTCACCTGTGTGAAGCAAAACATAACTCAGAGGTTCCCCTGGCCTCTCAGGCTTTAATTTGTCTGATTGTGTGTTTCTGGCTGTTACCTCTTGGCATGAATGCACCAAGGTGAAGAGCAAACTCAGAAAGACTGTGGGAAGAAGTTCTTTAGCGAGACCGGACTTTACCAACCAAAATAAGTACTGCACCTGTGTTAGTGAAACAATAGAGCACTGTTCTCTTGAAAGCTCCATAGCCAGCTCTACTAGTTACGGGTCTTAAAATTACCTGTTTTTTTCTATAGCAGTCTTTAACATGGGACAAAATGGGCTCTAAAGGGAGGTCTGCCAGAGCAATTGGTTAAACAATGGACTAATTCAGAGTGAGAAACTGGCAAAGGTAGACAGAGAAAGCGGGAGGTCCACAGTGACAAATTAAACAAACTCTACGATACAGAACAGGCCCCATCACTATACACCATGCCTCTGACTAATTCACTTCAACGTCGGTACAACTTTCAACGCAAATAATCACATGGCATGACACTGTGTGTGTTTGTGCATATGTGCGTGTGTGTGTGTGATAGAGGGAGAGAGAGCGCGAGGGGGAGAGAGATAGGGTGTGAGTAAGTGTATTTGCCCAATCCAACAGACTTTGTGGAAAATTACTACCACAATTCAAGTAGGAAACCTTAAAAGCAAACTAGCAAAAAAACTTTAAATTTCCACTATTTGTGGAAAATTTGTGGAAAAAAAAAGCAAACAAGAAAAACGAATTAGACTGACGTGTGATGAACTAATGTCCTCTGAAATATTTGCAATTTACCAGCGATAGGAATGGACAAATGAAAAAGCAGTTGGAGTTAAAACACTAAGACCGAAGACTTTAGTACTAAACACAGTATTATTAACCGTCCCAAAATGTGACCGACATATGTCATATCTAATGATTAACTGGATTAGAGCATTACTGCCAACTGTCATTCACAGAGAGGAACAACTACTTTCATTTTAGGAATAAACAGTTAAGACAGCTGTGCTATGTTTTCATATCATATGGCCTGAAAGCCTGACCAGGAACAGCAAGTATGTCATCTTATAAATCACTAGATATTATCAATGGTGCATATTTATTTGAATATTTTGAGTGAATTCTAAGGTATAGAAACAAATGCAAATGAAGATAGGTGAATAATCAAACTGATAGTTAAATAATCATTTTACACAATGTTAAAATACCCCTTCATAATTCACACTATAACCCAAAGACTGGGTGTACTGTCACTGGCTATTTTAACAAGACCAGTTCAGACAGGATGTAGTGATATGCTCTTTGAAAGCCTATGTCATTTTAACTGTAGCATATAAGAGAAGCCCACGTCCTAAAAAAGATGAACAAATTAACTTAAAAGTAGAAGACTCTTCAATACTTTGGTTTTATGTCTAATGTTATGTTGTGTATTATGTGTATTTACTGCCAAAATAAATGTTTTTAAATATGAATGTATGAATGTGATGCTATGTGCCTCAAAGTCACGTCAAGAAGTCATCAAATCCTGTGGAAGCTCTAAATTATGTTGCCATGTTGAAGCTACATCCTACTTTGCATAAACACTTCAGTGTTGCAAAAGGTAAATAGTGCATGCAAAGCCATGAGTCATGCCTCAGCTGTGACTTGAGAGAGCTTGGAGTCATGCTCTGCTTGGAGTCAAGTGGAGCTTTCAAGTGTACCTGTGCGTTTCTTTCCACCATGTATACAGCCTCAGTGCTTGAACTCACTGGTAGAAATCCTAACACATCCATACTGTACAACATGCTTAAACAGCACTGGGAGGTAAAATGTTTTTACAACATTTATTAATAAATACATTTTGAAAAAAAGGCTTACAATTAAAAGTTACCTACTTACATGTCTGATGATCTTGTATTGAACCCTTGACTTAACAAAACTTCACAAACATAATTAAATAAAAAAGACCAATGCATTTTGATTAGCAAAACTCATGAGCCACTAATTCTTCTGTCAACCAAGCAGTATTGAACAGCATCTGACTGCACAATGTGTGACGGTGTGACTGGTGATTGTGCGCCCCAAAAACCTGCTTTTTCTCACATACAGTTAGTGAAAGAAAAAACGGGGAGGCAATTCTTGTTAACTCTTTTAACTCTTGCAAATTCATTATTTCTGGCAAAAGCTCATACAATATAAACAATACATGAATAATAAGGCTGACTTACAGTACATACATTGCCAATAACTGCAAAACATTGCAACGTATTTGGTTCACCGCAATCACATGCCAATGTACTAAACTAAGCTGACTTTGGAGGCAACTCTTAGAGAACCACCATTAGGCAAACTGCAGGATGTGAGTAGAGCCATTGCCACGTATAGAAACATTGCTGTTACTGATGAAAATTCAAAGAACTGAAATACAGTATTACATTAATACGATTAATAATTCCGATTAGGGTATAAAGGTTTAACCCTTTCTTACGTTGTACCTTGCTGCATGTTGGGGCTTTGTGTTTCTAACGTGATCCTATTAGCATTTCCACCATAAGAACATGTCTGGCACATCACACTGATCAGCTCTGTCAGATTGTGAACACAGCGATTGAAATATTGAACAGGCCTGCATCCTCGGGTCTATTTTGGGCAGGAGCGTATTCATCTGTCCAGCTAATCTATCTTCTCTCAAGATATAACTTTTGAGTAGGAAAGAATGCGGTTGCCCATGCTGGCAATGTGATGTTTTCTGACTGTCTGAATTGGAGCACTGATTGGGGCTAATTCCATGTGATGGCCGCTTGATTCGGAGGGAGAGGCGGTTGGTGTAACTTTGACTGAAGAAGTGATCCATAGAGGAATGTTCCTGTACTGCTAAATAAACCGTAGGCAAGTGAGGATTAGAAGATGCAATCAGGCACTAGCTGGAATTACAGCTAAGAGGTTCGTACTGCCTCTGACAGACAAGGTGGAAGCCAGAACAGAGGAAACGTGTCTGAGCTGTTGCTCTTAAATTCTGGGATAGTACTGAAATACTACACCTGAGTCGTGCCAGAAAGGTCTACCTTTTTACACACACGTAATGAACAACATGAGCATGCATCTGTGCCCTGTGCCCTGAATTTCACATGTAGTACCTTAAAATGTTCCTGCATACTTCTCAAATGCTACTTAGGCAACACAGCAACATTAAAGATTAAACAATGCTTCACACATGCTGTCTCATGCCTCACAACACCGATATTATCTCACTCTCTATCAATGCATTAGAGCAGACTCTTTAAGTTAGTGCGATTGGAAAATCAGAACACATTCTTCTTCTGGACCATGATGTATTTCTCAGAGAAACATGGTATTAGGGAGGGTGTCTGAGCTAGCTGAATGTTTTGCTTGATGATGGGTGGGACTGGAAGAAGGTTAAACGTGATTTTATTGGTCATACTGGTTGTCCCACCTGCTTGTGCACAGCGACATAATCTAAAATAAGTTTTTTTAGAGACGGACAAATGTCAGTCATACTTCAGCCAAAGAGTTTTGTATTTTAAATTCATGGCATTTTATTACTTAAACATGAAGTAACAAGGCAAAAAGGCCCATTTTGATTGTAGGATGAATTGATGGGACATCTAGTAGATATTTATAAGCTATATTAATACCACAGCCCTCAGCATACTTAAGGACTGCAGTCTCCTGTTGTTTTACTTATAGCTATAAACAATTAAAAAAAGTCAAACAAAAATATTCAAATCGGCAAAATCAAGTGTTTGCTTGGATGTTAGACATAGTGTTAGCAAGTTTTTAGAACACTTAAGCTGTGTATTAAGTATGCTACCATTTTTTATTTGCTTTGAATAAACAACAACGACAATAATAATAATAATAATAATAATAATAATAATGCATTTCTGTCATTATGTGCACAAGCATAACTGCAGGCTGTTAAGTGGTCACCAACATTTTAGAACCCTTCATACATTGAGAGCTCAGTTTTAGCTGATTAGACCAGACACATAATGCTATAAACAGCATACTCACAGTGTCTCCGTATTGGCAGGAAAAAGAGGCATATCATCTAGTTCACTACACGAAACGGAGGAGCTTCTCCACTCCGAACATTCACAGCCAACAGGGCACCTCACAACATCCCCGGTGAGAGTTCGTGCTGACAGGATGAGGGTCAGCAGCGCAGCTGCTAAAACTTGCATTTTTTGCGGAGTGAAAACAAAAACTTAATGTAAAACATACATCGACCGAAGACAAGAGTATTCCTCGATCCCTCACAGACCGCAAGTGTGATGACGTCTGGCAGCTATCCTACTGTACAAACTGTGCTCAGAGCCTCTGACGCCTAGACGAGCGAGCTCTGCTCGCGACCAGTGCAGTCAGCGCGGGTCTGAGGCATACAGACCGTCTTGGGGACACAGTGCGGTCGGGGGTGGGGGTCGGGGGGTCGGTGGAGTCGGAGACCTCAGCAGTTAGAAACTGTAAAGAGTTGTGAAAACTTTTTTTTAAATAAAGTTGCCAAAGAGATAAATATTTTAGTTACCATTTTTTGCTGATATGATGAGCTAATATAGCACAGAAAGCACGCGCTTCTCACTCATGGTATTGTAGAATAAGTTCTAGGCAGGCTTCACTTATTAACACTAATGTCATGTTATTTTCAACCCTGTCTATTATTGGTACCTTCGGCTAAATTGAATGAAGCAGTGCACAATAACAAATGTGCTAATTAAATCTACAGGTTTAAATGTATAGCAGTGTTTCAAACTCCTCTGGGTATGTTTTGTTAGTTAACAAGAAGCCAACACTCTTCACCGACAAACTTAAATCTGATGTTTTTGTCTGGAAAGTGGCACGTTTACCGTGATGGGAAAAGCAGAGTTTTTATGGTGCTGTAAAGTTAGCAAGCTTGCATCTCTTCTGTCTAGATGTGCAGCACCCTATGTCTCGCTTAAAGGATAATAGGAGTCACTGTTAAACCTCACAGTGAACAGATAAAGCCAGTACGAACCATAACAAAGTAGTTTAAATCTACAGAAAACAAACAAATAATCGGCAATAGACACAAAAATACACTTTTTCTTTACTATTATTATTATTTCAATAACTAAAAAAGGTGTTGCATGTACATGAACTAGCAGAAAGAAGACGTAAGGTTAAATGATGTAGAAGCGCTGATGTTCACCCCGTCCTCCCAGTCCAACAAAAACTACAACTTCCATGAGCCATTGCGCTTCTGTCATTTCCTCATTATGAGGCGGGCAGTTCAAGTTGCCATAGCACAGGTCTCACAGGAAATCAGGGTAACTGACGCTTTTGTAGTGTTCCTGGATTTGTATAAAGATTATTGTTTAAAAAAATCTGGGTTGTTAACTTTGACAGCTAACTTGACTTAGCTCACATTAGCGAATCTAGCTAGGTAAGTTAGCTTACTTGTACATAGGTCAGCTAGCTAGCTACCTTACGTTAGCCAGAGTAATTGTCTTGTTGTATGCTCTGCAGACGTACGTTCATGTTGTCGACCACTGATAACATATGTGTGACATGTATGAATTAAGCGTAGCCAACTAGTTGTCTGTGTAGTTAGCTAGTTAACTCAGCTACCTAGTTTACCTCACTGACAGAGTTAACTTGGCTAGCTTTGCTATGCTAACTTTAACCTATTAAAGTTAGCGTAACTAACGCTATTCAAAATTTGCCAGTATTCAGTTAGATAGCGAACTGCAGTTAATTGGATATATTAGTAACTAAGTAATAGAAGGTATTTGTAACTGCTTTGATGCTTGTCTTACTAGAGTTTCCACAGTAGTTGGTCGTAGGTCGTTCCCAGACCTGTATCCACTATGGAGTCATCCAGTGAATCTGAAATGTACAGCAGGTCTAGAGACCACCGCTCTCGGGGAAGAGACACACGCCTTATACATAAGAATAGTCGGGAAACGATCATGGACAACGCAGGCATACCAGCGAAAATCGACGCACTGGCGGACACGTTACAGGTGAGTATTTACAAATGGTGGACTAGTAGTGATAGTGGTCGCGAATGGTAGCTGCAGAACTATTACTGATCAGCATACTCTCAGTAAAGAAAAGTTCTTTGTAAACTGTGCACTTGTACGTCATGCAGGACACAAGCAGAAACTTACGTAAAGTAGATCAGATGTTGGGCCAGTACAGAGAGCATACAGATGACCATGCTGATGCCATAGCAACTGTGAGTATGAACACTCTGACCTAGAACCCGAGTAGCATTGTTTTATGGCTAGTTTCTGATTTCAGATAAGACTGGCCTTATGTGACTGTGGCATCTTTCGTATAGCTGCAGGAAAGCTTGGAGGAGTCTATTCACCAGCTTCAGCGCCAACGTCTGAAGAGGTCCACAGGAGGACACAGTGCCTCGTTCTCCACATTGCACAGTAGCCTGGAAGATGGCATCACTCATGGTATTGTACAATAAGTTCTAGGCAGGCTTCACTTATTAACACTAATGTCATATTTTCTGTCCTGTCCATTATTATTGGTACCTTTTGGCTAAATTGAATGTAGTGCACAGTAACACATGTGCTAATTAAATCTCCAGGTTTAAATGTGTAGCAGTGTTTCAAACTCCTCTGGGCATGTTTTGTTAGTTAACAATAAGCCAACACTCTTCACCAACAAACTTAAATCTGATGTTTTTTTTCCCTGCAAAGTGGCACGTTTAACACAATGGGGGACAGCAGAGTTTTTTATGGTGGTGTAAGGTTAGCAAGCTCGCATCTCTTCTGTCTAGATTTGCAGCACCCTGTGTCTCGCTTAAAGGATTATAGGAGTCCGGAAATGGGCAACAGGAGATCTGCTACAGTGCGCTTCAGAGACCCTGGTCAGACAGAGGAACAGGTTAGATCCTCCACTTCCTGTTCTCGGGTACCCTTATGAGTAAATTGCAAGATTTAAATTAAACACCAGCCAGTATAATTCTAATTAACACATAGCTTGTGTTCTTTTAGATTTCCTTTGATAGCACTGTTTAATGGTAGCAAAATTCCTCCGCAGTTAAATGATTTGGTTTAATTCATGGCCTTTTGGTGGATTTCCTTAATAGTTCTTGAATATCCAAGATGAGTAGGAGTAGTATGATTTTTTTTTGTTAAAGCCAACATTATATAAGAATCGAATCTTAAATAATAATAATTTTGCAATAATTATATAAACTGAAAATCCCAACTAAATTTCAAAAGAATTTTTTTTTTACTGTTTAGCAGACAGTTTTTAGGTGAAATATTTTATTTTAATGGTAACGTAATATGTGATATAATCTTACAGGACTGCAGAGTAAAAGCACTTTATTGTTCTTTATGACTGGCAGATCCACTCACTGCATCAGGCCCTTAGAGACCTGCGCAGTGAACAGCTCCAGTTAGGGCATGAGGTAGATCGAGAGATCCTGAAGAGGAACAGGTCAGCTTTCTTACTTTTTCCCCTATGGTTCAAAATGTCTTAATGCCATGCTTGTTTTTCCCCAAAGTTGTTAATTTAATAGTTATCTGGGCATTTCAGCTGCCTTCTTTATATATAGGTCTGTGTGGAAATGTACTTATTTGACATAACTTGTATTGTACTTTGGCAAGGTCTGACACTGAGACCAGAAAAACATTAGAAGATCTTACAAGCCAAATACAAGTAGTTCCAACAGAAGAAGCGGTGAGTGGAACTTACCTTAAATAACTCCCTTTTTTTTAATAAGGTCCTAAAATAACAAAATAAGTTAGTAATCTACCATTTTATATCTTTTTACTTTGCAAAGCAGACATTTAATTAGTTTAACAAGTCTAGCAAACTGTGCACATTAACTAACCAGTGTGGCAGAGCACATACATATGACCTGACATGGCTTTGGTTATGACTGGCTTTTTTTCCCCCTCATTTTCTGCTTGTATTACTGTCAGGATCATATCACATGGTTTTATGCACTAGTTAGCAGATCATTGAGCAGTCTGTTCAGTCCACTAATACAGGTGGTCCTGTAATTTTTTTTTCCGGTGGTGATAAAGGTCCATATGTTGCTCTCACTCCTATGTTATTTTATCTGGCTCAGGTGTCTTTGCAAGTGGAGAAACGACTGCAGAAGATTGAGAGTGAGATTCTGTCTCAGCGCCAAGTGGTCTCAGAGAGGCATTGCAGACAGCCGCGAGGCAACGTGGAGGAGGTAAAGATAAATTCTTACAGAATGTCTTTGTACACTGTTTAACACTTTATTAGGTACACTTACCTTGCACCAACATTTATTTGTCATTTTATCAGGTGCACCTACTTTTTAGGTACAATTTGTAGGTGTACAGTTACTAGCTGTAGCCACCTGCTGCTATGCAGAGGTGTCAGGTAGTCTTTATTCTGCCTATCAGAGGAAATGCATTTAGACTTTAGGTTACCTTGGACCAGAATTTGGTTTGATGGTGGACGCAAGCCCAGGAGCAATGGATGGAGTAGAGGCTGGGTGACAAAGTGCGCCTATGTAGCAGGTAAATATGATAGTGTGGCTAATGACTGTAATGTGCAAGGTAAGGGCACCTAATAAACTTTTAGCTTGGTGAATCTTTATACAGCTGTATTGTGAACTATGCTATGAAGATTATTGAAGATAAATGTTTGTCCTAATTTATGAATTAAAGATGGGCCAGTATGTAGCTGTAATACTCCAGCTGTGACCCTTACAACTGGAAGCGTGCTTGTGAATTGTTGAGAATTGGCATTTTAACTTTTAATTACCTTGATCAGATGTAAAAGGCAAAACATATTAAATAAAAAAAAAAAAAATTGTATTCTTAAGCAGTATTACAAGAGATGGAGTGTGATGGCGTAGATCAGAACACCAGTGCCAATATCTCACATTATAGCATGAACCTTGAGTGTATTGTTGCGATTATACCACTGTTCCATTATTGCTGTTTACTGTTAGATTTTAAGATATAGAGGACAGAAAAAAAGTCTGTTTATTAATATTGCAACAATAACAGGCACCTGCTGCTAAAAGATCATCAGTCTATACCCTTCAGTCCCAACAGTCGAGGAACAGTTCATAATTTTCTCATTATCAGGGTTATAAGCAAGTGCCGAAACATTATTTAGTGTTGCAGGTTATATTAATCCCATGGCTGCATACACTGCCAAAGCTGTCAAATATTTAAGAACTTACACTCAGAACATTTAACATCTCACATTATTTAAATATCTGTGGATGCAAAGTAATTTTGCAATCATACTGTTATTGGCAGATAATTGCTTAACAAAAATATTGGCATTAAACAGATTTGACCAATATTTTATACATTCTTTGTGACTTATTTATTGCACTCCAGAACATTTGGATGGTATTGGGCTGCTATGCTAATTGGTCCACAGTTCCTATATATTGGTGCATCATAAGCTCATAAGAAGCAGCTTGTGAAGAATATGACTCCATTCCTCGTCCCAAGTTTATTGTGGCCATTTTGTAGCTGGTGTTCATCTTTTGTAACAATCGTTAGTACATGGGCTGTACCTGCTTATGAAAATTGCTGTGTCATATAGCCTCTGAGTGAGAGATGAGTCTAACTTCCTATGTGGTAGTGTTCTATAGGTCACACTCCTCATGAACTTTTTGGTCACTTTTTATTTACTTGTTCACTTTGTATTTCTGATCCCAGGCCTTGAAAAAATGTGATGCCCAGAACCAGCCAAGTGAGAACAGCTACAGGAATAGATTCCTGAGATCTGAGAGTGAGATCAGCAAGGTATATGTCTTGCAAATAATGGACTTGGAGAGTGTACATGTAAAGTATACAAATCAAGTAGCGTGTGCTGCTGAAAGCAGTTCCAAGGACTGTAGGTCGTGCTACTGTTTTACAGTGCTATGAGCTTTGTTAGGCAAAATGCCTAAAGTGTGCTTTTATTTTAATCTAATGTTTACATCAGGTTATTGATCTTATTTTATTGACTCTGTTTTTGTTTCCTCAGTTGGAACATGAGTTAGAGAGAGCAAGAACACAACTTGACCACTCTGAGGGTGGACGAGGTGCTCTTCTTCAACAGGTGAATTACTTACTCATCTCTCTGTTGTGTTTTCATAGTTTGGTGCCTTTTTTGTCATGTTGTAAACTTTTGTCAAATTGTTTAAACTTTGTTTTGTAGTTTTGGGAACCAGTTGGTGCTAGTACTAGTGTTAGTAGTTGATGTTGTGTATTGTGTCTAGTTTCTTGTCAGTTTTGACATATGTATCATTTAATGTTTGACAGTTTTTTTTGTTTTTCTTTTCCTTATATGTGTGTGTGGTGTTTGTCTGAATGTATTTAACATTCATCTACAGATGGAGGACATGCAAGTACAGCTCCTAAGGTCAGAGAGAGAGCGTGGACAGCTGCAAAGGGAGATCTCCCTTCTTCTCTTACAGCACAGGAGTTTACCAGAGCTACAGGAAAGCCAGGCTACTCGACAGGGCCTAAGACAAGGTACGTAATGCTGAAGTGGCAAGTGTAGGGGGAAAAGAATACTCTGTAAAATATCGGGCTAATTATGTCCTTTATCATTATGTGTTGTTTGTAATTTTACCTAATACCACAACCTAATAACTGATCTGCCACTTGACAGAAGAAAGGCCTAAAGAAATAAACACATTTAAATCTGTTAGAAATTTTATCCCCAAATTGTTTCGCCCCACTGTGCACACAGATGCACACAGGGTTTTTGTTTGGACCAATAATTTGTAGTCTGAGGTAATACATATCAATATATCACATGTCATATTGCAGTTCTTTTTGCAAAGATTTGTTTATTGCTACAGAGGAACAGAAGTGGAACAGAAATTTAGCTTGTAGTGCTTAGGTGGTATCAACTCAGTCATAAGTTATATGTTTTCGTTTTTTTTATCATAATTATCAATTATGCTGGCGTTGTTAGAAATATTAATGCCGCAGCTACTTATCATGATATCGGAATGTTTACAAACTTAAATTAAATGTTTATCTATAAATAAAACTTTTATTACCATGGTTAGTAGTGAATTGTGTGGACCTGCTGCAGGATTCTGCGTGCCGATAGTGTTGATGAGTATTTGATGAGTATAAACAGCTGTAAATATTAGCATTAATGATAATATTGCTCAAACGCCTAAGTAATTAAATGTAGAGATCGTTTTGAATGCCTTATGTAGTCAGCCTCAGTATGTTTTCTGGGAATGTTAAATGTGTTGGAAGGAATGCATAGAGCTGCTCAGTTCTTTATATATGACAAACATGCCAGTTTTAATTATAATACTGTTGTACACCTTTATTAAAGCACCTGTTCAACTCTATGTAAAACATTGTGGTGCTTGTAAAGCATTGTCTTAGCCAGTTGAGCTGCATAAGATAACTTTATTTGTTTGTAATAGGAGGAAAGTTGCTGGAAAGGGAGCTTGAGGACCTGAGAATGCAGTTCAGCCAAAATAGTGACTCAAACGAGGCACAGGAGCTCAGGAGAACCGTGGAGCGCAAAGAGAATGAGAAAAAACAGCTGGCCTTGCAGATTGAGGTATGTGAGCATGTGCATATGAGATTATGTAAGCATCAACCTTTTTAATTTTTTTGTGAATGTGAATGTTGAAAAGAACATAAAGTTGTTCTTTTAAGTAAACTGTGTGTAAAATGCAAAACATTTTAAATGATGAGAATTTTTTCTAATTTGGCAGGTGTGTACATTAACGCTTATCTCTGCAGATAAGAAAACAAAGTGGTTACTGCTCCACACAGTACTGCACAATTTCAATATCTTGTTAATAACAGCTTTCTGGGTAATCAAAAATATGACCAAACATAGTCAAGCAAGATTACAGTACTATAAAACTTCAACAAAGCCGTCATCCAGAGGTAACATGTATACAAAGAGAAAAGCAAAGGCCCTAAAACTGACCCCTGTGGTAGTCCACAAGAAATACTAATTTATTTTGATGATGATTTCCCAGTGAAACCAGAAATAGTCTGTTTGTTTAATATGATTTTAATTACTCTAAAACTGTAAGAGGCCGACCTGGTGTTCAAGGGTGGATTAAAATCTTGTGATCAACACTATCAAATGCTGCACTAAGATTCAATAAGACCAGGATAGAAGGATCTTGTCCATTAGAGCTGAGCCTGATTGTTAGAACGAAAGCCTGACTGAAAGATCTCATAAAACTTGTTGGATATTAGATAAGCATTTAATTGCTTGAAAACAACTTTTTCAAAACAAGACTTTACTGAAGAAAGGAAAATGTTAAATTGGTCTAAAATGATTTAGTATGGTTGGCTCCATCTTATTCTTCTTTAGTAGAGGCTTCACCAAGGCAGTCTTAAAAGCGTCTGGAAAAACACCTGTAGGCTGTTTACAATCCTTAAGACATCATTCTGCACACAGTCAGACACCATCTTAAGAAATGAAGTAGGAACAGGATCAAGCTCACATGTAGATGAACCTGACTGTTTATAACAGTTGTTAGATCCTGTCAACTGATAATAGAGAAAGATGTCATTACTGATGTAGGTGGCTTGTCAAGAATTCTCTTGAGCTGGCATATTTCCTCATTTATCCATAGATGTTTCAGAATACTTGAGTTTTTCTTTTATTTGACTGGTGTGACACTGTAAAGAGCTTCCTTTAGTCTAGAATTTAGACATTTGAATTGAACCCTTCGGTGATTTAGGATTGTCGGTTTGTCAGTAGAGCTGCCCACATGCTGCTTCAAATCAAATGTTTCTAGTAATCTAATGAATTCTAATGCATTACTGTCTGATGGGTCATCAGTATGCATGTTAAAATCACCAGAGTGGGTTTGAACCAGCATGGAAACCCTGATATAGGTTAACTGTCAGGCACAGCACCTAGAGTGTTATACAGAAGTGATGGTGTATGATATAATTCTCTCCCTCTCTCTCTCTCTGTTTGTTTCCTAGGCTCTATCCTCAGATCTGGAGCGGAGAGACCATCAGCAATTTCAAATTCTAAAGGAGGTCCAGACACTCTCTGAGGACAGAGGGGTTGAACTGGCAAAGGTGGAGGCCAAGCTTGCTGAGAACGAGAAGAAGAGAGAAGAGCTTCGAACTAAAGCACAGGAGGCCATCAGGCAGTGGAAGGCCAAATGCAGGAAGCTGGAATGTCAGCTACAAGAACTGAAAGAAAGACAAGGCATAAACCAACCTACACAGGTATACCTGTCTCTGAGGGGGAATTAATGCTTAATGGAGTAGAGAAGACTTGGGTAGAGATGGATCATCTTCTATTTTAGCAAGAAGAGAAAATCTAGTTATTCAAATTTCTTAACATAATCTTCTGATATTAAAATTACATTTTCAATAGCAAGATCTCTTGTTATACCCTTGATAAAAGTTCTTAACTTCAAAAAAGTTGGGACATGGTGTAAAATGTAATTAAAAACAAAATGCAATGATTTGCAAATCTCATAGACCCATATTATTTACATTAGAACATAGAATACATATCAGATGTTAAAATGTTCGATATTAACTACTGACACCATTTGTACTGTTTTTTTCCTCTGTTAATTGTGTACAACCATAGAGCAGGTATTATTTGGGTGGTGAATCATGGTGAATCATTCTCAGCACTGCAGTGATACTGACGTGGTGGTGGTGTGTTAGTGTGTGTTGTGCCGGTATGAATGAATTAAACACAATCTGCTGGAGTTTTTAAACACTGCGCCCACTCACCGTCCACTCTGTTAGACATTCCTACCTTGCTGGTCTACCTTGTAGATGTAAAGTCAGAGACGATAGGTCATCTGTTGCTGTACAGTTTGTGTTGGTCATCCTCTTGTCCTTCATTAGTGGTCACAGGATACTGTTGGCCGAATAGTTTTGGTTGGTGGACTACATGGTGTGCCATGGAAACCTGTTTCATGAAGCTCCAAACATACAGTTGATGTGCTGAGGTAGTTTGGACCTGGAAGTGAGTGGTGAAACAAAGAATAGATTATATTTACAATATGCACAGTGGTCCACAGTAGTATGGTCTGCTGCTTTGGTTGCTCCTTGATGCTTCCATTTCACAATAATAGCACATACACTTGGCCAGGCTGACTTAGGTGCAGGGCAGGGCAGAGGTTTTCCAAACTGACTTGTGGCAATGGTGTCATCCCATGACAGTGCCACATTATGACCTTACATTATGCTCAGTACAGCTTTTTGTGCTGCCAGTCTTTGGATATGGAAACTCACCTATTAGCAATGTGTGTGTGTGGGTGAAACACTTGAATGTAGTAATTAGGAGGGCTGTCCTTAAATAGCACAACACTATCACTCACATATAAGCTTGTTGGGTATTACTGTAGTGTTTCTCTGCACCATACTTAATCAAACCAACACTTAAAGACCTCATTTTTGCACTGGGGCACAGGAATTGCCTTAAAAGCATATAATTGTCTCAAGCTGTGGATGAGCTTGTACTTTAACTTTTGACACTGTGGATTCTGGTGGGTAATGTCAGACTCCCAAATATTGAAGCAGGTTTCATCACTCCACAGAACATGTTTACAGTTCTCCAGAGTCCAGTAGTAGCATGCTCCAGCAGTTTCATGGCATTGCGCATAGTCACCTTAGGTTTATGCGCTGCTATTTTGTGCTACATGCTTTAGCACTTTGCTGCCCTGCCCCTTATCTTTGCATGATCTACCGCTATGTGACTGAGCTGTTGTTGTTGTTACGCCTCAATATCACTTATAGTTGACCATGTCACATCTAGCAAGGAAGATCATTCACAAAATAACTTATGGCATCCTATGATTCTTTGTAAAGCTGCTTTGTGACAACATCTGTTATAAATGGCGCTATATAAATAAATGTTGACTTGACTGGACTATGACAGTGCCACATTTTAAGTCATTGAAGTGCTCAGTACGACCCATTCTACTGCCAGCGTTAGTCTGTGGAAAATGCTAAAAATAATTAGCCATGTAGTTTTGGCCACGTAGAATATCTTGGTCAAAGGAGTCTTTGGTAATGGCTGCCTTTGTGGCTGTGTTCTGGTCCAATTAGCTACTTTAATGTTATTAAAAATCTGTCATTTTATATATTTTTGATAAAGACATAGCCCAATTGTCATATACTTGCTTCAAATATCGTTTCGCTGTGTATTCTCACCCTTCAAATAATTTCATAAGATTACGGGCATTGACCGTATTAACGGTTTGAAGTGGAACTGTATTATTACTTTGATAATCACCAAAAGAGGGTGTTCAGACAATTACAGCTGAATGTTTTCTGAGTAACGTTAGACTGGCTGGAGTTTTCTGCTGTAGTATGTGTCAGCTCACTGTGTGTCAGAATTTAAGCAACCCAAACTCTTCTACAGAATAATGTTTTCTGAAAAAAAAAAAAATCTAGTTTGTTGTTATTGTTATTGTTGTGCCTATTCAGCTACAAGAGGCTGATTTGTTCATATTATATTTTACCGAAAGTCAAATGGTTAAATATAGCACTGAAAACGATTTCCTAGATAAGGACATAGCAGCATAGCAGCAGTTTTGACCAAACCCTTTATTTAACATTGTATGTGAGGCTTAGTACACAGTCAAATGTTGGTGACAGTTACTGTCTTCATTATTTGACCTGTACATCATAATTTTAGAGTGTCAAAACAACGTAAAACAGCATTAAACAACTTAAACTGCAACAAATATAAAAAGAAAATCCAAGACATTATACCAAGACCATGCCATTGCATGCCCAAGTGTCATAGCAGTAGCAGTGTGTTAAAAAGCATTGCAAATATCTATTGCAATGAAGACTTTACTTTTCAATTTTAATTTCTTTTTTTAATCACATCACCCTCCACTTCTTTAGGCATCAGCAGAGAGGGAGAGCATTTTGAGGCAGCAAGTAGAAGGCACACGTAAGCAGCTTGCTGAAGTTCTTGGTCATCTAGCCCAACGAGAGGAAGAAGTTAGACAGTACAGAGTGGATCTGGCTGAAGCCCGCTCACAGCTTTTGATTTTGAAACAAGAGCTGCTAGAGAGTAGAGAGTCTTTGCGAAGCTTGGAAGATGAAACCCAGAGGCAGAGCCTGTTGCAAACCCAATTGAGGGAAGAGAATCAGAAACTGGAGGAACGATTAAAAGACCTGGGACACCGGAGGGAACAGGAGCTTCTGGAACTTCAGGCTTCAGTGAGGAACTTAAGTGCTGAACGTGCAGATCTCAGTGGCAGGTTGGCTGAGGCAGAGAGTTTCAGGAGGGAGGAGGAAAAGAGGCTTGCCCTGGTTCAGGAGGAGAAGGCCTCGCTGGGCCAGCAACTGCAGCTGGAGAGGGAGGTGCATCAGCAAGAGCTAGACCACTTGAGACAACAAGAGGACAAAATCCAACAAAACCATAGTGTGCAGAAGACACTGAGACTGTATCAACAGGAACGAGAAGAGCTAAAGGCACTTATCAAAGACCTGAAGGTTTGCTTAAAAAAATATTCCTTCCTTTCACATTGTTAATTAATTCACATTTATGCTCCTTTGTTTTTTATTTGCCCAATTAGATATATTGCTTTGCAGCCTTTATATTTTGGGTTAGTTACTGCCTGCTTTAAAATGTGTGGCCTGTAGTTCATAAACCCCACATAAATTTAAACTCACAGAACAAAAACAGTTCAAAGAGTTTTTGAAAGCCTGATATTGTCATGACATTGATGTTCACGATGAGTGTGGGTGTAGTATATAAAGTGTATTTATATAATTAAATTTTTTAGGTTTCATTTTATTTTTGATTAAACTATTAGGTTGATTTTGACATTTTCCATCATAATTGGCTTAAGGAACATTTTGATAAAGGCATTTGTAATACATGAAAGAGGTTAAGCTAGAGTAGTGTATGTTTAATTACCAACTTTATGATATGCCAGGACTGTTCACCAGGTACTATAAACTCACAAAAACATTTTTAATATGTCTGCCTGTACACTGCACCGCTCTGAGCCCTAGCTCTGAGCCATAAAATAACGTTGTGGAAGAGAGGTTGAATCTGAAACCTTTATTTCTGTGAGGATGTAAACCACATAGTCAGCCAGGTTCTCTCTCTCTGTCTGCATTAGACAGAGGCAGTGGTGGACAAGGAGCTGGTAAGGGTGCTACAGCAGAAGCTGGACAGGATGAAGGCAGAGTGTGATAAACTGACACAACAGCAGAGCAGCAGTGAGGAAAGTCATGCCAAACTTCACAAGATGTATCAGATGCTCAGAAAGGAGCTGGATATGAAGGTTTGATGAAACCCTTATTTTACACTATGTAACATATATATATACAGATGTGGGAAAATTAGATGACCATGTTCAGTCATTGTAAATCAGTTGTTTGAGTATTCCATTTGCTTTCTGTCTCTCTGCAGGTACAGTTTGCAGAGCAAGTGGAAGAGAGAAGGCAGACAGCTGAGGACTCCATGAAAGAGTTGCATAAGAAGATTGCAGACCTTCATTTGGAGCAAACATCCATCCTGTACACAGTGGGATCACAGATCGACTTGGCCTGCAAAGCTGTGTCTAAAGACTCAGCTGCCAAACTGAAAGTAACTACACATGGTGCATTAGTTCATGGCTCTTTTCCTTTAAATTTTCCTTTAGTTTTTCCTCTTTTGCTTTAAATTGTGGTCACTAGAAGGCCTGTTTAAGAATGGTTACAGTATGAATTGCAAACTAGTACTCCTTGAAGAAATGGCAATAAAAGCCTAACAATACATCAAGAACCCCTCCTTTATATCCCTTTTTTGCTGTCATGTGATGTTACCTGTCATGCAGTCAATTAGCAATATTCCATCCATTTGTGAAATTTAAGTACATAGTTGCAGTGCCTGGGTTATGAGTAGGGATGCAAATATTGACTAATTCTTTTAACTGATAACCGACCTTAAGTAGCCGGTGATTATTCGTCAGCTGAGATGCCTAAAATCTATTACCTGAACCATTGTAATAGCAATGAATTAAAATGAATTGTTCCGTTCTGAACACTAATTAACTGAGTCATGATTAAAGCTTCTGTAAAATACTTGATCTAAGTGCATGCCTATGAGTTTCCCCCAAGTCTCATGCCTCCCATATCCAACTAGACAGAGCACTTTAGTCGTGCATGATTCTGTAGTCCGCGTTATGCCAATATTTGGAACTTAAGGTCTAAACTTGATTACTTAGAGGTTTTCAGAAAATCGCATCTGTTTCGCTGAGTGGTAAATAAAAATATCCAGAAATGGATACTTTTTGTTTTGTTTATGTTTTTTCCTGAATATTATTGGATTTAATTTTTGTTTTCAATTTTCTTTTCCCGCCCTTTATTACTTTACGCTTTCAACACAGCTAAACCACTCATAGCACTAATTACCGGGTACAGTTATGATGGGACATGTCCGAGAAATAATACTGTCTTTTTGTTTTGTGTTAGGCTATAATGCTCACTACTGGCCAGCAGGATGATCACCATCATTGGCTTGCTGAAATGAAGGTATGTGTATCTAACCAGCAGCCTATTTTTAGTACCAAATGTGTCGTGTCATTTCATTTATTTATTTGTAAAATGTCTCAGATTTTCATTTAACCCATAATAGTAGATGCAGAGAGCCCAATAAAACAAGTAACACAAACAATTATGTAATTTCTCAACCATTTATTGAACAAAGTGATAAAATTGTCAGTCTGGAAAATAAGATAATTAGGGTCAGCTCGTTCATTCAATTGGATGGTCTTTAGGTGTGATAGGAGGTGCCAGGACTATTTCTGAGTAGTGTGGACTTCACTGATCCACTGTTAGGGAGATATTGTAGTGTAGATCTTTACAAATGTAGATCTTAATGACTCCAGTGAGAGAAGCTATGTTTGACAAAACTGAACACTACATTCCAGCACAAGAACCCGGTGGTGGCAGTATCACAGTTTGTTTTGCTGCTGTCGGACCAGGGCAGGTTGTTTTGATAGAGCTATGAACTCTGAGTTCTATAAAGAAATTCAACAGGGGCATCCATCCCTGAACTGAACTTCAATAGAATATGGGTCATGCACAAAGACCTTAACACTAAAAACACCAGTTAGTCTACAAAGAATGGTTCGAGTAGTTTTATTCTGAAATGGCTTAGTTAATTGTGGATATTAAGTCCAGACATTAACCTAAAGTGTTGGGTTCATGCAAGAAAACCCCCCAGCATAATGGAGTTGAAGCTGTTTTAAAAGCAGGAATGGGCCAAGATACCTTCAAGTCAAGGTGCAGGGCTGATCAACAGTGACTGGAATTGTTTAGTTGCAGTCACACCAGTTACTGAAAGCAGTGGTTCACATTCTTTTGCAAACAAATACTTTTAATGTTAAATTGCTTAGTTTAATAATTGAATGAAAAACGATAGACTGTTACATTGGTATTTAGATGGTAACTGCTTTTGTGTTGTTTTGTGTTTGTGTGTCTGCACACTTGCAGACTAAACTGCAATGGCTGTGTGACGAGGTACGTGTGCATGAAGCCAAGGAGAATAGGCTGACCAGGATGGTACAACAGTGCAAAGAGCAGATGAAGACACTGAAGCAGAGCAGAGATTCTGAACAGCAGAGCCTGCTAGATCGTATTACTCAATTGGAAAGGCTGCTACAGGACATTCACTCAGAGAAGCAAGGTACTGATCACTTACAGAATGTCCTCAACATCACGCACTTTGATACGTTTTTTCAGATTTATGTGGTCACAGTGCAGTTTTTCCCTTTTATTTATACTCAGTATTTGTGTCTCTAAACCTTAATTAATTACAAATATTTATAGTGAATTAGTTGTATTAAATTAATTTTGGGCAGTTAATGGCTGTATAATAATATGGTGGGCTCAATCTGTATCTGAGCGATTAGTAATGATAAAAGGATATTTAATTTTGTTCTAGAGTTGCACAGTACTGGGAAAAAAAACTGGCATTGTAATATTATTTTGTTCTGTGATGTATATTGCGAAATTAAAACAATATGTGAACTCTTACCAGATGTCTTGAAAAGTCAACTCAATCTTTAGGGTGATATTGTAGGAGTGTGCATCCTTTCTTGAACTTTAAAGCTGTACAGTTGATTTCAAAGACATCAACTGGTTTACTCGCCATCAAACCATTGTATTCATTTACTTTTCTATAAATCCAGGTTAAAGTCAATGATATAACTTGTCATATTATGTTATTATGATGTTAACACGTTACTACCACTAATTTAAGGGGTATATCACCATGTCCACTTAAGTTCTCAACGTTTATTATCCATTAAGTCCAGATAAAAAAAATAAAATAAAATAAATAAAAGTTTTACAGAAGCCAACTAAACCAACTACATTTCCTAAGTACTATTCTAAATTTAAGATAAACGCCTTTTTCTTTGTTGCATTTGTCTTGCATTATCTTGCATTTATCTATATTGCAAAACAGTGCTTTCGCTTGAGTTTTTATTCTAACTCTGCTTTTAAAAACCCCAGACACGGCAGACATAATCTCCACCACCCCCTCTTGTTCTCTTTCCTTGTTAATGTTGATAAAATATTACAGTGATGGTCGTGAATAATGGGGAGACAAAAATGAATGTGTGTGTCTGTTTCTTATGAGGTGTTAACATTACTGCCGCCAAACTTTTCTTGCGCATGCATATATGCATAGGCATATGAATGCTACAGATTGGACTTGCAATTTAGGTTGTTTCTGTATGTAAACTATGACTAATCTTTAATGTTCCTTCACAGTAAGCACCAAAACAGGACCTAAAACCAGAGAGTCTCACAGAGAGAGTTTAATTTAATGTAACAAATGGAGTTTATCATTTCAATTTTACTGATTCCAATTTCGACTGAATTTTTTATTGATTGTAAGTTTCTATTCCCATATAGTGAGTAAAGATGCCTAATGTTTGAATATAAAGAATATCTTTATTTTTATCTTTTATTTTATGTTTTTGGCACATTTATAGCTACAACATTGTAATAAGTGACTGCCACTCTTTTATCCATTATTCCACATTTTTGCAAAATATCACCAATTTCTTCAGCTATACTTCTACTGTTTGCTCTGTACACTGCTTTTGTTTTCAGTACTTGTTCATTTTTCTCTCATTGACATAGTGTGCCGTCATGATTAATGAAAAACATAAGCTTATAAATAATAGTCTTTGTTTTATCTGCTGTGATAATCTGTAAAGACAACCAGCACACCATCACGTAGTACAGCGGTACTATAGAATGGCGGCAGGGAGAGCTAATAAACAGTTCAAGTTTATTTTGCTCACTCTACTCATATAAACGGAATGAAATCATTTATCATGCTTGGCATTAGTTTACTATCTCTTCACAGACTGTCTGAAAAGTTTGAGCTGAAAAAGTCTGGGCTAGTAACGTTAGCAAAGATAACTGCATCTGGCTGCTTTTCTTTGTGTGCATTTCAATCTATTGTCTTTCTGTGATCTCATTATGGCATTAATTTAAGATAAGCAGAGGAAGATAAGCCACTGTCTTGCTGTCTTCAAGGCCACACCAATGTGACGTGACCAGCTCATTCTTGCTTATGTTAATCCCGAGAAAGTCTGCATGGGTTTGCAACACTCCCTGCAGCCTCCTGTAGTCCACAATCAGATCTTTAGTTTTTCTGATGTTGAGCAGTAGGCTGTTGTTCTGAACATTCAGGACTTTCACCTCTGCTCTGTAGGCAGACTCGTTTCCATCTGAGATGCAGCTGATGATGGTGGTGTCATGAGTAAACTTAATCACAGTGTTGGATGTGTGTGTGGCCATGCAGTAGGGGTATGGATGTATCAGTATGGAGGAGGTGGCATTGCCGAGCTTCATGATGAGTCTGGATGGCATTAAAAAGCTGAAATTAAAGCACAGTGTCCACATGTAAGTGATTTTTTTTTTTTTTTTTTGGTCCAGGTGTGAAGGGCAGTGGGCAGTGCAAATAGTATTGCATCATCTGTGGACCCTTTAGCCTGTAAGCTGCCTGGAGTAGGTCTTGTGTGGTGGGCAGGCAGAATGTAAGGTGATGTTTGACTGTCTGTTTAAAGTACTGCAATAGAATTGGACAGTAGTCATTTAGACTTCGAGAGCGTGACCTGGCATACCATCTGGTCCTGTGTGTGTTTACCTTTTTCAAAGATTTACATGTTTGCCTGAGATATCTGAAGTGTGCATTTGTCCTGTTCTAACAAAAAGCAGTGGTCCTTTAGTCACTGGGCATACATGTACTTGTCTGGATCTCCAGAGTGAAAGGCTGCTGTCTGTGCTCTCAGAGCTGGGCAGACCTTCTCATTAGCCCACAGCTTCTGGTTAGGATAAGTCCATGCAGTCACCCACTGTACAACCTTGTCATTACATTTGCTTATGTATCCCATTATGACACAGGGTAATCATTGCTCCTGCTGTTTCTTTCCAGTCCATAGTGTAGAAACACAGGGCAACATCTTACTGGACCAACAGGCACTGCACTGTTACAGGCTGCTTGCGTGTTAGTGTGTGCCTTTAGGCTGGCAGCAGCAGGTCTGAGGCATATTATGATATGCTGTTGACTGGCCTGAGGCAGCCTTTGTAGGCATGTCTGTATGGAGGGTAAACATGGTCCAGGATGTTTTCACAATGCGTTGGAAAGTCTATATGTCAGTGAAACTTCGACAAAACTTTCTGCAGGTTGACTTTGTTCAAGTCGCTGGTCGATATCCCCATACAGTTTATCCAGCACCCGTGTGGTGTCAGCGTGTGGGGGAAAAGCACCAACAGAAAAAAAGGGCTCCATTTGATCACAAGGTGTTCATGTATTCTGCTGCTTAAATAATAATATAACCGAAAAGTTGGGAAGCTGTAGAACATAAGTAGATAGAAACAGAATGCAGTGAACAAATCAATTAAACTCAATTTTAATTGAAAAAAGTACAGCAAACAACAGATGTTGAAACATTTTTTTATATATAGTACATACCCATTTTGAATTTGATGCCAGTATGTTGGCAATATGTTTCCAAGTTGGAACAGGGTCAAAATAAGCCTGGTAATGTTGTGTAATGGTAAAATATAACTGGTGGAACATCTCACTAATTCGGTTCATTGGCAACAGGTCATTAACATTACTGTGAAAGACTGCATGCAAAAAGTGCAATATGGAAGAAAAAACATTTCTCAACAGAAAATAACAAAAAAACTTGATTTTATCATCTATGGTACATAATATCACTCAAATATAAAAAAGAAAAATCAACATTTTCATAAGTTGTCTTGGTAATATTTTGACTTGATCTGCACATTGTTCCATTCTGTTTTTATTTACATTTTGCATCGTATCTCAACTTTTTTGGAAATTGGGATTGTATTAGGAAACAACAATGACAGCAAGGAAAGGTCCTGTGGTTGAGCAACAGCATTTTGGGAATGTATTTTTTTTTGACCTTTTACACATTGCAAATCCCTTTCTATAAAAACATGGAGGTTTGTTCTGCAGTGTTTGTATTACTTAATTGACTGCAAATGCCATATGCTCTACAACTTGTACAACTACACTTGAACAAATACCTTAAGCAAAGTTTGAGCAAATAACACAAAGTTAGAACCGTTTAATAATAATTTGATTGATTGAACTGTGAATAATTGAGTATAACTTCCAAATTTTTTGGCTTGACAAAATATTTAAAATCATTGAGGCTTACACAGTGATGCCAGAACTCCCCTGGCTTCAAGCTCACACCCAATGAACCCCTGGTGTTATTATGATTTGGAATAATAACTCTGTGGTAACTGGTACAGATCCTGACCTGCTAGAATTCTGCTGATGTTGTTTCCTTTATTAATTTAATATATTATTAATTTAATATATTATAATTAATTTAATGTATTATATATCCATATATCTCTGTGCATATACCTCATTACCCTTTACCTGAAAAGGGGAAAAGTAAAACAGTGCTATAATCCAGAAAGACCCTTAGTGAGCAGCTTAAGGGTGCTAATTGCCTTGTTACTAATGGGCATTACTATATTTAGTAAGTATAGCGAGGCATCGCTACAATTACCCTGTAGTATTCTGTGATCAAACCTAGGGAAACAGTAGCACTGGAATGTATGATTTACCCTTAACCTTTAACGTTCTTAGTAGAAGTTGGAGCTAAATTGCTGTTCTTTTGTACAAAAGCCATTTCATACTTGTGGCATGTGACTTGGAAGTCTTACGTCTTGCTAATAGAAACTAAGATAACTTTTGGCCATTCATGTTGCAGATCTTCTTGAGAAGAGTCGCAAGAAAGATGAAGAGATGAGAAGTCTTCAGGTTAGTTTCCCAAAGTTTCTTTACCTACTTCCCTAATCTTAAATTATGACACTATGCAATTTTTCTTTCGCTATTATTTTTCATATCATTGTGAAATTTATCTTACTCATACTTAACATTTGGTGGAGGAACGATAATGGGTTCAGGACAGTTTTTCAGGGTTTGGGCCAGACCCCTTAATTCCAGTGAAGGGTGGTATTGCATGGTGGCGTGCTGTGACCTCTGTCTCTGTCTTTATGAATTTGGCCATTTTTAAATAGAAATTTTCTTTGTGCCTACTATTTTCTTTTTGTTTTTTTCGCCTATACAGACCTTTAAAATAGTCTTACCAGTAATTACTGGTGTTTGTGAAATACCAAGCTGGTGTTTGTGGTTTATTGTACTATTTATCATTGAGTAAAAACAAGGGATTAGCATTAGGAACCCATCAAAGCTCTACAGCCTCTCATTATATTCTATTGGCGGTCCCATCTTCTGAAACTGTGACAGGACCATTTTTGTGGTGGTCTTGGTATCAAAATTGTTACAACCCTACTTGTAAGTGATGCTGAAGAAATAATAAAAAAAAAACTGTGGGGTCTTCAGGTGGATCTTGATAACAGGAATCAGCGAAACAATGTCAGGCTGATCTGTGTAAAATAAAACCTGAGAACGGGTGCAGTGACGGTGTGAAAAACTCTTTCCTCTTTGAGAAACTGGACATTTGTTTGGGTAAAGAGAGCATGCCATGATCTAACCCCACAACAGGTTGAGTCTCATCCTTTAAGGGTAACGCTGATCAGGCTTTTGCATTCATCAGTGACAGAGAAAGTTGCAGTCTTTTTCTGTCTTGACATTTAGACATCCAGAGATCTGACCCAAAAACAACAAGGGCATCCACCACAAGATGGAAAGTGCTCTAGGACTTTAGCATGGCATACACTTCTCCTCAGCATCTTTTGCTCACCATCTCTGTAACAGACCATACAACAAAGCTGAAATGCTGATTACGCTGTCTGAAGAGAGCTATACCAGATGCCTGGTACTGTCCTTTACAGAAAAGCCTGAATAATAAGAGTGTCTTAGTGTCAGGTTTGCTTGGTAAGACTGTATAACAGCCTGTTCTGTATTATGCCATTTTTCTAATTGGCTTCTGCCAATTAGGGCATTTGATATTACATACCTCTGTGCATGTAGCCTAGCCCATGAAATTAATTTGAAATCAAAGACTGTGGAAGGTTTTGAGTCCAAGAGAGCATAATTATAGTGGCAAGAATGCTCACTGAAAATTAATAATACTAGTATTTTGAGGGGAGACGTTAGTAGTGGGCAATATTCCCATGATAAATCTTTCACTGAGGTATAAGCCACAAAATAAGTGCTGATAACAACGCGCAAAACACGTTTTTGCCTTCAGTTCCTCCTCTCCTGCTGTGTAGTGAGGTATGTTAATCCCAGTTGTTACTGAGGAAGAATCAGAATGAGTACTTCCCAGTAGAAAAGTGACCTTGGGTCTACCTGATTTGAGGATATATCATTTGATACAAAATGTTCAGGGAATCTGTGGAATTCATATTTTATATTGTTTCACTTAGAGTTTTTAAAGCATATCTATCTTAATTTTCATGTGACCAAAAAAGTGTCATGTGGCAGAGACATGTGAGTGAGGGTTTATAATGACCCCTTAAAGATGTTAGTAAATCTTAAAAGTAAATTCTGCCCATAAAATACATTTTAAATGAAAAAAATTCATTACAAGATATTAGGCATAACTGATACTTGTTTGTGCTGGAAATGTCATACAGGCACAAGCACATTATTAAGCAGATCTTATTAAGGAATGCTCTTTTGAAGTCTTTCTTTGTTTTGCTAAACTGTACAAGAGCACGGTACTTTTTTGTAGTGTTCCAAAATTAATTTTATTGTTAATTTAAATTACCAGACATCCTCCTTGCTATATGTGGTTGCAGAATACCCTTGACCAGAGCTTTAGACCCTGAGCGTAGAGCAATTTCATGGTACAAACGAAATTAATTAAGCAACTAAATACAGATTATGCACTAAAATTCCCTGCGGAACATGTGTAAGCTTATTTACACTTAGAAAATCAACGAAACATGTCATTTGTCTGGGGTATTAAACATTCCATTTGACTGTGTATCAAGTATGTTTAATTCATAAGACTTTCATGGGTGTAAAACACTTTTTTGTGTGTTTTCATTTAACGGTTTAGTTTAATTTAGTTGCTTTTATATTCCCAATGCAACTTTAAGCTTGTCTAAGGGTGTGCCACAGCAGTAAAGGGATGATATCAACTAACTTGGAGAGCTAACACTTGTAATAATTACATTATGTAGACTAAGCCTTCAAGTGATGTGACAAACGGTTAAGAACGTTACAAAGTAAACAACCACTTTTATCTGTAGATTCTAGAGCTGAACTGTTGTAAAAGATGCTTGTTATGAGGGACCCTTCACTTCAGGTGTACATCTTATGGTTAGGGTCAAATCCTCAATTATGAAGTTCTCTTAAACTTGCCCAAACGCATTCATTTAACAGACTTAACAGGAACTGAACAAAACACATTCCTACTAAAGAATGATGAGTAGTTGTTGGTGTCACGTTTTACATCTAGTGTTAAGTGACTGTGTGTATCTAAATGCTAGATACCTGCAGCTCTGTATTTAGCTCGTTCTGCACAAATTAACCCCTGACTATATGTCATGTATGACCAGGAGAATAGATTAACAGAACTTGATGCATAGCATAGCATATAGTCTACATTCTTCCAGTTTGGTGAGACTATACAGACTATATCCTGGACTATATCCTGACTGTACTCCTCTAGTTCTCTTTTGTTGAATTCAGAATCAAAAAATGTATCATGCCTGATTTGCTCATTTTAAACTTTCTGCAGGATCGGGTTTTGGATCTCGAAATGGTATGTGTTTTATTCAGATTCATTTATATTCATCTTGTTACTTAACTGCGACTGTATGACTGTATGAAATATGAGTTGTGTGAGAAACCAAACCACGTTTTGGGAATATTAATACAAACATCTAAATAAATGATTCACTAACTGTCTAAACATTTTTGTTTAGTTTCTGGATATGTGGAGTGAGAATGTGTGCTTTAAAGATGTATTCCTGACTTACTGTGGAGCTTAAATTAACAATAAATGTGTCTTCTAGAGTACCAGGCTTGCTTTGGATCATTTGGAGTCTGTCCCTGAGAAACTAAGCCTACTGGAAAACTTCAAGGACCTTGAGGTTGAACATGTCTTCTACTTTGTGTGTTTTATTTACTCTTTCTCATGGACAGCTAAATTATTGAACATGTCATTGTAGGAGTCACAGAGACACAGAGAAGCAGTGGAACAGCGCTATGCCAAATATAAAGAGATTGTTGGAGAACTGCAGCACCAACTAGAAGAGTCCAAAAGAAGAATACAAGAATACAGGGTAAGCTCGTGCAAACTCAATAAACTAGTGGCCCTGTGTGTATTTGTTGGATGCTTGATTTTTCAAATATACATGTCAGTACAAAGTGTCCCCAGGGCAGATTTAGTATTGCCCTTTGGACTGTTTTTATCGTCCTTGGGGCAAATTTAGTTTGGAGTTTTGCACTACAAATGATCAGTTAAGCTAAGGGTGTGTTTACACTAGACAGGTTTGGTTAGATCAAAATTAACCCTGGTGCAATTTCTCTGTTAGTGTGTTTCGTTAGAACAAATGTGAATGCTTTTGCTTGTGTGACTGGTGTTGAGCTACTTGCAGCTGGTTATCTTTATCTTCCTTCCAACTAGCATTCCGTCCAACAACTATGTTTGATGATGAGTGTGAAAGGTTTACTGATTATGAACAGTAGGATACGTTTATACTTTTTGCATATTTCAGTCTGAAGTTGGACTGGTGCTGCAGGAGGACTTGTAGACAGCAGTTTATCTCACTGCAGTTAATCTCACATTCTTCTGTTACATTATTTTATACATTTTGTCTTTCATTGTTTTATTACCATATGTATTATTTTTTCCCACTACAGTATAGACTATTTTAGACAGTATTTCTTATTGCAAATACATTTTTAAAAAGTCAAAATTCAGTGATTTGAGATCTGGGTTTGGTATCATTGTCCTGCTGAAATTTCCCTCAAGCTCTAGTTTTTTTATCAGACTACTGCAGGTTGTCTTGCTGTATCTTCCTGTCTTTTGCACCATCCATCCATTCACTTTTAACATGATGCCCAGTTCCCACTGAGGAAAACATTTCAATGGCATGATGCTACCATTTCTATGTTTCACTGTTGAGATGTGGGCAGTTTTAAGGCTGTACTGTACATAGCGTTTTAAATTATGGCTCAAAAACTCCATGTTTGTCTCAGCTGACAACAACCTTATGCAACTTTTTAGCTGGGTCACGTTAATGCTGGTAAACTCCAGACATACTTGAATGTGTTTTTCTTTCTTTATTAATGGCTTCTTTGTGTCACCTTCTGCTTCTGGTCCTTATACTGCTTGGTACACATTTGTTGTCTGCTTACTTGTTTCGCAGATATATCCAACTCTGTTCCAACTCCAGAATGTTCAGTCTGATCAGGCAGCTTCTTGATCCGATGTACGGTTTTCTAAAAATCTTCATTAAATTCAGAATTTTTTGCCTTTAAGAATGAATAGGATACAAAAGTACACGTCCAGCTGCTGTATTTCTGCTCGACCCACAGACAGTGTTTCACATGCACTGTCTCAGAGCAGACTCCCGAGCACGAATTCAGTGTTGTTCTGACCAGCACTTGTCTGTTTGTCTTGTCCACACAAAGCCTACTCTTGCCTTTCCCTGTTTCTCCCTTAGACTGCCATTCATTTTGAGCATAACAACTGCCTAGCAATACCTTAGCAACCAGCTTAGACACCATTACAACTGCCTAGCAACACCATAGTAACTACCTAGCAACACTTTAGCAACCACCTGGCAAGAACTTAACAACCTCCTGGGATACCTTAGCAACCACCTGGGATACCTTACTTCAGAAAATGCACTTTTCTAGTTATCGCTGCTTTCCTTCATATTCACAGACTGACCAGTGGTCCTCAAATTAAGAGGCGTTTATACTGAAAATGGAGCTTTTTAATGATTCCCAGGTGGAGGCCAGTTGTAAGATAACTGTGTCCTTGTTAGTGCAACATATTTTATTTGTGTAAACTCTGGAGCTTCCAGAGCACAGGGGTTGCAAAATTATGCAAGCAGCATTTTCCAGTTAGTCATTTTTGTCACAAAATATTTTAGCCAATATCGCTTTAATTAAATTTATTTTAAAATAAAATATGACACAGCACAAAATATCAGTGTGTCATAATCTAGACAAATCTAGATATTTAAAAAAATAGATATTTTTTGATGGGGTTCAGTACAATATAGTTTGTGAGGCACTGAACAAACAAACATTAGTTTTAGAAAAGAAGAGACAGAATGACTGAATTGTTAATCAAAAAAAGAAAGCAATGATTAGAAAACTCTGTCTGTATTAAATGTCTATCCTGGATATATTTTGTTTCCATAGTGTATCATCCCATTTCAGATGATCTTACATGATGAACAGTCTTCAACACAGTGCCTTCTGACGGATAAAAGGGCATGGTTTTCAGCATTACCCTTTATGCACAGAAAATTTTCTGAATTCTTTAAGTCCCTTAGTGATGATATGCACTGTCTGTAAAATTCCTAAATTCCTGGCAGTTGTGTGTTGAAGAACATTCTACAACTGTTGGATTAATTGCTGGTGCATTTTTTGGCAAAGTGGTGAGCTGTCCTTTTCATAACAGACTAGACATTTCCTGGATACCTCGTGATTGCATCACCCTTTAAAGATGTTAGGTTTCTCTTGTCCCAGTTGTCAGAATGAGGAAATTAAGTTAGGAAGGAATTAAGTTAGTATGGTTAATCATTACATATCTTGTCTTTGAACTGTTTTTGTTTGTGTCCCAACTTTTTTGGAATTTAGTTTTATTTCAGATATTGAAAAATATATTTTTAAAAAGTACCAGTATGTTCAAATTCAAAACTCAGTGTATTCATAAATTTCCCAGGGTTTTTTTTCCTCCTCAAGCTTGTTCCATCTAATGTGACTCTAGGATGAAAAACGTGATGCAACATCATGGAGCCTTCATCTTGATGGGCTATCCTCGTCTCTACGCAGTCAGAACAAGTCCTTAACCAGTAACACCTGTGAGTATTATGCTAAGAGGTCATGGCAATTACTGCACTGTCACTAATCTCAGCACATTTGAACTTTAAAATGGCCTGGACATGAACTGTGAAGTGAAATTGAAATGATGCCATATAATGCATTTATTCAGTATTTTAAATGTAATTTATTCTCTGATGTCTACTGTAAGGTCATAAATACATTACTGAGCTGTGCTGGTTTACAGTGAGGCACTGTGATGGCTCACAGAGAAGCAGCATGTTGAAACAGCTTGTGCTTTTTTTTTTTCATTTAGAGCTGCACCTAATAATTACTTTTTATTGATTAATCTGATGACAAAAATTTTAGTAGTCTATTTCTCAAACAGCTAGTTTATCAGTTACCCACTTTCTGCATCACTGCTGTGTCATATGTCAGATTAGAAAAATACTGAAGCTCAAATTCAAATTGCTCTCTTTCAGTTTTATTATTAATCACTGTATGTTGCTGTATGTTATAACAACTCTGTACCTGAAATGCAGTACCCATGTTTTTACTCAAATATTAGACTTAAAAAATGAAAATATTAAGTTTTTTTTCTAAACACAATAAAAACTTTTTGCTTCTTTAAGCACTGCCACTAAACAGTACATAAACTGGGTACATCCCATTCTACAAAACAGACAACACGTGGGTCTTTTACAGGAGCTGAGCAAGTGATTGTGCAGGTGTCTCTGTATGTCAGTGGGGAATTCAGCTCTGCTTCTGCTTGTTGCTTCTCTCATTATAATGAAATGAATGAACTGCTGTTATGTACAGTTACTATAGTGTTACTCACAGTCGTTCTCAGCCTTTCAGCTCTGCTCTACCATATTTTACCTTCACGTTGCATGTTTCTAGTCTGAATGTTTGTTACATAAGCTTTTTGCTCTTCTCCGCGAGCGAGATGATTCTCCCGTCTTCTTGACGAATAAGTGTTTGGGCTGCCACCATGACAGCAGAGCTCTGATTGGTGAGCCTGATTTTAATGCATCCGAACAACGCAGAAAATAGAATCCGAATAGAAGTTTTATGTAGCATTGCAGCCCGTCAGACAGTATTAATTAAAATGTTTTTTTTTTTTTTTCTCAACACTTGATGTGCATCAAATGTGAATAGGCCTTTACAGTGTTCTTTTGGCGCCCTGGATGCTTGTGCTTAAAGTGCTTGTGCATAGCAATTGTACTGCTATGATAAGCCATCTCCACTTTGCACAGCTTACAGAGCACCAAATTCTGGTTCCAAAATGCTCCCAGACTTCAGATGCACATGGGCGATTTTCTTTTTTTTGGCTGCAAGTTGCTTTTCAGAGAAATGCATGTTTTCAGAGGGTTCCGCCATATTTGTGACATATATATGACGGACATTATGCAGATCGACATATTTTTGTAATTAAAGTCTCCCCAGCCCTGTTTTCATTCATGTTGCTCCGTTTTGGGGGTAGAAGCTTAATGAGTCAAGACTGTTACAGTTTAGGATATGGGAATTCACCTGTTTTATCAACCTGTTTTGCAAATGCAGCATTTGACAGAAGAGAAAACAGTGTTTAAAATTCCTGGTATAGCAGTTCCACGTACCAAATTCTCCTTATTTAACTACGCCAAAGAAAATACAGTTTTCCGTTCAGTAAATGTTTATATTCTTGTTTATCATTCATCTTATTTTATTGTTTTACATCAAAGTTTATTGTATTTGTAAGCTGTTTGGGAGTTGTATCAAAACTGCATTTATCAGTTCAGACTTAATAATCAGTAAGTGCCCTTTTAAAACAATCCTTTATTTTATTTGTTCTTAGCACTACACAGATCCCTTGATGGCCTTGATGATCTAGAGTGCACTGCAGCTTTATCCAAGAACACTGGTCTCCAGACAACATTGCAAACTCTTAACAGATAAGATGCACTGCGGACAGTGTAAGTTTTGTCACCGGATCCATTGCCTGAAACAACAAACAAGCCACAAATAAGTTTCATCACTTGGAGGTTTTGGGCCAAAATACAGTCAGTTATCATGGTTATAAATTTAATAACTATACCGCAAGTTGAGTATATTTGAAAACATTGTAAAGAGAGCTTCTACATACAGTGGAAGATCATTATTTAAGGTTAAAGGACATTTTTTTCATTGTTAAATTCTTATTTGCATGCTGGAATTCTTAATGAGCTAGCTATCCAATGCTACAGAAAGCCACTGTTTTTACACTGTTTGCCAAAAAAATTTTAATGTTTTATACAGAAACATATGTCTTGTGTGTTTTTATTAAAAATCATTGGCACTTTGTGTACAAGTCTCTATATCTGAATATGTATTTACAAGTAATTTTCTGAACCAAACTATTGTTTTTAATAAAGGCACAGACACTGATGCAGACACAGGAGTGAACCCCTTGGAGCCATAACGATCAGAATAGCAAGAACACTTTAAACTCAGTCTGGAGCATTAAGATATTGGTGCTCGGTGGCTCTGACCTCTGTTCAATTTCTTAGCATCATTAATTTTAAGCCATTGAAAGCCGCGATAGAAACGTCACAACTAGTCCTTTACATAAACAAATCTCAGGTTACGTTACGGTCCAGTCTTCTTCGGCTCACTAACATAGAGCTGTCAGTAAAGTAGTACATCGGTGCCAAGCATGATTAATGATAGTGAATCAACTCTCACCAGCAAAATAATTAATAAAAAGAAAATGTGGTAATGGGCTCCAAACTGTAGTAGTTTTTGTTTCTTGTCGCTGCGTGTGGGGTAGTTTGTACAAATCTGATCATTTTATATAATCATTTTATATAATATATGTGCAAAGTATATAAACAATAATTACTTGTAACTACTTCATATTTACCTATTAAATTCACTTGTTCATGAGTGCAGTTATTCATAGCTAAAAATTCTTTATTGAAATTGCCACGTACATGCAAAGTATATAGAAATGACTAAATATGATACTTCATATTATTATATTCTGAGTAAGTAGAACTGTAAGTACATTGTTACTTTACAAACAGTGTCCTGAGCCTAGACAATTAAAAGCACATGGGGATGACCTGATGAGCAGGAGGGGAGGACAGCAGTGTGGTGATGTAGTTTTACCACTTGAATTTGTGCACATGAATAATGACTAAATGCTCTTTGTAACAATCAAAATATGTCATTCTGTTGAAGGTAACCTGAAAACACTACGTGATGAGCACAAGTCGATATGTAAAGATTTAATGTAACTAATAGAAAGGCAATCAATATACACTGACATTCAGATATGCACTTAAACATTATTTTTCTACAAACGAGTCTTCCAGAAGAACACATTCTAGTGTGCTCTGCCATAGCGCCTGCTTTTATGTTTACAGCTGCAGGGGTCACTGAAATGTTGAGGAAATCATCTGATAGGGCCACAACCCTCACCATCTGCTATCTTTAAGAAACAGCACCATCACTAAATGTGAAGTCAACACCTTAGCCTGGGCATAGCAGGAAAAAAACAGTTCTGAAATGAGACTAGGAGATCTTCTGTTATGAGATTTCAGTTGATTCATGTTAAACAGACTTTTATCTCAGCTTTCTTTATCATTCCATCTTTGCTGAAAAAAGGGCTTTCACTGTGAGGCCCATAGGCCAATCATTCCTCCTGATTTACTTCTCTTTAGGAAGGGCATCCCCCTATTTGATGTCAGATCTTTTATATTGCCTTTTGCTGTAGGGTTAACGTGTAGTTGGCTGCTTTAAGGTGTACCTAGTCTCTGTCTCAGCCTCTCTGCACACACATACATCCATGGTCTTTCAGTTATGTATTGCCCTGTAAACTGGCCACAACTAGGAGGATTTTAGCGGCATTCTCATGAGCTATCCACACGTCAGTGTGTATGTGCTACTAAGCACCAGTTTTGTTCTGTTCAGACTTCTGTTTATTAAGCTCAATACTGGGTCGTACCAGTAGCAGTACCAGTAGCAGTTTTCAGAATGACAATAGTTAGCATCTAGAAGTAGGGTATAGTGGCTTAGAAGGAAATTTTGGGTTTGCCATGGGTTTGTTCATGGCACCACACATTTCATTATTTTTAAATTTTGTTTATTAGCAGCAGACACCACTGTGTTTTGCAGGTCTGTTTTTGTTATAGCGCTGTTTCCCTATCCGTCATTCATAAAAACTACCTGCCCTTACACAGCAAACAAAAAGAACAGTCTATGATTGGTCGCTTTGTATATCAGTTAGATGGCCATTTGCTCTCAATGTGGTCACAAAAGGCATCTACTTTAAGTGATGAAACCTATTCAGAAGTCTGGTTTGCGAGACTAAGGTGCAGCTTGTATACAGCTTGTATAATCTCCATCAAAAACAGTAGAATAGTGATGTTCTGTATCAGCTGCACACAGGCCTAAGCTCACCATGTCTAGTGCTGGGCATTGGCTAGAAGGGTTTGAAGCTGCCTAGCATTGGGCCAGGGAGCAGTGGAGCTGCATTTTCTGGATCTATATCTTTGGTATGAATGCAGTTGCCAAAAAAAGAACAAACGTCCTATTAATACCCTGATTTTTTAAAGGTTAGATGAGTAGATGTCTGTAAAGATAAAGTATATCCTTTATGCCACCTTTTCCAGAACAAATGAGTCGGGCATTAAACATGCTTTCATTATTGCTTTAGCACTTCGCTTTGTTGGTTGTAACACAAGTATACAGAGCCCACGAGAGAACATGGTGTAACAAAATCTGAGATAATCAAAATAGATCTCAAGATAAAAATATTCCCTACTCTGCTCTGTAGATGGCACCAAGATGCCATTCTGTCAGCATTCCATTCACTTGTATTTCCCCAAATCCCATTTTCAACTGATGTGTGGAACATAAATTTAGGCTGAAACTGTGTATCTATTTCAATAGTAAATGACCACTATATAGCACTTGTCTCAAATACAAAGATGTCGTTTCAGTGCTCACCAAACTGACATCATTGTATTATATCAGAGTGAGAATGTAAAATGTGTTTTAAAACACAACAGACTGTTTTAGAGGTGTTTGTTGAACCAGTCTTCAATGCCAGTTTTTACCAGAACACACTGAAAGATGCTATACTCATGAGTCTGGAGCAGGTGTAACACCCTTACAAGATAATTATACCAAGAAAACATTTAAACCTCTAAAAAAGAAACAGATAACTGAGTAGAATGTGTACCTGTCAGTTAATGGAGTTTCTGTAATAATGCTTTAAACTGTAAACTGCAACTTTATGCTAAACTCTTTCTTAATGCTCTCTCGTCCTGTTTTAACTACAACTAGGTGGTGACCTTAGGTTTTCAGTATTAGTTACAAAGCCTTGGCTGTTATAAAAAAAACATACCATAGTTGTACTATAAAGCAGGACATTATGCAGGAGTCTATCAAGTCCATCTTTGGCCTTTTTTGATGAATATTTATAGCAAATACGTTGAATACATTTTGGCATGTATTCACAGAATAGAGTTTGGTGGCAGCCCAAGTCAAGTGTTTGTTAGCAATACTAACTCAGGATCTCCTGCTGTAAACTAGAAAGGCACATGTCAGATATCAAATGTCTTGGCTTGTGTACTGCATTGAGGTAAGTGATAAATCTTTTAATTTAAATTTCAAACGACTTCCTCAAAGAGGCATAGACATAATTATAAGATTGTGTTAGAAATAAATTACATTTCAACTACAGTACTAGAGCTGTTATTGTTAGTCAACTACTGAAAAGTAAGTAAAAGTAAATAGCATTGTAAGCTACACCTACTAGTGGTACTACAGCTTTGGCAGCAGAATATTTTGCATGGGTGCAACAGCGTTGAGTTGGCAGTGTTTGGGCATCTCGACTAAATTATTCATCTATAATGTATTTAATCAATCAATCAATTATTTTTTTTCACTCTGAAATATGTTGAGGGTGACCCTCATTTTTAAAATTAGGCAAGCATTTACAAGTTAACGGATTGAACAAGTTTAAAATTGATTAATCTGGAGAACGAAATTAAAAGAGAGACCATGTAGAACAAATTGACAACAAACTGAAACTAAATGAATTAGGAGAACAGTTAACAGTTTAATTAATAAAGGAGAAGGAAATAATAAAATCAATTAGTTCATAATAAATTAGTTCATAAAAGGATAATTATGCAAACTAAAATTAAAACAGACAATAATTGAACCATAAAAAGTAATTACACTCATCATCAAAAGAATAGTTGCACAAATAATTGCATCCAGAAGGAATCAACCGACGGGACTGAATCTTGGTGGGTAGGTTTGACACTTTGAGACACGCGAATGATTCAAGTTTTACGCTCAGCCGTGCATGTGACGTAAACAAGGATGGGGCTTATTGCTGTACCTGACTCACCGAACAACCACAGTTGCAGATGTTCAGCGAGCAGTGAAGCCCTCCATGAGTCATCCTGTTAGTGCCAGCACCGTTGGCAGACAGCTGCACGACACAAGACTACATGCACACAGACTGCCTTTAACACCATGTCAGCATTGCCAAAGACTGCAGTGTCTTGGTGGACAGAATATGTGTGGAGCCACCGAGGTCAGTGCCAACATGAATAAATATTGCCCATATCAGTCTAAATGTATCATTATTTATTGTTCCTGGTAACCTTTATCCTCCTTCCAAACAGCATTGCAATCAGACACTTCCTTCTGGGTGCAACTATTTTTTCTGATAATGAGTGTAAATAAAAAGAAGTTACATGGAGAAATCAATGTAAATTCTGTGGGAGATGATAAATGGAGTTGAATTCACTGGTCATTTAGTATAGAGCATTATCCAACACCCAAATAATACCTGCTCAGTAGCGGTCCTATAGGGGTCTTGACCACTGATGATCGGATAAGCTTCTTGGTGCTGAAGGCTATAAGAAAATTGTCTAATGGTAATATCAAAATTAAAATATACAGCAATACATTTTCTTTAGAAAAGGGGCCTTATCCCATTAAACCAAAGAATCAACCACCATGGACCAAAGGATAATCAATGTGAATGAATTGTTTTTTGGAATTTCTAGAATATGCTGCACCAGATGTGGTGCTTGAGAGTGAAGCAGCTTGGCCTTTTTTCTAAAAGTGTCTTGGCACAAACATGATTCTTAAATGGCTGCAAACATCACTTTAAACACGCTCTTTACCAGTGAAGATTATCCTAAAAATAAGATTTATTTGAGCCCTGATCCACAAGCTTTTTTTCCTTCAAGTGAGGCTAAACTGTGCCTTCCCTCACAAAATAGACCTTGAATAATATAAAACATAAATATTATACACACTGACCTCAAGGGCGAAAGGGCAGGGGCTCAAGCCCCCTCTGGGGCCCAGCTGTGCATAGCTGCACAGAGCAAAAAGAGCTCACAGTGAAGTACTGTTCACCACAAAATAAACCAGTGACAACCAACCCCTTACGAAAGTATGAAAAGGGTGGATCAGTGGTGGGCAAGAACAGTCATTTGGCCTGTCCTTATGTCAAGAAAGCCAAATGAATGTGTGTATGGACTTCAAACTAGATTTACCAAAAAAAAAAAAAAAAAAGACTTGGACTTAAGACTCATGGAAGAAATGTGGAGACACATCTGACTGTAAACAAGATGGTCTTCTAGTCTTACTAGGGAGCTGCAACTGAAGGCAGAGGGGGGTTGATTGGGTGGTTTACACCATTTATCTACCAATGCTTAAACTTCTGGTGCTTGTTGATATTACACAACAGCATATTGTTAGGCTGAACAGACCCTACAAGCTTCATCTAAAAGAGGCTAAACCTCTCTAAACTATCATAAGGCTCAAAGGCAAATATGAAATAACTCCAAACCTTTAACATTTTGCAACCAGGCTAATTTGCTTACTGACAAATGAGGTGAAGGGGGCTATCAATTAATGCAGAGAAGCAGGTGTACATCAGTCCATATTTGTAAAACTACAAAGGGCACTGGTCAGTTAAGTGGGGCTGATCAAATGGACCTAATGGACCTTTGATCCACCTCAATTTGGCAATACCTCTCCCCTGTTAAACTATTACAATATGTATTTGGTGAATGTAGAAGAATGGTGCAGTACATTATGATTCTACCTTAATGTGTAACAAAAAAGTCTAATTTAAATGTAAACATCCAGTCTAAGATGCTGTATTGCACCGGGTCTCACTGGTCTTCTTGTATAAAACTTCTTAATTATTGATTCATAAAGGTAACCTTTAATGTGCACATTACCACATGTTTATACGCTAGTCATGGGTGAGCACTTTAAACGTTCTAAATATATTATAGAAATATAAAGGAATGGGAATGTAGGTCAGTTCAAACTTGTCATGCGCCCGTCAAGCCTACACGGCTTATACCGCCTGTGAACTCCATTTCCCAGAACCCCTCGGATCGCCACGTGACCTCTCGCTTACAGTCGGCAGCCAATCGCAGAGCGGCATTGCCGGAGTACTAATTGTTTACATCTGGAGCTAGCTCTTCACACGCTGTTCAGTCTTTCTACTCCTCGCGAAGTAACGGTTCTGTTTAGCAGCACTCCTCCCTCCCTCCTACCTCCTCTCTCCCTCCTCCCTCCTCCCCCTCGTGTTGTCTGGCTGCTAACTCACCATAGCAGACGCTAGCTTCAATGGCAACGAAATGGTTTAACAGTTCTTCCTCTGGAAATGCTCTTTTGTAGCTTGGTAATGCACTTTTGCACATATTAATTGAGATCTTACACATTTCTTCTGTCTTCAGTTTGAGAAATAAGTAGCAGTTCCCTATTTCCATCAAACATTCACCCCACAGTAATTAGATTTTCAGACATTTAAGAAGTCCAAAAGCTTAACTACGGGGCTCTTCACACGTTTGTTATTTTAATCCCTTGCTTGGTGGCTAATACAGCACTGTTTTGAAGCAGGTTAACAAGGCTAACGTACAGCCTCCACACCTTGAGGTTAGTTAATAGAGTTAAGTCTTCTAAACAAGATAAGTCCATAAATTGGGCTGGAGATTCTCCATGAAGTTCTTCAGCTGTATCACTGATAGCTGTATTACCACTAACAGGAAGAGTGCTATTTACACAATAAAGCCCAAACGTATTTACATGACAGATGTGTACAGTATTTTGGTGTGCTTGAAATGTGCACTCGGCAGCTGCAGTGTACACGCTTAAAAATAAAGGTTCCTAAAAAAATTTCCAATTTGACATGTGGCTCTAGGAAAGACCTTTCACTGGTATAAAATTATGTGAAGGTTCACACATCAACATTTACATAAATGGCTCTTTAAAGAATCCTCCAAATTATGGTAATACAGTAAACCAAAAGTTGCTCTTAACAGGACTTTCCAAAGAACCATCGGACCCACTTGGCACCTTTATTTTTAAAAGTGCACAAGCAATATTGTCAACAAAGTGAAAATGATTAAATATAGTCTGTGGACATGAAAATGGCAATAATGATGCAAGTCAAAGGCTTTAATTCTTCCTCGGCATTTGTACCATCACCAGATCTAATCAGTGTTGTTCTCATGCAAGGTTCCATCTCCTGAGTTGCAAATGACTATTAACTGGCCTGCTGAAGGTTCATTCCCATGTAGGAAACTGGATGACTGTATTTGTTAAGCTGAAAAATATACACTGGGTCAAAACAAAACAAATAATATCTAAAAACAGCAACTATTACAATAATATTGAAAACATCTGGGAACATTTTATTGCTGGACATAGTTGAAAGTTAAAGAGCAAAACCAATAACAGATGAATAAAAAAGAACAAAAACAATAATCGAAACAAATTTACACACAAAATTGTTTCTGTGACAAATGGTGAAAAAATGAAACAGATAGAGAAAATAAACAAAAAGGCGGTGAAATTATAAACATACGGTTAAGACTGCACAATGTCAGTAGAACATGATGGAAAAAAAATACAATGGAACACATAAAATACAACTCAGAGTACTTCATAAATATAGCGGCACTATGCATTCAGATCCACCATCTGTCTTTATTATGTGTGCTCTCTTCATCTTATTGTCATTAATAATAAAACAAATAATGGAACACAAAAAAACAGTAATAAGGAGCCTGATACAACTGAAAATGGTGATTTCTGTTAATTGATGGTTTCCAGCAGTCAAATGATCCTGTGACAAAACCAACCCCATATATATCCTATCTGTAATTTCTTAATAAAAAATCTTTTTGCATTATTTGCATTATTCTCAGCTCTTCTGAATGGTAAGGTTTTTTTTTTAATTTGTCATGGTTTCAACCAAATAAATGGATCGCACATATAAAGCAACATAAGCAAAACTGAAACAGTCTGTATCATCCTACAAGGTACTACAGTATTTATGTAATAAAATATGTAAACGGAGTTACTGTATGACACATTTGACGGTGAAGACGTGAGATATTCTAATTCCTCTGATCTCACCTTTCCTTCAGATACCGGACATGGGGCCCAGGAACACAGTTGCTATAAATCTTGAAAAAAATGATTGAATTATACTAACAAAAACAGGTGTCTTTAATTTATGTTATGTGTCTCTAACATTTAATTGTGTTGCTCTTGTTTTTTGCTATGGTATGTTCTTGTGTGCAACCAGAGAATTGCTTGGTTTAATTACTTGCAGAGTTCACATGCCTTACAACTTAACATGGGCCCGTGTCTTTTAGTTTAAGAACTCTGACAGGACTTTAAGGGCACAGAAATGCCAGATCTCATACTTTAGATGCTACCAGTGAAACCTGAAAAAGATGCTTAAGGAAGGTGAATGAGGCCCATTTGTAAAGTGACTGTGGCACAGGTTATACTGCAATTCGAATGTAAGATTTGAATGCCCTCAGTAGTCAGTCTTGAATGAATGTGGAAAAATGGAAATAAATGCAAAAATGAAATGTAAAATTGTTCAAAAAGAATGGGCTGCTTTTATGGCAAATTGTGCTCACCGTCTACCTTCGTGCCACAACAAATCTTTTTCCCAGCTCTGCTCTTGCAAAGACGCCAACACTAAATCACACACATTTCACATGCATGCCCAACATGGTTGATGATCATGACTGTATTGTACAGGGCTACAACAGACACTTTTTGTGCCAAGGATCATGTACTTTAGAAAGTCATCCTGGGGTTAACAATGTAACAATGACATATTTTACACTGGCTATGTTCCATAACCAGACAGAAATTAAGAAGATCCTCCTGTCCTTATGTCCTTATTGACGTTCTCCATTCCCCTCCCACAGAAAGTCTGCTTCAAACCAAAATACCTACGGTTTATTTCAGACTCAGTGTTTCTCAGAGAATTTCCTTTTTAAGTCCAGTACTGCAAAAATTCTCCAATTTTGGGCCTGTTGTTCAGATTTTATTTTATACATAGTATTCCTTGTCCTTTTCTCTTGGTCTTTTGCTACTGGTGCCCTTGGTACTTGGCTGCTTGTCCTTAATTACTGAACCATTAGTCTGTGCTGAGTTGCTAATGTAGTTCCGTGTCTCATCCACTTGGTACGAACCCTCATCTCTGTTCCTGTACTTATACATGGCATAGAGTAGGATGAGGATACAAAGGGCAGCAGCTGACACAATGCCCACCACCATACCCATAGTGCTGCTTGATTCACGTATAACTTCCGAGGCACCAGGTGGAACCCTCCTGACTCCTGGTACGGTGGGCACAGCGCTGGGCACATTACGCAGCATGGGCTGGGTGATGAGCGGGCCTCTGGGTTTGGTGCCATCTGTGTCATAAGACGTGGGCAAAGGGAGCAGCACTACATCTGGTTGGGGTTTGACCTCACGGTTGTTCATTTTGCCAGCAGGAATTTTAGGAGGTGCCTCAGATGTGACAAATGCTGCTACAGAGCTTCTGGGGTCAGGCAGACGTGGGATGAGTGTAGTCCTGCCTGCCTCAGAAGCCTTACTAGGCTTCAAGTCCTTCGTCTCCCACTTGGGTGCGAGAGCTTTGTAGCCACCTTCATAGGCCGATGTGGTCAAGATCTTATCTGTTACCAGGGAGAAGGTGGTGTAAAAATCTTCATCGTCAGTAGGGGGGAGGCTAGAGTCGTATGTCTCCCCAGATCCAAACCCAGACACCAAGCCACCATCATCATCATCACCATCATCATCATCACAATCATCGCTGCCTCGGTCCGACAAGCAAGGTATGCCCGCCTCAGTGGCAATGGACAGGGACTCTTTGGTGGTCTCAATAATGGTGAGAACAGGGCGTAGGGTTGGGGGAAGAGGAATGAAAGGGGATCGAGTGGAAACAGGAGGGATATCTATAGGCTCCTCAACTAGAACAGGGATGACTAATTCCCCTCCTAGAAAACAATAAAAAAAGACAGCTAATTAGTGCAAAATTAACTCTTAAAATAGGCTACTGAAAACAAACAAAGCAAAGCAACCACAAAATAAGTTTTGAAAATGTATAAAACAAATCAAAAGGAAAAAAAAACCTCTACACCAATGCAAATTAAGACTAGAACAAAAAAAGAAAACATGGGGAGACATGATTAGTTGCATCAAAAGGCTGTAATAGAGGAGCTAGCTTTAGATCTACACTTCACTATACTTTTATATAGGACGCAGAAATTTGTCTTTCTATATATTTTCAATGTAAATTACCTTGGGTTTGTCCATAGCAGATAAACAGTACCAGAAAAGGGGAAACTCTTTAAAAGACTTTCTGAAATCTATGGATGTAAACTACTATTAAGTTTAAAACTCTCTATATGGTAACTCAAAGGCCTTATCTTCAAGCAATGGTTTCCCCCCAAAGTAGACTCAGTAGTTTGGTCCAAGAGGCTTACATATGTTCTCACAGTAAGAAAAAAATCTATGTATACTTTAAAACAGACTTAAACAAGCTTTGATAGAAAAATCAAAGCCATTTGCCTTTTGACAGTTCTCAAATAGTCACCACAATGGCACAAAAGTCACATAACAGTTCAACAACACCTTGATGTTTTGACTTGTTTACTTGAAATTAGACGCTGTATCTTCTCATCCATATATAATATCTCATCTTTTCAGAATTTCACTCTATGCTAGCCCTGAAATCTTCACGTTTGTTTTTGTTGTATAGAAAAGGTGGGCAGAACTAATAAGTGGTTAACTTTAAACCAATTTCTGGTTGCCATAATAAAAATAAAATTCTTCTTTGCTATGTTCTTCAATGTGCTTGTGCGGTACATTTTAAACAACTGTCAGTAAGTAGTAAAACATCCAGATGTTGGTTGAAGCTGCTCAAACCTTCACCAGTAGGGCTTGCTGAATACACTGCAGACTTACAAACATAGGGCACTATATGGCAATGCAAGATTTTACCAGCGAACCAAAAGGAAGGAGGAAATAAAGGCAGTGCAAACACTTTTAAACTGTTAGAGCAGACACTAAAAACATTCCCAAACCAAAGGCACAGGTAACTTGATTAAAAGGGATTAGTAATTAACAAAAAAAAAAAAACAATTCAGAAAGAAAACATAAGCCTTTTTAATAGGAAGCAAACCATTGTTTTTGTAACTTACATCAATTAATTGCCCGCATGATTTTGGCAGGAAGAAAAAAAATTACAAAAGAAAGTTCTGTAAGAATGCTTTTGGATAGACATGGTTATCTATGGATTTAACTCAATTTTCTTAAAAATAAATAAACAAATAAGATGACACAGGAGGCAACAACATACATATTCACATACCATGACATGAAAAATAAACTTCACCATCCTGTACATTTTTTCTTTTGACAAATATTTTTTTTTCTTTTTACAAAAAAAACAAAAACAAAGCAAAAAAACTGTACATTTAGCATCACTTAAATAAACTAATTTGACTTTTAGTATATACAAGTATATGTATTTATTTATTTTTTTTGGAAATTGTGCTTAATTTTAATTTGTTAATTTGTACATTATTTCTGAATAAATGGATGACTGTACATATTCTAACAATGCTAAATGAGGAAAAAAGGGAGAAAGACAGGGACCTATGGACATACTAGGTAGATGACATAGATGGAAATGAATGTGTACATCAGTTGCCATGTCCATGTAAAGGCGGTACGAAGTGGTCGGGCGGCATTAGAGCTTTTGGCTGTAAGGAAGGGATGGGGATATACAAACAATGAGCATATACATGCCCATCTACAAGTAAAAAAAATAGCACTCTCAAAACTGATACTCTTACAGACCCTAAGCTGCAACTTATTTTCCTTGCAGTTAAGATGAGTAAATAATTGGGCTAGTGATAAAACCTAATATATTTACCTTTAAAAGGAATTGCCTTCAATGTCTTTTTAATGAGGTTTGAAGTGTATTTCATACATCATATTCATCAAGAAAAAAACGTGATAACAACTTATATTATATTTGATTAATTTCACATGTACACATGATTTGTGAGAAAAAATATTTCTGGATGTTTTTTTTCTTCAAATCAGCCAAAGTCAATCTTTTCATCTGTAAATATATAAATAGATTCAACTCAAGTAGTAGACAAAGCTAGAAAACACAGAAAATGAGATTTTAGCATATATAAGCCGTAAGCCATCAGAATCATTGCCACTACTAAGTACCAACTGTGGCATCCATTCTGGGGAGCACTGTTTATTAAACAGGTTACTTCCAAAGCCTTATTAACCAAACAGTCTAAACGACATTCATGAAATTGTGAAACAATGTCATATTTTGGAAAGGGATAAAACTGACAAAGCTGACAAATTCTTGTTGTTATTGTTGAATTCATTCATGCTTTTGAGTAAGTTGCATTTAGGGAAAGTAGAATAACAGCACTGCAAGCTGGGATCAGGAAGACTGAATTACAGGTCTTAGAAGAACACTGAGCCAAGGGCTGTGGGATATTTTTAAGATATTAATGTCTACCTGTATAAACAAAAAATACAGTACACTGTATACTATAAAATTATTTAGATAATTTTCAATCATACATTTTTCCACCTGTGCTGATTATATATTAATACAGTCATTGTAAACATTTGCATAACCAACAGCCGTTCGCTAGACATATAGCAACAGTAATAACCACAGGAGAAATTCCACAAGATGGCAAAAGATAATAAACTTGTCTGAATAAATTAATTCAACTCATGTCAATTTGCATTACTGATTACAGAATATTTTAGAACCACAACACCTCACAAAGCTGTACAGCAGAGATTTCACTGTAAACTGTGTCCTCCTCTCTGTGTCTCAGTACAGGAGCACACTATCAATGTATATGGGATCAAGCTGGCAGTGGAGTATATTTTAGCATGCTCTTTTAATTACATCTGATGTCCATTACAATGAATGTTGGTTCTGAATATTTAATATTCATATGTAATATTAGGTGAGGCCAATCATTCCCTGAGTAGAGTTTTGAGCCTTTTTTTGCCATTTGTGCCATTTGCACACAGGAATTTGTCTTCCACATTTAACCCACCCGTGAGGTGAAACACCCATTTGCAAATAAAGTTTTAAAATAAAGCAGACAGAAACAGCAGCTTTACTGTGGGAATAGATATGAATTTATCAGCCCTGTAAATCACAATAGATGGGCTAAAACTGTGGGCATCACATTGTAGTGGAAGGCTGCTTCTGAGTACTTTCCAAATTGAGAATATCAAAGTTTACTAATGTGCTGACCTGAATTCAACCAATGAGCACAATGATAACCAACTATCTGACTAACATGCCTGCTGCTACTGTTTTTAACTATGTAACAGCAGATATGTGGCCTCGAGTGATGCGACTTGGATTCAAGACGTGAATTTGATGACTTGAGACCAGATTCTTGACTTTGACTACAACACCTAAGACTTGGCCTTAGAATTAAGTTGAGACTAATTTGCTGACATGTCTGGCTACAAACAAGACAAGACTCTTTACAGTGAGTTACATTTCATGTAAATGTGCTACTTTCCTGCCTATCAATATAATCTGATATTGTAATGCTGGCGAGACACAAGGCAATATTTTGTGTTATGTTCATTACTATTTTCTTGACCAGAAACAAATGTGCATGTTTATGTGGCAAAACGGTTGGTGGGTTATGCGAAGTACACCAGCACAGTGTTTTTTAACCTAAAATATTGATCATGTTAGTGCCTCCTAAGCACAGGAACAAATCTTTCCAATATCAAAATTTAAGCCACAAACTGCATTCACACAGGCATATATAGAAAGCTCCAATTTCACATTCAGAACATTTTACTATGCCAAAACTGACTATGTGCACTCTGGCAGTATTGTAGTGGTTTTCTGATGAAACAGTGGTGTGAAGTCAGTGTATGTGCTTGCATATGGATCTGTGGTTTGGGGGCCTGGGAATCGCTTTCACTTCCTATCTCATCCATGTACAATAACCTCTGCTTCTTCATCGCAGCAATGGAGATGATCTTGTGTCTATTTTTGGGCTAATTTTATAAGGTTAGAGCAGGGTTTTCCATACTCCCAGGAGAAAAAAAGTACTGAAGTAATAGGTAATAAAATCTTATAATTAATGTACTGAAATTGTGCTTTTTTATATATATTAACTATGTATTTGGTATGCTAAATATAAACATTAGTGCTATTGAATATATACTTAAATGGAACTAATTGTACTTAACTGTACTATTTTGAGACACATTAGATTCATTTAGAGATACTTAAGTACAAATTAAAGTACATTTCTAGTACATTAAAATATATATACTTCTGTTAAGTACACTAAAGTACTACTGAGGCAAAATGTACTTGTAATTATTACACTTGTGATATATATATTTTGCACTTGAATTTAGCACACAAAACATAATAATAATGTGCTTGAACTGTACCTGCTGGTATTAAAGTACATTTCTAGAACATTAAAATATACTTAATTGTTACCTGGGTAATTTGGTATTTTATATGTACATTGGTGAACAAAAGTGTACTTATGCAGCACTTTTTTTCTGACAACAGTGCACAACAGACATTTTTGTTAATGTTTACCTTAAAATGGAGTGTAATAAATAAATTAATGTTGGGGAGATTTTAACACTACAAACAAACTAAATGCTAACAGCTAAGCTCTGATCACCACAGCTACAAACAAATAACTCTAACAATAGTGATCTAAACCATATCTGCAAAAGTGAAACTAACTCAAGTACACATCTAATAAGTATCATATACTTCAGTTTGAAAGAGATATTTACTTTATTCACTTATGTATAACCTATCAATAATACTGGATTAACTCTCTCGTTAGTTTATCCTTAATATGCAGCACTCAGAACAAACACTTTCTTTTTGAATACAACTTTTTAGATGAAATTAGGTAAATACTCCCCATGTGGTGAAAGCTGTTTGTGTTGCTTGTTTCAAGGAAGTACCTGTGTAATTGTTCTGCCCAGCTGATTAAATACAATTATTGTCATAATTGAATAATCATAATGGAAGATTAATGTCATAATTCTTTGGTGTGCTGCCAGTGTGCCCTGAGGATATGCGTACCACAGTTTGGGAACCACTGGTTTAGAGCATTCACATAGGTGGTGTGAGTTTTCACTTGTGCCACTGTGGAACGGAGGGTGGCAAAAAACAGTCAAGGAGCACAGAAAAACATTTTGCCACACAACAGTGTGAACGCTGCACTGTTCCACAGCACAAAGGGGTATGTGTGAACGGTCAGGTAGTGCAAGTTGTAGACACACCGCCATATTGCCCGCATGTTAAGCAGAGGTAGTCTGTGTAAAGTGTAGCTCCTAAGGGTTTATTGAAATTCAGGTTTCAAATATAGGAACAAAATATGCTTAAGGAGATTACAAAACATTGTGACAGAGTAGAGCATTTTGTTTTTTGCATATTCACACAGCTAAAAATAATTAGAGAGAGCTTTGGATTTGTTCTTGTACCTTACCATTGTATTAAATTAAGCTAAACTATGTAAAACACTTTTTTAATTGAATAGTATTAATTAGTCATTAGAAATAAAAATGAGGTCCGTGTGCTGCAGTGAGTCACCCTGTAAAGCTTAAATTAGTGGTCGGGCTGGATTTCACATTTTTTGGACCACATCATATGTCTATACCTATTACCAACACAGAATATGGACTGAGTTCTCTTTAAACAGTCTTTCAACTTGTTCATAATCATAACACTTGGACATAACACAATGTACAATTCACGCACATTTTGTATTTGTATATTTTTTATACGTTAATATTTCCTGCCATTCTATAATAATGAGTTTGATGCCATGTAAATTCTGCACTATTATGTCGGGTCTTTCTGGCTTTGTCTTTTGTGATTGATCTTCTGACTGGAGCTGGCCCAGGTCCAAAAGCTTTGCATACAGGCTGGATGATAATGTGTTATGCCAGTATTGAGTCTGAAATATAACTTATACATGTAAGCAGGCAAGAAGCGGGTTTCATGACATCAAACACATGCTCAGCGCTTGGAGGCTAATACATTAACAGCGGACATTCGCAGTGCAACCGTGTGTGAGCTACGCCTAATCTTTGGGTCTGTCCTGCTTTCGCTGAGTCCTTCAAATGGTAATAAGTACTGCCACGGTGCTAGGCTAAAGCTGCGTGATCCCATTAAAGGGAATGTGTGTGGAGCTGTCAGTCCTGGGCCTGCTTTTTAGAAAGCATGACATACAGAAATCCTTTGTCATGCATTGTACACACGAGCAGATTTGCTGACCTGACAGCAGGAGATTTGCTCACCTGAGCCACTGCTAACTCACCAAAACACTGTGCAGGCTAAACTCTGCATTTCTTTTTCTATATGCAGTGTTTCCCTGTGGGGGTAGAAAAGCTGACCTAAATGTCTGTAGGACACTGTAAAGGTATTTTTCACATGTTTTTCTGAGTGTGAGATTGACCATTTTGAAGTTGATTCCTCAAATGCTAATCCCAGAGAGTAGAAAACCTTTCAATTTTGTTAGATTACTGATCTTCGCATTTTTGTTAGATTTTCAGATTTCCTCTTGTGTCCAGATTATTTCTTCATGTCCATCAGTGTGCATGACACTGGCAGTCTTACTCAGAGGTATGCATACTGTTGCATACTGTTGTCAAATAGCCATTAAGATTACTTCTCTCCCTGCTGAATATGTGCCAACTAATACCCTTTGACTTATCTGAGAGTTTCTTAAAAACAAAAGCAAGATCAAAGTGAAGTCATTTTCTGTATCTCATCTTCAATGGTGGTCTTTTTATTAGTGCTGGAGTAATATCAAGTCGGGTCACAGGGTCAATTTCAGACCAAAGTTTTTTAAGACTAGAATTTGTACTGACTTATTTAGCCATCAGTCTGTTGTCTCTAGAGAATCCAGCTACTGTTTGAAGTAACTATAGTTTTTGTATTCTTTTCCTTTAACTGTCACCCAGTGCAAATAGACTCTCAAAGTTAGCAAATAGACTCTCAAAATTGAAAAGACTGGAAATAGCTGATTTAATGTAAATGAAATTTGTTTCTAATGCATTTTAATTATTTGATTTGATAAAATAACCTACAGAGTAAAAAAAAGTGACACATCCCACCCCTCAATTCTCAAGATTCATTTTGACACACTCTTCTTGTTTTGCTCAATTTCACAATCAAGTAAGGAAAGGAAAAGCTTACTTTTTCTAGCTTTCGATTTTTAAAGTCTCACACTCATTTAGACTTGATCTTGACTTGACATAGTCTTGGAATTGCCTTTGACTTTAAAAACCCGGTCATCCCTACAGCCCTAATGTGTCCATACTGGATATTGAACATAATCTGACAAGTTCATTTAATTAACAAAGTTTGGAAACAAACAATTTTACTGGTTATTAAATGCTTAAAATGTCATTAAATTGATTAGTAGTCATGTTACAGAAGCCTTCTTGTGGAATTCTCTTTAGGTCAAGGGTAGTTTTAACAGCTGTATAAAACATAGACCACATGGAAAGAGGGTAATTCCATGTCAAATCATCTGAAGAATGGAGGTTTCAACACCGTCTATCACAGAAGCTGTAGTGATGCCAAAGGTATCTGATGATGAAAATGTTCAGCCTATACAATAACAAATTTAAAATGATAACAGCCATAATAATATAACCAAAATTTGTTCAGAGGTGTGATATAAATCTCAATTTCTTAACATGCCGTTAATATGCATACATATTAGCTGACTGCAATGGAGTAACTGCAAAAGTTTGACTGCTTAAAATGATTTATTTGGATGTGGACAAGCAACTGTCGTCTATGCAAAATAGTTTACCAATTACGAAAAAACATTGTAAGCTGTTCAATGTGGGCTTTATTTTTAGCTTACATTTGTTGGTTATGATAGCTTATATTGGTTATTTAATAATTTGAAAGATTTAACTTAACATTAAACACCTGCTGTGGCTGCTACAAAGGTTTCTCTGCATTCAATGAACGAACAAATAAACAAAAAAACATGCTCAAACAGTGCCTCTGACATCACTTCTACAATTGTTGTAGCTCTTAGATATGTGACAGGTGGCGTCAAGCCCCAAACACTTGACACAGAATGATCCAAAGAACAAAAACCGCAAGGTCAACAAACATAGAAAGCACATAAATGACATGAGACACAATAGCAGAGATGTTCCACAGCAGCAGTCCCAAACACACAACAGCAGCAGACAGGGTTAGTCTAAGAGCACACTTGTGAGTGAAGAAGCATGTAAAATGGTGCCAGTTTGTTCCATGCAAGAGTAGATGGTGGTCTCCAAGTAGTTAGTATACAGTCAACACATGCTACAAATGCCTTTGATTAAAGAGCAACAAAGACAATAGAAAAACAGATATACTTTGTGGCAATAAAATTCTTTTATGCCATCTGCATTCAAGCAGACATGTATATGCAGACACGCTGAGAGAAAAAAAGATGGGGTTGTGTGGGTGTATGTAGTAGTGGTGGTGGTAGTAGTGGGGTCTGGTGAGAGAAGGGATGGGAATCAGTCTTTCACACACATCTTTCTTAAAACAGAGTGGGGTTGCCTACACAAGGCCAAAAAGGATGATGGCAAGAAAAGATTTTGTTGCCTTTCATTTCCTGCTGTATACAGTATGGGGGATGCTTCGTTTTAGTCTTATGTCACAAAATATAACAAAAATGAGGAGGAGAACTTTACTCTTTTCTTTTTTTTCCAACCACCAAAATTTCATGCGGTACAAGATGAGGAAAAACAAGAGGATCCACTTTATCCTGGAAAATGGACTGATGAGGACACCAAATTAAAAAGAAAAAAAAGAAAGGAACCAAGAATATGAAAACGTATGCAAATCATAAAGAACTAGATGACAAATAGGATACAGTAGGAAGATGTTTTTTTTCCACATGAAGAGGTTAAACCAAAAACAGCTGAAGGAAAACTCATGCAAACTTTTGATAAAATCTGAAACAGGGAAGGTCAGAATGGCAATATGAATTTCTGTGTCAGCATGAACTGAATGACTGTGGTGGTCTGCTAAATATCCGTATGTTAAATGTTTAATGATAGGGGAAATAGTCTATTATATTGTACCACTGTATTTTAGAGCTCTTGGGGTTGTCAGCAACGGGAAAAATAGGTACTGGCAATTTGTTGATTGATTTTATTTTATTTTATTTTGGAAGTGCACCAACTTCTAACAAATCTCCCACCTATTACATTACATTATATTAACCTAGGAGGGTATGAGGGTAAGAATTGTCAGAGCAGCAGACTGGACGCATATTTTGTAATAACCTGGATGCAACCTGATGAACTTGATTAGTAGTGCTGTGATTACATTTTGAAGTGCAGCATTTAATTACTAATATACTGCACGGGGCCAAACAGAAGGGCTCTTATTAGATAATTTGCCTGTCAAACCCCAAGTTCTCTAAAACACCATGTTTTATCCCTTGTGTTGTCTTACTCTTGTGATACACAAGACTGTAGAATGTCCTCTTAACCTTGAAAAGAACCTATATGTGGAAAACAATGAACACAGAAATTCGAGGATATCTGTTCTCTATTAGAATGTTTTAACATAAGGCAAGCTTTCAACGCGAGGAAACAATGAACAAACAGGAGAAGTAGTTTCCATTGCAGTTAGTCTGCACATTATCACATAGTTTTATGCTGTAAGCATTTTTTTTGCCTTTAAACGTCTCAAAATGTATCCTCTGTCAGACACACACACACACTGCAAGAAACCAACTGTGTACAAGATACATTTTGAAGCATCAGCACATACAACATGGAGATTGATACTAATTTTGTACTTTTTATGTAAAGTTTGACTCTCCTCTGATAAGCGAGGGAACAAAATTAGTATAAATGCATAACCATGTTAGTGAGGACCCCATCGTCAAGTGTAACTTTTTAAGTTTTTAAAGACTTTTCTAAGATGGCAAACTTGTTTCTATGAACTGATCCAGGTATTACCTGAATCAGCCCACAGACTGTTAGAACTTGTACTTTTAAATAAATGTAACTATGAAATCTATTAAAATAAATACTTTTTTATTCAAACATGAATGGACTGTAGGTATTTACAACTTCCCAAACTATTACAATGTGGGTTTAGTGAAAGTCTGCTTCACTTGTCATTTGAAGTTACACTGTGCTCTCATGGGATGTGATGCTTTGAGGAAAAGACCCTCGTTTGCAAATCAAAAAGGAAAGAGAGAGACCAGAATTAAGCAAGCAAAAGTTAACACATCCATCCCACCTGGATGCCCTGTGTCACACTCCTCCAGATCCTCATCGTCACTGGAACACTCTGCCGAGGACACAATGTCATCTGTTGTCTGTCGGTGTGAGAGAGAGAGAGAGAAAGAAAAGAGAAAACTCATACTGTCACTTCATCATGTTACATTTATGAATGAGAATCAGCTCTGAAAAGAAGTGCTTCACTTGCTTTACTTTTACCTCATAATTTACTATTCATTTCTCAGCAGACAGTGTTACTATTGCCTGTATATACCGTCTTGTCCATGCAAATAATGAAAACTTCCAGATGAGTTACCAGTAATTGTAGTACTAATTCCAAAAAACGTCCAATGAAACCCCTACTCAGGACTGCTTTTAATTTGGAATAAACATTAGATTACACTGACTGATGGATAGACAGAAAGATGAAGGAATAGACAGACAGAGTATTTATTTCTTAACCCTGAAGGATGATTTAGAGATTTATTTTATTAAAAGATTTGCTTGTTCTGTCACTGCAAGCTATGAGTGTTGATTTATGTGATTTGTAGCTGTGGTTAAAAAACATCTTACTACCTATACTGTAAAGTAACAGTAAAAACACTGTAATTATCTGGCAGCAGGGGTGCTGGAAAAACTTAAGAAAACAGACTATGTAAAATAATAAGTGCAGTTCTTTCATGTTAAAAATGCCTGGAGGCAATAATTAACAAAAGCACATCCTTACTGGTCACTAAATTTTCTAGAGACACTGATTCTTTGAAACTTCAAAGCTGCTCTGCATATGATGCCTTTGTTAAAAGATCACTAGAGAAAAAAGACTATATGCTATACCAGCATCCTACCAAACAGTGAAATACATCTTCACGGACTGACATCACAACATTAGGCCCAAAAGAAGGTCTGAATGCTACATTTGCATTGTAGGCAAGTTCGATGAACATACAGCATACTTTGACACAGATTATTCCCCCATATTGATGGGCGGGCATAGGCATACTGTATTTCCCCCAGACAGGTCTCCAGATACCCCACAACTGGCAGAGAATCTTTTTTCTCTTTATTATTTTTAAGAAATCAAATATTTGGAATAGGCTAAAATCTGTAGCCATTGCTTTTATAACCTGAATAATGCCCAATGCCTCTAGCCCATGAGTTCAAGGAGCTGGATGGTGGAACACAGGGGAGATGCAAATAGGGCACATAATCCAATTCATCATTGCACTTAAGTATCTAAACTTTACTAAAGTTTTACTTACACTTCAGGACATTTAAAGTAAAACTGAGGACAAAAAAGAGTGAAGCAGTTATAAGAGGTGGAAAAGATTAAACAGTGCTGAATTATACACAATTATACATTTCAGGAAGACCAGATGATACATTTCAATTCCATTAACAGGATAGAGGACTGTGTAAAAGACATAAAAGACTGGATGTGACCTAACTTTCTTCTACTCAACAAAACAAAAGTTCTTCTTCTAGATCCCAAAGCTGCTATAAACAAGCTGTCTGCATTATCGCTTAATCTTAATAGCTTCTCAGTTGCACCAGGTACATCTGTAAAAACCTTGGTATCACAATTGATCCTGATCTGGGCTTTGATGAACATATTACTAATATTACTAGAATAGCTTTCCTACATCTATGTAATACTGCTAAAATACTGCTAAACTATGCACTGTCCATACAGGATGCAGAAAAGCTACTTCATGCCTCCCTTTTAGTTATGCTGTAATAGCCAGACCTGCCAGAGTCACTGCTGCATTCTGTTAACATCACATAGAGTTTTGAGTTCTTCTATCAGAGCTAATTGTCTGCATGTTTTTTTTGTTTTGTTTTGTTTTGTTTTGCATGAGCTATACTACTGCCCAAGCTGTGTGGTCTGATGCAGAGCTACTTCCCATCCTGTTTGGTCTGATGCTGCTGCTTCATCTGCATTTCTGACCAGTTTATCTACCATGGAGCATCTTCCTGTCCTATACTATGTGGAAACTTCACCTCCATCCCACTGACTCGTCCGATGATTTTTAATCACAGACTAATCAGACATTTCTTCCTCTACCTCACAAAACACTAAACGCTTCTCTTATTCTTTCTAATACAGTCATCACCGTAGGCTTCTAGTAGCAGTTCATGTTCAAGGTGATAAACTACTTACAGTGGTCACCAGATTCACTGGTAACAGTGACTGAGTTTCTTTCAGACTTTCAATTGTTTCTCACTGTCACTCTCATGCTAACAGTTTTCAGTTATTCTATTCAATATTGCATATAATTGTAAATCCTTATTCTTTTGAGTTTGTCCTGCTATCTTGTGTTGATCCAAGGAGGATGGGTTCCCCCTTTAATTCTTGGTTCCTCTCAAAGTTTTTTCCTCTTGTTCAGAGGGTGTTTTTCCTTGCCACTGTTGCCCTTGGCTGTTGGCCCACTGGGGACTTGGACCCAGATTCTCTGTAAAGCTGCTTTATGACAACATCTGTTGTAAAAGGTGCTATATAAATAATTTTGACTTTGACTTTGCTGAAAACTGTGTAACCAGTTAATCCCATCAAAAATAACAAGCACATCTGATGCAATGTACATGGCTATTAATCCACACATTTCAGGGGTAAATGTCTGGATTACCCCTGAACATCCAAATCCCAGATGCATATAATCATAGATTTAACTTGGCTGCAGTCAGAGGTGGCAATTTTTTAAGCATTATATATTTTTATAGAGGGTTAAAGCTGCACATCTATGAAACGGAACATATGATGATTTATGCTAGAACTTCACGCCTCATCCAGAATTTGAAATGGACATTGTTGGAATCTCTCCTAAGAAAAATATTGCTTTTCATTTTAGCAGTCAATACTGAGCACCAGATCAGATGATTCCCTTATGTAAGACAAGGTCCAGAGTGGGACTTGTTTTCAGACCTGGAGCTACATAAGGCAGACCAGCCCACCCCAAACTACACACACACAGACACAGCTAATGTTCTGCATTGGGGACCACTGCATCAGACTGCATTCCTAACAGCAGTGCAGTCCTCATCCTACATATACCAACAGCCTAATACCAAACAACAACAACAACAACAACCAATCAGAAAGCTGGATTCAGTTTACCACAGACACCTCTGTCCAGAGAAGACCACAAATAAGTTAACATTAGACAGTTAGACATACAGAGTTAAAGATGCACAAACTAATAAACGCACGCAGCTTACTGCCACAGCGGACAGACCCAATAAACAGGACATGACAGTTACATCAAACAGCTGATGTGTGCACACAAGGAAAAACAACACAGCAATCCTAAAAAACAGATCTAATCACTGTAGGCCAGCACTGCCACAGTGGATGCAGAAGCATGTTTGTCACTTCCATCCATAACCCTTTGTAATCTTCACAAAGCCCGACTAGCTTCTGTAGTAAAGCAGCGCTGTAACCTAAGGATATTGTGTTCAGATTTACAGAGTTGAACTGAATTTGACTATCTAGCCTGAATTCAATTTCTTATTCGAATTTCCGCTCCACCTTAAAAAGTCGGACAAGCAGCTCCTGTCCACGCAACGCCGGTCCACTCGTCTGAAAGTGACTGCTACATTATTTAAGGAATGGGAATGAAAGCTACCTTAATATTCACTGAATCCACTTTACGAGTCTCGGTTACAGTTAGCACACTGGGGCTAGAGACTCGGTAGATCGGTAGAGACGGGGGTCGCTGTTTTAACCCCTACATTACAGTTAGCACAGCGGGGCTGTATCGGTAGAGACGGGAGTCGCTGGTTTAGCCCTCACTTTACAGATATAAACTCGGCGGTAACATTTGTAGAGGGTTCTGGTATTGATGTGTGTGAGTTTACACATTAAGCGAAGTAAAACACCGTCGGCTCACCGGGAATTCTCCCCTAGCTCTCCTGATCACCCATTCTGGTACTGAGTAAGGCCACTAATGCAGGTTTATTTCAGACGTATCACCAGTATAAAGTGCTGGGGGCCTGAAAGAAAGTAGCCAACCCTCTATCTTTATCAAAGCTGAAAAAAGATCACAGTTTTACCTCTGTAGTCTTCACAATATTGGACATGTTGTTGGATTACTAAATATGGCTTTCATAACTTAAATGGCCTACATTTAATATTTGAAAAGTCATAGCATGCTCTGTAAGGGGATAGCAAGGCTCAATGAAGGGTCAGTTGGTGGATTTGTTGGAAGTATTTGTGGATCTGTGAGGGTCTGCATGCTTCAGGACCAGGGCCCAGGATGTGAGCCAAAACCACCAAAGACTTTATTTCTCTCTTTTTTGTTTTTGTACACTTTTTTTGTACATTGAATTTTAAAGTTTTTCATCACTTTTGCCTTTTGAGTCTTTTTGGCAGAACTGTACTTCAAACGTTTTCATGCCTGTAGCCCTACAGGTGTTAATGGAAATCATTCATCAGAATAATGTATGCTAATAACTAATTGCTGTAAGAACTTCAAGTTCAACAAAAGGGCAGGTGAACGAAGAGGTAAGTGTTAGCAGGACCTGCTAGTGGAAAAATGGCGAGGATAAAACTCATGGCAGTAAGAGAGGTTGGGACAATGAGGGAAGAGGACAACACGAATAGTGAAGAATTTGAGACGTGAGAAGACCTTGGATGAAAAGGGAGAGGGAGGTGATGGGCTGAAGAAGCAGGCTGAGATTTCTATAAGCCATATATCAGCCAACTTTCCTGCAAATATGATACACTCTTCATCAAAAAAGCAGTTGCACCCAGAAGGAAGTGTTGGAGTGCATTGCTATTTGAAAAGAAGAGAAAGGTTACCAGGAATAATAACTGATGAAAAATGTAGACTGATATGGGCAATATTTACTGAGCTACACATACAGAAGTAGTGCCTCTCAGTATAACGTTAGGACGCCATGTTACAAAAGCAACATGCAGACGTCTTGGCATGGAGTTGTAAAGGTTCTTAAATTGTCCTGCGATAATCTCATGCAGCTTGAACATGACACCATGCCTTGTGAGGTGTGACGTGTGACAACAAACCGTTCATCTTGGCGCTGACCACAGTGCCTCCACACACAAATTCATTGGTTTTCTCCACCAAGACAAAGGTGCAGATGACCTGCTTCCATTCCATTGTCACTCCATGACAGTCTGGCACAACACCATTGCAGTCTTTGACGATGTTGACATGGTGTTAAGGGCAGTTGCAGAACAGTCCTGTGTCATGCAGCGGTCTGCCAATGGTGCCGGCACAAACAGGATGACTCATGGAGGGCATCACTGTCCACTGAATGTCCGCAATAGTGGCTGTTGGGTCACCAGTCCATGCATGTCGGATAATTTGTTGATGTTTTCCATGGGCAATTTTCCATGGTTTGTGTAGGTCTCCTAGATCCTTCATGTCACTGGTGCATGCCTTCTTCTATCCATTGCTGCCTACACTTTTTTTTGTAAATTGAAGTTTTCCATCACTTTTGCCGTTTGAGTCTTTTTGGCACAACTGTACTTTTGGCACAACAAACATTTCCATGCCTAATTGCTGTAAGAACTTCAAGTTCAACAAAAGGGCACAAGCCACGAGTAGCAGGAGGATATGGTAGTATCTGTGTGACTGGTATGATGCGTAATACATCGATAAGCCCATCCTGCTTCCCGGAGTCCTACAATGCAACCCCTCTTGCAACTGCTCGAATTGCTTTTAAACTCTTCTCTGACAAGACTTATTTGCAAAGCATGCTACCAACACAACAGCACAAATCAGAATGGAAAGCATGCGCAACAGGACGACCCTGTATAGTCAGTCAGGTACAGCGATAAGTCCTTGCTTGCGCTACATGCGTGCCCAGGCATGAAACTTGAATCATACACTTGTCTCATGATGCCAAACCTATCCACCAAATTTCATTCCTGTCGGCTGATTTCTTCTGGGTCCAGTGTATTTTGGTTGTGCCTTTTTGGATATTTGCTATTAATTACCACACAACAATACGTATACTGTTTATAATGAAATACACACATAAGTCACAGCATACAGTAGTTTTACTGTCATTCATTGTAGATATAGTACTTTGGCAACTTGCAGTAAATCTTAGTTTTTACAGAGTAGTCTTAGTAAATGCAAATTTGTATTAGTTGTTTTAAATTTAAACTGCATACCATATGTTTTCTCTGCGTCTGAATACAAGGGCAGTCTGTAAAAAATGTGCTTACACAACATGGCCAGAAATATTTTGAAACTGTGACTGTAATAAATAGAAGGCTATTAAAAGCTCCCAGCATACTTTTGCCAGAAATGTCTTACAGACCTTGTTTATCTGCCTCATACATGATAGGGACAGGCAAGTGGTCCCTGAAGACCTTTTATATATAATAGTGACAAAAGTGTTTGTAAATGTAAAGTATTTGGAATGGAGAGAAATCAGATAAAACAACACATACATAAAAAAGTACATTTCAGCTATAGTAATAACAATTCACTGGACACGTCACAAAGTGTGTTTTAAGTTTTACATTTTTCTTATGCTTATAACTATCCTTTGCTCTTTTCCAGATTGCTTTTGTTTGGGTACTTCAGTGTTTTTCATTTTTCTGCTTCACAAAATTCAGTTTACTGTGTGAATAACAGCAGATAAACCTGTATACAAATTGCACTTTAAATTAACACTTTCAAATTAGTTCAACATGCAAAAACTTTGCTATTAAGAATATTATAGTTGTTTAGAAGGCTTTTAATACTAGGCTTTTTACTGAGTGGCACAGATGATTATTGTGTACAGAATAACAGACATTTCTGCTGAGGTATTAGCATTTAGCAGCATGCAGATTTTATTCATGCATGTCTTTCTCCTTTCTTATTTGTTTTTCTCTTTGGTTAGTCAGCTGTGATATATTTTGCAATCACGTGTCAGGCTTAACACTTATCATGGAGCATTGACACAGCAATAAAATAAGACCAGTCACAAAGTAGAGATTATGAAATCATAGCACTGATTGAGTTTGCAGTGCTAGGGAAGAGGAGCCAAGCTGTTACAATTATTGAACTTGACAGACCAATGAAACTGAGATTGGCTGGAATCTGAGGAACTAGGCAGCCAAGACTGGTGGGTGAAGTTCATTTGTCCAAATGGCCAAATGGCCAAGAATCTATTCCAACACACACACACAATCCTAGTGACATTATCAGTGTAGCCATAATGTCAATGTGATTAACTGAATGTGCAAAAAGAAGAAGGAAAGACAGGATGTTAATGATCTTGGAAAGGACTACTCGTTAAGCTTCTAATACAGTAAAAAGTGTTTGAACTATGTACTATGTACTTTGTACTATGAACTTAAAAAAATCCTTCATGTTGTTACAAGCAAATGAACTAGGTATATAGAACCTCAAAAATTGTACTCTGAATGATGATTCTTTCAATCAATTTTTTTTTGAGTTGAGTAAAACTTCAATTCATTCAAAATGCACTTTTTACAGTGAAGTCTCTAATACAGTAGAATTGATTAAATGACAATAATTCTAGGTCCTATAACATATCTCTGCGTAACTTTTCTGATGAAAGTACAATTCAAATGTGTTTCATTGGTCCAACCTCAATAAATACTTCAATTTGTTACAAGAAAATGACTTGAAAGGGATGAACAATTTATTCAAAAAGTAATTTTTTAGTTGAGTAAAATTTATTCAATTGCTTGTAACAAATTGATTTACAGTGTAGGTAAAAGTAAATTAATGCAGTAAGTTAAAGAATAGTCTTTATCTTCTAAATTTTCTAGCTGAAATATTTCACTCACTTTCTCTATTATAATCACTGCAGATTTTGAACAACTGACATTTCAGGGTCTACACAACTCAACTGATAATCAGATATCTTTCTAAATTCATGACATGCACTTCTAGAATAGCTTTGCAACCTGCCAAAAAAATCAACAACTAAGTATGACATCAAATCCCTTTTTTTCTTTTTCTAATTTAACCACACATTTGCAAATTGTCTATTATGTTAGCATTTGCTCTCATTTCTGCAGTTTTAAAGTTTGAGTCTATAGGGTTTACTGCTTCACTGGCAGTTCTTCTCCATTTGGGCTCGATTCCGCTCATGCACAGATGAACAAAACATACAAAAGAAATCCAATTACTGTTATACTATATTGCCATTTAAGATTTACCTGGTATGTCATTTTTGCATATAGCCCTGCAGTCTCCATAGAAACCATTTGCAGTAGAATGGGTCATACTAATAGGGTCAGTGGCTTGAAGAGGCCACCTTTGCTACAAGTAAGTTTGTGAAATGTCTGCCCTGCTGGGATAGTATAATTGTAAATTTCCCCACTGTGGGATTAATAAAGGACTATCTTATAGTAGTGTAGTAGGATAGTAAGCATGTATAGGCAACTGAGTCATTCAGTAAGTGCTACTACTGTAATGGAAGCATCTATGAGCAACAAGAGCTCAACCATGTAGCAGTGCATCAAGCAAACTCACAGAGTGGAGCAATCATCTTTTACATCACAAACTGGAAGCAACAATAACACAAGAGCTATGGGTCAAAAGCAAGAGAATGTTACCTACCAGAACGCCTAGTGCCAACGTTTGGGCTAGGTCACCTAATTCCTCAGGTGACAAGTAATGTTGTATTATAGCATAGAAAGACATGTGCATAAAGTAAGGTCCATAAAGACATGGTTTGACAAGTTCAGTTAGGAAGAACTTCAGTGGCCTGCAAAGAGCATTTATGTCTAACCAGCTTATACAGGTGTGGATGCCACTTGTCTTCATATTTTCAGCCATACAGTGTACATGCACTAAATAACCAGATTATTGAGCAGGTCTCTTTAGGGGAATTCTTGAAGTCTAATGCCAGCTTTAATGCAATATAAAAAATTAAAGAACATTGTTCACTTGAACATTTTAATAATTAGACAAATGACTATAGTATAATTGTCTTTTAGTATAGCAAGCATGTATTATCAACATGCAATTGTGTGACTAACAAGAAGAGCTGTGTGATCTAGAGGGGAGGGGGTGGACTTATCTTTTTACAATAACTTCAAATTAAGTTTTAAACTGGACGAAGAGTCTCAAATGTATCCTTGTCCCTGTTTCTACGCGTGCTTCGGTGTTCAGCCCCAAATATTCTAACTCCACTCAGTTTAAGACAGAACAAGTGGGAATGTGGGTTATTTAACCCAGAACCAAGGAACTCTGAGGTGGTAAATCAAATTAAAACATGCAATATTTGCTGTGGTATTTTATTTTAAGTAAACAGGAACTGAACCACAAAGTAATCAGTAATTGTTTTGTGATGTGAAAAGAACGTGTGGCAATAGTTACTTTGTGTGATGCAAATCTGTTACTCATTTCATTCATTCTGGTTTTCAGAACCAAAATCCAAACTAAAGTGTCAAGGCAAATACCCAGGCCTGTAGTCAATACCTCAAAAAAAGATGAATTAATAGGTATTGTTTCATTTCCTATGATAATGTTAGCCATCACATTAATGCCAAGGTTATGATGCATTTAAAAAACTTAAAGTGACTGTGTTTTGGTTATATTTCCTACAGATTTGCCACAAAGTAAGCATTTACCAATGCTACATTCACTATATACTGGCTGCCACTTAGAACTGCAAAGGCATGAATGATAGGCACTGGCATCAACATGGAAATTGGCATCACCATGGAAATATACTTTCTTGTATATATTTCTTGTCTCATTGTAAAGTGAGACATATTTATCTATAGCAGACTGTATTATTTATAGTTCATAGTAAATAGTAATTTTTTGCTGAGCTGGTACTTACATTATGTTACTTATGTTTCATACTGTACAACCCTTTTTGGTATTGTATTACTGTGCTGTATTGTGTAATTGTGTAACTACTACTGGCTGCTAAATGTCCTATGGGATCAATAAAGTATCTATCTATCTATCTATCTATCTATCTATCTATCTATCTATCTATNATCAATAAAGTATCTATCTATCTATCTATCTATCTATCTATCTATCTATCTATCTATCTAAATGTAAACAACCTGGCATCAGGAGCCATGTTGCGTCAGCAAGTTGCATCCAAAGCATAGATGCATTTATATGTGGTTTCATGCTCTGAAATTAAACTTAATACAAAATAAGGATGAGGGAGCCATGGGGATGAATAAAGCTGAAAGCAAAAGGTAGTTTTCCCAACAGGCTTTTTTAGTTACTCTCTCAGCAGTAAAAGAAAAAAATGGGACCTTTGCACTTCTTAAAGGCATACGGAGCCTATTCTATCCCACTGAAAATTTGACATGACAAACACAACAATATTTTATCATTACTGACCATATATCTGTTTGTTTGTTTACTTAAAATGTGTTGCTTCTATCCCTGACTGGATGCATTATCCACCTGGAAGTACAGCCACGTTTACAAATATTCCAATTTGGTTTAGAGTCACCAGCATCAAAGAGAGCAATTGATCTTGCTGTGCAAAAAATGGAATGGTCGCAGATCTTTAATTACTCCCCTGCCACAGTGTACAAGGTCATGAGGGAAAGGCTGAAAAACAACAGTCCCAAAGAACTGCCCTATTTGTGATGAGCCTTGCCTGGCTAAAATTAGAGAGGGCTACACATGCCTAACAGGATGTTTTAATTACTTGCCAGGCCTAGAGAAAGAGATCTGCTTCCAGTTACCGCCTGAGGTTCTGTAACTGGAACTGAAATGGGCAAATTAATATGTGACACAAGATGGTCACAGAACACAGGCCATGAGGTAAATGGATGAGAAGGAATTGTTGGATGTAATTGAGATTTAAAGGGAGGAATCATAATAAAACAAAAGTTTGGCCAGACCCTGTTTATACCTAGTCACGTCAGGTGACTAGTATCTAGAACGTACCCTGACAAGATTTTAGCCACATACAGTTGGTAATCAAATTCCTTTGTGAATTGTTTATCTATTCATCCTCTATTGTTTTATTTCGCACAGTAGTGTCTGTCCATATTTAAAATAAGCATTTAGTTTCATCCAATCTGTAATCATGTGCATCCTCCATGATTTTCTCATGATTTTTGCAGACATGGATCACGTGATGTACCACATGAAGAGGAGTTTCGGTTGTACTGGGAGGGGTTTTGAGAGACGGCTGCGTTTACCCTGATGTAACACGTGGCTCAAATGCATCTCCGACTGCCTTCTGAAGTGATATGAAAATGATTTCAACAAAACACTGCACACTCAACAATTGTGATATTTTAAAATTATACATTAGTTCCATTTGAAATACTTTCTTGTATAAAGTCATTTGCATTTACCAATAATCGATGAAACTGATGCAGTTTAAATGTAGGCTTGGTACATGAAGTTCCTGCAGGGATAGTAAGTTGTTTATTCATTTTTCAGATCATTATTATCATTATTAACATTCATAAGAATAACAAAAAGTAAAATAAAAAGGAAGCTACAACCTCTTTCTCTGATATTCGTATCAGTTTTATGTTCATTCATGCCTGAATTTTAAAACCTGTATTCAGTCAAATGCCTATGTAATTAAGGGATGCACTCATGTCCATTTTAGACCTGCTATTGGGTTCGTAATGTCCTTCATTAGGCCTTTAGTGTCAGGAGAAAAGAGTTAGATGCACGGGCTCTGTCAGTGCTCATGCAGTCTCTGCAGGGAGGTGCAGCTTCAGTGGGTTTCCTGGAGATCCCCCCTGCCTCCCTGTCCTTTAATGAGCTCCATGCTCTGGGATACCCCATTCATCTGCCACCTCACTGTAATTGGGACCACCAAGTGATTTGGTTACCCAATATTCATCTCTCAGTGTACAGCACTGTGGGATTGAGGCATCATGGGGGGAAAAAGGAGCAAAATCACGTTAACACATGAATTTCGAAAGAGCTGCCTGCTGGTCTCGGTGACTGACCTTTACACAATTTTGGTTTTCCCACACATGAACTCAAATGAACCCACAGGAGGTACAGTGCAGTACAAGGGTGTCAAATGGGTCTGAAAGTACAAATATCTGAACCTCTAAAGAACAAATGTAACCTAGGTCATCAGCATAACAGCATAGAAAAGTGAAAACCTAACCTATAAAACTATAAACTAGAAAATGCAGGGATTCACACCATTGGAAAGTTTTCTGTATTATTTGAACAGGACACATGTTAAGAATTAATGTGATTTCTGGTTCTGAAGTATAGATTTGTTTAATTTTTTAATATTTTATGTGTTAAAATTAGAGATGACACTTATGCTATTCCAGGTATCATTGATTTGGTCCAATAGTCCCTGCATGCAAAAGTTGGGCACCCTGGCCAGATTACATTGTTAAGTAAAAAAAGTAAATGAAACCTCTGCAGCAAGCGATAATAAAAAAAATATGTATAATTTTTTTTCTGCAAATGATAACACACAGTGACCTGAGGCATGTGAAAAAGTTTGGACACCAATACAGAATCTCTGCACTTAATATAATATAATTTAATATATCAGGCTTCATTAACTCCATTAGGACTGAAAACAAGAAAATCTCATTACAATTATAGAGTGTAATACATTCTGTACAACATTTATTGCCTAAACATGATCTAAATTCAAGGGTCTTGAACAGGGACTTTAGCCCAAAACTCACATTGACATATTGTACTGTGGTTGCCCAGGCAGGGATTCAAACCCTATGAGGGGAGTAGTCCTACTGCAATATTGACCACATGACTAAAATGCTAAATTTGGTCCACATCACAGACCAAATAAAGGTAAATGTGTCACCTTGGTCTGTAAAGATTGTTTAATTAAATATGAATACCTAATAGACTTAATAAATCATTATTGACTGATTGTTGATTTAATTTTAATGTATCAACAAAAATGGAGATACATGTGACGATATGTCTGTATTTCTTCGACTGGAAGAAAATAATTGACTTGTAAATGAATGAGATTTATTGCTCTGTATTGTCTGAAGACAATAATGGCTGTCACTGCAGCAAAGGTGACCTGATAGGTTATCATTATTTTGTGGTGGATTACTTGTGTAAAGATGAGAAGAGAATGTATCTTCCTGCTTGTCACTGTGTGATACTCCAGTAAGAGTTATGGCTTTAATATTATAACTGCTGCTTCAATTTGTCCTCTAGCATCAATGAAACGTTCAGTGTGATTACTTTCTTGGCAGGGCCAAAACATTAACTGGCCCCCAGTCAAATGGTGTTAAGAAAAGCATTCAAAAGCTCTTTATGCGCTCACAAACTGCCACCATGGGCTACTGGACCAGCATGAGCTTGGTCACATTTCTGGTCACTACCTTTCCAGACAAAGTACTTGTTGGAGTGCCCTGGAGCAACATTAGAGGTTTACAAGTGCATCTTTCTTCTTGATATAACTCTTATTGTACTTGAAATAGACTTCAAGAACTTGAAAAAAGATTTAATTGCAAGTCTATTACAAAATAATAGAAAGCAGTTCAAGGCAGGAAAGTACAGTTAATAGAATTCCCAACACTGACGCAAATACACATTTATTAATATAAAAAATAATTTATGGTGGTGATACTACAGTCTTGTCCCCACCACTCTTTCATGGCAGTCATAAAATGCATTCTGCAGTTTTTCATTAACAATAATGGAATATATTTCAATGAATTAAACTTAAACTAGATCTATATCTCTGTAAGTAAATTAGTATTGACAAAAACATTTTCTTTGTTTATTTTAATTGTGGCAATGTACATGATTTTTTGATTTAAACAAATCTGCAGTTTTGCTGTCTGTCTTATCACAGCCATCTTTCTTTTTGAAGAGCCGCAAATTGTTTTCATAGCAGGATGTCCTTGCCCTCTTCACTGCTAATTGCTCACTAGCAGTTCAACCCAGGGTAACAACATTGGAATTATAGAAAAAATATACTGTTGTATACAAACAGACAACAATGGCCAATTTTGTCCCAACCAAAAAATGTCTGGAAATAACAACACGAAGATAGCCATACAAAGAAGTGTCATTGTGCACTCCTTACCAGTATATTGTTATATAATGACGCGTAGTTGGTTACTCAGTGCATTGGCAATAAATAAGAAATATCTCCTTTGAGTGTAGGTTTTTTGGCTGAGTAATAAGAAATTCAAGCTTTAACATTAAAAAAATGTCTAAATCCAAAGAGAATTCAAACAACATAATAACTCTGATGTGTTCAAGTGCGTGAGTTTACTTGAGGGCAAGTTTAGTTTTTTTTTTTGACTGGCCAACATCCCTGTCGTTAGCACTTTTTAAAAGAAACTTCGCATAAATTAGACCAAAATGTTTTACAATCTGTTTTACCTGGATAGTGGGTGGGGAGCGCTGCTTTCGAGTTGTGGTTGTGGACAGGGTTGTTGTGGTCTCTATGAAAGTGGTGGACATCTCAGGGGGCATGGAGGTAGTGGTCCGGGAAGGACTCCGGCTGGTAGGTACATCTCCCACTAGCCGAACGCTGCCATTCACCTTTATGTTGGCATGACCCTCTGCGGCCATGTTAAGAACCTTCAGCCCATTGTAGTACAGGCCGGAGAGCTGGCCTTGATATGGACGTTTGCGATCATTTCCACCTATTGAGATCGTGGCTTGGGTGTTGAAGATGGTGAGTTGCCGACCTAAGGACAAAATCATAGTAGTACCATCATCACACCCATTATTCTACCTTCATAACATTGCACTCTACACTGTATAAAGTACTACTGAATACGCTTTTTTTTAATATGACTACAACTTATTAAAAACACCCCTAGGAAAGACATTCCAATACACTGCCTGGTCAAAAAGTTGCTGTTAGGATTTAAATGCAAAAAATATTTAAGAGCCTTTGACTTGATAATTCCCTGCAGTAATTAATATGTTTCCACTGGCATGAGATCTTTTAACCCTAACTGATGCTGTCCATAGCTTCTCATTTCAATAACAACCATGTTGGTAACGATTGTGACAAGGATGTTACTGTGTTTCAGAAGGATCAATTTAATGGTCTGCTTCAAGCAAAGAAAACAACTAAGAAGAAACTGAAAATATTAGCACTGGTTTATAGGATAAAAGGATGTCAGCTGACTACCAGAATGTCCTGACCTTAATTCCATAGAGGATCTTTGGTATGCACTAGAGAATACATTATGTAGTGGCTTGACTCTCCTGTCAGAAATAGGAGATCTCAGGTAAAAGTTAATGCAACTCTGGATGGAAATAAATAGTGTGACGTTGCACAAGGTTGTCAAAATAAGGCCATGGCGAATGCGTGGCATAATCAAAGCTAATATTAGAGTGCACAACATTTTTTGGCCAGGCAGTGTATGTTCTATATATCCATACATGTATCTGTTTCTAAATGTCGAATTTATGCTATTACTCTCATGCATTCTCTCTGAGTTCCATTATTGTCAAATGATGCTTATCAAATGGAAATGCGGAAAAAATAGAAACAGGAAAAACAACATATCCACATCACTATAGTTAACACTTCTACATATTCACAATTATATTCCATTGGGCATGAAATGACTGGAAGGGAAAAAAATATCATCTCATACACATCAAAGAAATATCATGTTGATTCATGCATGTAATACCACTAATGGGATTTTGGAAAGGCTTTAAACAGTGTTAAAGGGACTTTATAATCATCTTATGAGGTTTAGGCAATGACCTTTAAAATCATTTTATATTCATATTATTGTAAGGAATTATGTGCTAAATTTAACAAATTGTTATACTCCACCCCAGCGTTGTTTGAAAATCCACTTATAAAGAGGTGTTTACTTATCTCATTGCAGAGTAACCAATTTAAAAAATTATAAAACACAACATAAGTGGCCATCACTGTGGCATAAAAATGCATCATCACCACTTTTGTTGCGTGCAGAAATGAGGTTGACAAACAATGAAGTTTTCTTTTCTATTCTATAATTAACTGTACATGTAACTCTGCTTCCTACCTTATTACAAAACATACTGAGTAAACATGCTCATTGAAAAATTATTTAACTTTAATAAAGCACGTTTGCTGTCTTTAATAGGACTTATTTTCATCTGTTTAGGTCAATTTATATATTTTATTATTTATTACCAGTCCCTTTAACTGGTGAATGGTTCAAAATGATTTAATGGAGATAACACAAAAAAAGGAGGGAAATAAATTAAACAATTTATGGTTATTTAAAGGTTTTAAGGCTTGTTGGGCCAATTGTATAACAATGACGAAACGATTTAACAAGGAAAACAAATGAAAACAGAAATTAAGAAGGATTAACAAGAACTAAGGTTACCTTTCTCGTGTAGCCAATCTTCGACCGGCCGGGTATATTTGAACGGGATTTTCTTATTAGCCATTTGAAAGCGCTCAATGTCACTGTTGCCTTTAAAGTTTGAAAGTTTAAAAAGCATCTTAGCACTCCTTGCACATTTCACATTTAAATACTGTTTAAGAGTAATGTTTAGCCATGTTTAAGATTGGTTAGGTGTTATTATGATTATCAGTTTATGTGTTTCTGATCACTTCAATGATTCAAATATTTCTGTATAATACAAATCACTTGTACACTTCATAAACACTTGCAATATTACTGTGCAAATAATGTGTTTCACCAACAGGGTGAATCTTACCACTCCCAAGCATGGTTAAACACATTTCATCTGGGTAAACACATTAAACACATTCTTCATAATAATACAGTATAACGGCAAATATAACATACAGGCATGGAAGGGTAGAGCAGAGTACATTGATGTTAAATAAGAGTAAGTTCAAATGTTAAATATGAAGTGCTCTTTAGCTAGACACTTTTCTAAACTGAAACTAATTGAAAGGCACTTTTACCCACTGAACATCACATACTTTAACATTTCAAGAGACAAGGAACAAGTCACTTTATCAACAATTTGAAAGGTACAGAGTGATTACCGTAATATAAAGGAATATTACCCAGAAAATTAATACCATCTGATGACACAGATATAATGAGAACAATGCATATAGATGATCACTGCGTATGTTGCATGAAGTTTAGGGCTAAGGCACTACTGGCTGCCACTATTCTACCGAGACCAGAGCAGCCAGCACATCCCAGCATCATTTTAATTCCAGTCTTAATAGCAAAATATCAAAAATGTGCTTTTCTTTTGGGTTTTTATTGGCTGACATTCAGAAATGAAAAACCCCGACTGAAACTAAAATTCAGGGCCAAACTTGACTGACAACAAATAACGTTTTATATTATTAGTATGTTGAGAATAATACCACGTTTTCCATTAGTGTCATACTTCTGGAGATTTTTTAAAATACAAAGTTTCTCACCAAATTTCAGTCAAAGAGGATTGGAACCATGTTTTATGGAGTGATAAATCAAGCATCACTATCTGGCAGCCTGATGGACGACTGTTGTCAGCCCCTTAGTTCAGGGAAAGCCCTTTCCTGTTCCAGCGTGACTGTGACCCTGTGCACATAACAAGGTCCTGAACAGATCCCTAATCTCAACCCAACTAAACAAACAAGAAAGTGCAACATCAATTATGAGCACCCTCTGAAAAAGGGACTACATGTTGTTTAAATGTTGTCTGTTAGTCATGAGGTGTTTAATGTGTGTTTATGTTATTCCGTGTCACGGAGTAAGTCTAGTTAGGAGTGTTCTGTGTGTGAGGGGACAGGCTTCACCCTGATAGAGACCTCTCCCCATGGGCTTATGTTTGTGTACATGCCTTTCTGCTAGCAATAACAGATAGCAATAAAAGAACACTTACTCTAAGCAGAATCATGGCCTACCTGGCGTCTTTTTCAATATACATGTGCAGTATGCTGTTTACACTGGGCAATTTCAAATGCAACCCTGGACACCATGCCACATATTTGTGTGTCAGCACTTGTGATCAAACTCATGATGCTGGGGTTAAAAAATTCCAATGGCTAAAACGACTGTGCTTTGCTACTTTTTTCTCCCTGTTTTATAAACCAATTAGTTCAAGCGATTTCCACCTGCTAGCTAGGCCTTGAGCTATCCCATAATGTACTTTCTCTAATGAAGCCAGCAGCTCTGTCTTTTTGAACTCATCATCGAACAGCTCAATGCATTTGGAAGAGAATGCTGTTAATTCTTATATGTCAGCAAAGAGATGCCCTTGCTGGCTAGCAATATGCTAAATATTGGTCAATCATGTTAGCTTGTTTAATTTGGTTACCATAAAACATGTCAATATAGTTTATATATACTATATTGAATCTAAAATAATAACCTATTAATGAACTCATGATTTTAAGGCAACCGGATTACTAACTTCTTTCACATTATCAAAAGCTTCTTCAAGTTTCCATCTGCTAGAAGCTTTGAAGATTTTGTGTAATACCTACTTTAAAATTTAAAGGTAATGAAAATGACTAAAATGCTATTAATCTTAGTTGTAAATGTTTAAAACACCCCACCTTTCTCCTTCTTTCTATTTCACAGCAAAACATTAAACTAAGTAAAATGTCTACTGCATTAGTGGGTCTGTAAATAATGTCTTAGACATAAGGTAATATATCTAATAGCCAATGTGTTTATGAGAGAGAATGTGAGAAGCAGAGACTATGCTTTGACTACAAGGCACCTCTGAACTTTCAAAGCTTTTATTTCTTGCTCCATATATGACTAAACTCTGGACACATTGGGTGGAAAAAAAAAACAGGCCAAAAAACCTCAGTATTGTATACTGAGTGTAAAATGAACTTGAGCTTAATGCTTTTTTGCGACACTTTCTGTTACTATACAGAAGATCAAAATGTGAGATACAGGTTGTGCACCACCCCCTGCTGTAGTAGATATCATGATTCGTAAATATGAGAACATATTACAGAAACTAAACTGTTTATCAAAATTCAAATGTACTGTTTAATTTAACTACTCAAAAAAACTTCAGAATCATCCCTCTGTTTTGTGATCGCTTGTGCTGTATCTTTTAAAAAAGCAGGGCATCAAAGTATTCCGGCTAGTGTGCGTTGGACAAGACAGCTAAGTTTGGTGGAGGCGGTTTTATTAAGTACCTCACAGGCCTGCTGCTGCCTTTGATCCACATGGGCACCGAGTGCTTGCCTGAAGCAGGATTGGGCTCCCCAAAATGGAGCTCTCCATGCTGGAGGAAAAGAGACAGCTGCAGGGTCTGGACCAGAGATCAGATGCCATGCCAGTTTTTTCTCTCATTCAGGATGTCTTCATGCACTACCCTGGTGTATAGTATTCCCATTAGTACTAGTGCACTGCTGTTTACCCACAAATTAAACAGATGAAAGCCTTTCAAAATGGCCACCAGCTCTACCATGTCTGTAAAATAAATTTAAAAAAGTAATAGAAAAAAGTGCCAAGGACAAAATGAGCTGTTTTTGTCCAATGCTAAAAGCCAAAACTTTGGGTAAATTATAATTGTTAACCATTTACAATAAACGACAGACATTCATTTGTTTACAGTTTGTAACACAGAGCACTCTGTCCTTCTAGCTTCCCATATTTGTAGTATATACTTTTAAGATTCCTTAGACCATATCAAGAAACATGACAGAAGAAACAGTCATATACCCTTTCACCACATCTTTACAAGTTGTAACTGACACAGTGCAGGGTGAGAGACTGCTAAAAGAAACATGGCTCGGCCCTTCGAGGTAAGTTGCTAAGGTTTGAATGTTTTACGTTGTCTGTATGTTGTGTTATTTATTGGTAAAAACAACAGCTTAGGAGGAATTCCAAATGTATCACCCACACTACTGCCTTTGCACAAAATATAGATCCACAAGTACAGATGTTGCCATGTGTAACTGCTGCTTGTCCACCCACAGTGCCAATGCGTGCATGCCCGTGGCTGAAATTGCCTTATAGTATCGATCATAGGTATCGGTATCCCTGTCGCCAATAAAAGCACTGTGTTTAAGTGCCAATACATTATCAGAGCAACCCTCCTGAAAACCACATACAATCTGGATGCATTAGGATTTAAACGTAAGTGATATAATATGGCAGGCACATACAGGAAAGGGCTAATATGTTATTCTAGTTGCAATTGATTGCTTACAGTATAGACAGAGAGCATCTAAATGGACCAGAATGAACTTCACGCACAATATCCAGTGGAAGAAGAAACGGATGCAGACAATCTAAGAGCTCCACAGAGGGTTGTGTGTGTACAGAGGGAATTTAGCTCACAGGAAGCAATGAAAGAAGTACACTCTATAGTATGTAAAAGTGGGCCTGGAAAGAACATTGTGCTGTCAGTGACAGATACTTAGCTATTTCCCACTTGTCTTGGAGCTGGAAGTTCACCAATAATCTTTGACACATTTACTACTGCCAAAGTCAAAGACATCCAAAAACAGATGACCAGATGTTTCTGACACATAGTACATCAGTGCTATCCTGATAACAACATAAACAGGACAAATCATTTAGGTCCTCATACTAACTTGCACAATTTAGCAAGATTATATTATTTGCTGAGTTTTGATATGATCCAAATGTCTGGGTCATTACTGCAGACCACTAACCTATCCCTAACCCTGATTTCAGAGGAGGCCCCTTTCCTTAACACACCCACTTTAACTTTGACGTTTGAAAACAGCTGTTTTCAAAAATATACATATATTTGTATATGTTATCATAGAATTCATGTTATTTGTACAAGTCAGTAAATAATTCACAGCCAGCGAATAAATTGCTATACTTTGGCAAAACAGTGGCATAAATCTGCTAACAGATCAAGCAGGCTGGGGCAAATGGCAGATCTTTGAAGTTAAATGACAAGTGCTATCCAGTCAATGAGTCTACATCCTAACCCATAATTACTCGAGAGATGAAGCTGCCTCTAGAGCCGCCAAAATTAATGATTGTCAAATTACAACCGTTTAATACCCTGCAAAAGTGCCAGTGCCATGAGTGAGAGAGAGAAAGAAATGGAGGGAGGGAGGAATGAAAGGGAATCACCAAATATATAATTTAATCCTAAACACAGCTGTGGAGCTAAACAAAAGCGCAAATATCAATGGACAAATAACAACTCTCTTGCCTTCAATAGCTACTAAAGCTCCTGGTGCTCTGCATTATAGATACTGAAACTGTGCTCTAACAAGGCTTGATCAGTCAATTCCAATGATACTCAGCCTGTGGTGCTAATTTAAGGACAGTGTTGAGTATAGAGTGCATATCAGAAGTGGGTGATACTGCTTGGATGGCTTATACTTGAATTTCCCAGTAGATATGTTCTGGAGAAAAGTTTGTGTACAACAGTGTATGTAGAGTTTATCTATAAAAATATGACAGTTATTTATAAATCACAAATTGTTGTAGAATATAGCAATTGTGAACAGGCTTTTCAGCTCCCATATTCCTCTGACTCATTTTTACATACAGATGTTTTCAGTAATAAATAATGTTTGGCTTGCTAAGTCCTCAAAATTCATTAGTCATTAGTGAGTGAAATGTTACCCAATTGATAGCCAATGATAAATGTTAGCCAAAATGATTACAAATCAAACAAAACAAATAAATAAATAAATGATTCAGCATGCATACCTTTTGAAGAAAACAAATTCCAGAACATATCCTTTACAACTAAGAGACAGCCAAATGCACCAAAAAACAGTTATAGCACAGTTTGATTCCTCAAGTAAGTCGAAATATAACCCACAGGCTGTTTTAACTGTCAGCGCCCAGAAGGCCTGGTGTCACTCCACCTCCACCCCTCTACCACAAAAAAAGGAAAGAGGATTTTCTGTTGTTGAATTTATTAATGTTTTAAGTTCTTTAAATGACAGGTGTGAATATCTGGGCTTATGGCAAATTTGATCATGGATTAAGTAAATAAAGTAACAGATGCTTCATATTCGAGAATTGAAAACATTCTTAAATTCTTAGCTGGTGTTCAGTTAAGTAGCCTGCATATCACGAATTTTCCCAAATAAAGAGTTTGTTTGGGTTCACTGCAACTTCTTCATGAATCAATGTGTTTTATGATATTGGCTAAATAAAGTTGTTGGTAACATTTTACATTACGTTTTGAACAACTAACTAACTAGGTGTTAACTAATGTAAAGTAAACATGCAAAGTACACGTGTAAAGTGTAAAGTGTTACCAAGTTCTTTTGGGGGGTATTTCTCTGAAGCTCTGCTTCTTTTAATCCAATCCCGTCCTATCTTTGTTATCTTGACCTACAACTTTACTGGTTGGCCCTGTTTTTTTGAGGCTAGGCTCCTCCTAAGGTTTCCACCTCATGTATTTCATGTTTTTTAATCTGTGTCATTGTCAAAGATTCTTCTGAGGGTTTTATAGCCAGGAAATACCTGATGAAAGTCAAACCCTGACTGGAGAAGTGTAGGAATCAGGCAGTCCACAGAGGGCAGTGGCGCAACACAGACGTCAAAAAAGGACAGAAAATCCAAATTAATTGACTGTGGAGCTCTGCAGAGGGTTTTTAAAGTGATGTGGGGGCAGCTAAGCACACCGTAATTCCCAACCATGCGACCACAGACAAGGCACCTTGCCTGCTTTTGATGAGCCAATTTGTACTGACCTGTCATTGCTCTCTCTCTCAGCTTGGAAGTAGTATATATAGTATACACAGTACTTAGAGGTCAGACACTTGGAGGGACCTCAGTGGCAACTGGAACTCCCATCCTGCCAGGTTAAACCTAAGTGTTCCAGCACTACGAATACTTATTCTTCTGGAAAGCAGCTAATGAAAAGTCTCACTGTATAAATCGGTAACACTTTACTTGAAGGTAACACATTCATAGCGTCATACATAATGTCAGGGTCCGGTGAAAACAGGACGTGAGCAGTTGAGGCTTTTAAAGGATTTATTAAAAAGGGACGCAATCCAGGGACGTACAAAACAGGCAAGAGGTCAGGAAAACGGCAAACAGGAACAATGAAGGGTAATCCAAAATCGTAGTCAGAGAACAGGCAGAAAAATCCATAACCAAAATAACAGCAGGAGTAGAAAAGGCTTGGTTATGCACTGGCAAACAGAAACGTTACTTCGCAAAGAGGAAGTCAGAAAGAGCAGTTTATAAAGGAAGTAACACAGGTGAAACTAATCAGAATTCGGGTAAGGTCGATTGGCTGCCGGCTGCAAGTGGGAATCACATGATCACCAGAGGGGCTCTGGGAATTGGAATTTGCAGGTGATATCGCCCGCGAGGGGCTAGATGGTCGTGTGACACATAAACTCTCATACCATATTAATGAATGGTTAAATCAACAATTCATAAAGCGTACATGTTTTACATGATATTAACATGGAGTAATATGTATCATTTTACTGAAAAACAATTTCCAAAATAGAAGTACAACATTTTCCTCCACACTGTTGAAATACCCCTTCCTGTCCAGGTCATTTTTATTTTGCCTGTCCAGAAATAAAACAGTTTGTCAAAATAATAAATAAGGACTTTTTACATTGAAAAATAACATAGTAATCCATATTAATATCACGTAAAGCATGTACACTTATTGAATGCTGATTTAAACATTCATGAATGACTTGAAGGGTTTACGTAAGATGTTATGTATGTGTTATGCAGACACCCTTCAAGTAAAGTGTTACCAATCTTTCTGTGTTAATCATTCAACCCCCACCATCATTTCATGTTCTTGTTTTAGCACAATAATGACAATATTGCAAAGATTTGTACACCAGTTCTGGAAAATGAAAAAATCCAGCTCATCCATGGCATGCTTTAGAACATTTTAAGACAAGAGAACCAAGCAAGTTGCATTTGAGCAATATGCATTGTCTACTGTTTGGGTATTACAGTACAGTCGTTTGTATCATATATTTCATATTAATAGCCCACAGAGCATTTAAAAAGATCAGCTAGGAGTATGTGGCATTGCTTTAGCATTCAGCAGGGCAGATCAGTTAATCAAACTGGATCAGCAATAATCCCCAAAGTCAGCAATAATCCCGCTATGAAACTGTCATAGAAATATAGCAAACAAAAGGTACCAATCTGTAGTGTCATTTTCATGAACTAAATGAAAATTTACTGTGCCATTTCTTGGCAGTATAGCATATCTTATAAAATCTCTTAATACCTAAATTGTGAGGTTGTATAAAACAAACAATGTGAAGATAAAGTGTTGTTCCTTGTCTAACATCACTGGTGGTATACTGGAGAGCATGTGAAATACAGTGGGTCTAACATTAAAAACTCGCTTCACTCCAACAAAAAACACACAATCACAAACAGCAGATGTTACCTGATGGAAAATGCTCATTGACTGGCCAGTTGTCCACCTGCAGTGTAGCATTTCCTCCATTCCTAGTGAAGCGTACCAAGTGATACTTCCCATCATTCACTGATGTGGTGGTCTCTTTGACAGTGATGTCCACTGTGCCAATGTTAAAAGTCACGCCTACTTTGCCTTCCTCCTGAAATACACACAAACAAAAACATACTGTTTGTGAAGAGTACACGTAATCGCAAATTCCATCATGCATTGTACTACACAAGGCCGAGGGAGACAAAACAGAGGGAGTTAAAGCAAAGGGAGTAAAATCTGTAGCTAAATCTGCTGCTTTATTTTAAATTCATTTAATGAAAATGAACTGCCAACAGGAAAAGACTAATGCACTTCAAACTCCAGCTTTCTCATATGTATCCTATGTACTTCCTTTCCTAGAAAAGTAAGTCCTTCAGATCCTCACAGCCCACATTACTTTTATGTCCTTCCAGTGTGACTTCAGCTATTTTGGGTTAGGTGTTCGTTGGCATGTACACACTAAAAGGAAACGATACTAATGTTTACTCCATTTGTTTATTTTTATTCATTCTCATTTCGAATCTCACATTATTCCCCAGCCATATATGGCTGAAGCCAGGAAATCTAGTACAAATTGAGGGGCATTTTATATACAAATGAACAATAAAAGGTACATCAATGATATTGATCATAAAATATTATTTTAGGGGCACCTTTAGCCCTGTACTTGTGTTGTAAATGTAAAAACATTTTTTGGCCCTTGATCAGGATGTTTTTGGATTATAGGCAAACTACCTATGAACTATCTGTGAATATTTATAGTGTTAATTCATATGTCCTGGTCTTCTTTCGAGCGCGTCTCTCTACTCTACAATGTACTCAAACAGTGCTTTTCAGAAATTTATTTAGAAAAAGTCAATCACAGTAACATTGTTTAAAAAGCATATTACCTACCTTACCTATGAACAAAACAGCATTGATTAAAAGGCTTGATGCTTAATTAAAACTGAATACGGTTGTCTCAGAAACTAGTCAGTAGGAAGCAGATAACTCAAAATAAAATTGTTACAGACAAAACGTGAAGCTTACAGAGCTGTTCTTGAACCACAGTTGAGGCATGTAAAAAGGGAGTTTGGGGCTCTTTCTTCTTCAGCACTGGGATCTTTAGCACAGCACTCGTTACACTACTTTACACAGTCAATGCAGTCAAACTATGTCACACTCAACCCTGGCTATGAGCCTGTGTAGCATTTACAATTATAAGAACCACCACAAAAACACACCTTTTCTGTTCTGATTCTGAAAAACATGCTTGGACAAGCCCAACGGTGATAACAATGTAACATTGGCAAAACAATCTCCAAGTTGGTAATTACAGTTAGGGGGCTTAGTAGAACCCCTCTCTGCGGACAGCTTTTCGACACACCTCTCTTTTTTGGCCTAGCATGCACCTGAAAGAAGAGCACTACACTGTCTTTTCAAAGTGGAAAAAGTATAAACTGTTAACAAAGACCAGTCACCAAAACAGTATAACTATTAAAAAAACGTAAAATACAAAGACAAATATAGGTATAAACAAGTAGTGGTCTAGTACTGCCCAAAGAACTGTTCTTTATATGTCTTGACATAAACTCACAAATGATACCTGCATGTGAATATTATTATTTACCTTCTCTAGACAGAAAAAGAAGCAGCATAGTGTTGTCAACACACTGCCACTGGATGTGCCAATGATAAGTGAGAATGATAAAAGTTATTTGAGGTGCAGCAGGGGAGCCTGCAGACAAAGAAGGACTCGATCACTCTCACATGATGTGTTCACTGACACCACTAATAAGCTCCACAATCCAATTCCCTCTTTTCAATCAATGTCTTCAACACAAAGACGGCCTCAGGCAGCAAATCTTTCACTGATGTCCTTTACAGGGCCTTAGGACATCACAACAAAGCCTCGGAAATGGCAATTACAAAAGTCTGCATCTCTTGCCAGGTCACTATATACAGTGGGTGATCACAGGGAACAACAATAACCTTTAAAACAACAGTCATTTTAAAGGAAAAGAGTTGGAATCAACACCACCACACACAAAATTAATATTGCAGCTTTTCAGCCAGTTATCAGCTCCTTGACTGACAAACTGACAAAGACAATACAAAGGCTAAATGATTCCAGCAAAAAATTATGAAATGTATGACTGTGATAAGAGATAAGGTTTTGACAGCTGGTTGAGATTATAACTGACCCAGCTACACATAGTTTAAACAAAATGAACAACATTGACAGAAAACTAAAATGTCAACAAATAAAGGTTACATTTCGCGTACTCAGTGTCTACATGTTATAAATGTGTGTACTGGCATCAGCAGATATGAACATTACAAATATCAGATATATTTGCACCGATGCTGATCTACCATATCAGTGCCTCTATACAAATTAGTGCTCTTGGGAGTGAAAACAGTTGTGGCTAAGGACATGACACGGCTCAGACACCGAAGAATCCAGTATCAAATGTACATTGATCTGTGGGTGTAGATTTACATAGCCCACCTAAATGAACAGATGACTAAATTTAGTGTTGTGGTTATACTGGAAGAAATGAGCTGGTGAGGGGAAACCAGACTTTATGGCTGCAATATTTAACTAGATACTGGTTTGTATTATGTTGCTTTGGTCCATAATTTGAATCTTTTGTTTTAAAATTTGTCTAGGTTAATTTAAGATAATATCAACTATCCCCAGTGACAATGTAGTAATTGTTATCCAGAATCTGTAACCTCTATTGTAACAGCCACACACATAAAAAGGACAGTAAAAACTGGGTAAAATATTGCAGCAATGACAGTATTATGAGGAGATCAAGTCAAACATGTCACTTTTAATTAGAAGCAATAGCATGTGGCAGAGGGAAATCACGTTTGGCCTTGCCGAATGGAATGTGAGTGGCAACTATTACGTTTCTCATACATAACTTGCACTTCTTGCACATCTCAGCTGCACACATATTATCGGTGCCAAGGTAACAGATATAACAGGCGGAACCCAAAAAGATAAAGCAATTTAGTAGATGAGTGACACCTCCTTATATAACAATCATCCAATCCAAAAAGTACTTAAAGGGACTGTTTTACACAAAGCATTTTACCATAAAACCACTTTCCAAATTTGGTGTTCTGTACTGAGAATGTGGTACTGGGAACGAGTATTCGAGAGCTCATTCGGAAACTTGTTCAATGAATATCTGAAGCCTGTAAAAACCCAAATGCCAAGTGGTTGGATGCCTTGTCATTCACACCACTTTCTATAACAGCAGGACATCTTTTAAGGCCCCAGCCTTGCGGCTATCTACAAGCTTCTGCTGTGCACACGTGTTTCATATGACTTTGGGTTTATTAAAAGTCAACCAAACGGGAATACAGCGCAGTGCAAGTCCATTAAGAAGAGTGCTAATGAAACTGAAACAGCTTGGTAATCAAATTGGAATCTGTGCTCCAGATAAGTAGTTTAAAAGGGTTGGCAAATTAAAAGTATTTAAACGGCACTGCACACAAAGATTTAGCATCATTTTCAATGAGAGAAGAGAAGAAAGGACTAGACAAAGTTTTTTAGGTTCCAGCAACAACGACTTGGTAAAGCAGAACAAAGTACTTTAGATTTTGGAGTAGAGCAGAAATTCAAAACTATAAATATGGAAGTACTATTGAAGTACTATTCACACAACTACAAGAGTAAAGGGTTTGTTGTGCATAATGATTAGCCATGTATTACATAGCACAAAGTAATTTAAGACATGCCAGATTCAACATTACATAAGATGAGCAATAAAAAATAAGGTTTGAATTAATTTATAGACTGATTGGGATAATATTTAGGCTGACTGTGATGAATTCTAAACAGACTGGGTAAACAATACAATGTTTTATTTGGCTCAGTCATCTGATGGGCTATTAGTGACATTAGACATTCTAGTGATTCCATAGTAAAATTTCACTTTCACTTAGGGAGGACTGACGAAATGTTTCAGGACAGTTCTGAAATTAAGATACAATGAAGCCATGGACTCTGGTTATTGTTCAGTTATCCAATGAAATACATATCACTGATGGTATAAGGTTATTATTTTGCATAGCAACTTGAATTTTGCTTTCAGCTGTTTGCAAATATGTGTCATCAAATTAAAAAGTGCATGACCCCATTTAAAAGTCCTTGTCGCTCAGTTTTTCATGAGACAAAAATAAATCTGAGTTTTATTTTTGGTAAGGATGCAAGGATGTTTTCACTAACTGAGTGCAGAGGCTTAAGGAATGTCAGAACCGGCAAGGCAGGAAAAGGGCTTCTCTGTACACTGATTGACAAAGTGATAAGGAAGCAAACTGTTTGGCTAGAATTATTCTGCATTTAAAACATGACTAAGGAGCTATCTACTGAGATGATCATTAATGTAACAGAGATCAACATATACTTTAAAAAACAGAAAGGACGATTCTGGTTCTCTAGTGCCACAAACTGCTCATCTATAGCTAAGTACAGACTAGAAGAACTGTGACAACTGTGTCATAAGTATTATAAACTGTGACAAAGCTGTTATTTGATGTAAACACAAAAATGTAATTGAAACATGAATGCTAATGCACATGAAAAGCTCAAGACTAATTTTGGGACATGAACAGAGAAACACTTGTGACATTGGAGCATCCCATGCTGTGAAACGTCCTAAAGATGATTTTAATGCAGTCCCACATTCACCACCATCTGGTTCTCTTTCAGAGGCTGTGTGGCTGGCCATCTTTGATGGTTGCTATCAAGGCTCTCTCAAATAAATGGAGGTGGTGGGGTGGTGTTGAAAAGGTAATATGGCAGGATAAATAGCATAGCAAATCTAGGTTATCTGCCTTCTCCTTCAAATAGCATTAATAAATAGGCCAGTGTCGTAACTACAAGGGGGGTGGGGGGTGGTGGGGGTATATGTAGGGTGGGCATTTGAGTTTGTTTTGGTTTGTTTTTTACAGCATTTGAGAACCTATCACTTATACCACAATCGTGAAACAAGAAACAAATGTGGATGAAGCGCAATAGATATTTGTATGTCTTTTTAATAAACATTTAGTCTAGGCTATTTCTACTGAACTACAAATAAAAATGAGAAGGCTTAATCTGAGGTCTCAAATCAACATAAGTGCTATTGAAAAGTCATTCTAACATAATTCATAAATAGAAAACGAGTCAATCTGCACACAAAACCCTTAACTGGAGCATCTCACTTAAAATAAAAAATGAAGCTTTCACTATTTAAAAACAAGCTATGTGATCATACACTGCACTAAAATGCAGGAAATCTCAGAATCAAACAGAAAAGTGAAACCTGCCAGTATACAAATACAGGTGAAAGGGGAACAATTCTGCTCCCAGCTTAACACCCAATTTGCTAGAATATATGCATTTCAGTTTCTGCTGGCAGTCACACACCTTCATGGAAAAAGGTAATCCCTAATGCCAAACCTGAACTTGCCGTTAAGAGGCACTGTCTCCCCAGTACTGGAAGCACTTTACTTTTAAAATGTATAAGAGTAATTGGTGTAGGAAGCTAATGCTCTGGTGTAGGAGGCAAATACAAATCCTAGCTCATGAACCTTAGGCTGGTCACAGAGGATTAGAAAAGGCACTGATATTTTGCTATGAACGTGAATTCCCAACATTATAAATGAAAAGGCCGCATATACAGAAATAAAAACTGAAAGAGCAGAGCAAATAGCTTTGAACAAACACTTACCTTTCAAAATGCCACTGAAGCTACTGTGGCTTTAAATGTACAGCAGACACTTTGCTTTAGGGTCTTTTGCTTCCATTAGTCATTAGATAATGTTATCTGGACCAGAAATAAATCTCAGTGAGTCTGGCAAATTCAAATCTTGCTGCACACAAAGCCTGGTAAAATATTCACAGGAGAAATGATAACCAATTTGTTTCTACACTCATAAAGCACTGTGTACCTTGCATAGCATACCTTGCCACTTTAGATATATTTGACTGCAGAGAAAATAAAATATAGGTTATATACCTCTTATGAGCTAATCATTTTTTAATATTATAATAATATTTTAGCTTATTGTTTTAGGTTGTTTGTTACAATGTGTTGTACAATAGGAATGCAAATATGATTGGGCTAGTTTTACTGCTCAGTGTGACCAGGAACCATCTACATTGAGAGCAAGACATAATATGATTGTCTTTGCCTCAAAGGTTCTGTCCATACACACTCGCATACAGAATATGTGATATCTATGGTATACTAGGCTCACCACAGCGAGAACTGAGATTTTGTCAGTTTTTGTCTGATAGGCTTCCATTTGTTGTTGTTGGTCTAACAGGAAACACCCAGTTGCCTGCTCCACACACAACATCAACTAGAGCCTTTCAAAGACATTTAAAGGTGAAAGTATAGTTGCTGGATCAAAAAAAGTGTGTGGAATTCAACGCCTTGCATTCTGAAGCTCTAAAGCGAGATATACCTGCATGTTTGCTGATGCTCATACCAGTTTATTTTCAATAGGTCTGTTTTAGTCCCACTGTTTTGGAAATTGCCTGCAGCTACACAAGAGACCACAACAAAAGTCTCTGGATGGTCAAAATCCATGACATATAAAAGGCCCATTCCTGTCGAAGTATGTGGTCCTTAGCTATGAAGCCTACCCGCAGAGTCTTGTGAAACTATACAACTGGCAAGTAAACTTTTACCTTTTACCATATACCATTGTTTTTGCCAGACATGTAGGGGTACGCAAAGGTCAAAATGGTGCAAGAACAAAAACAGACCCATAATAAACAAAGTGAATTCAATCACTCCTTTTAGAAAGTCTCCTATGTCTGCCATGGTGACAAAAGATACAGAAAAATCTGTTGTATTGCGCAAAAAAAACCCTAAATAAAACATGATGCCAATAATTAATCATTCACCGCTTCACACTGCAGGCATGTTCTCTGAAGTTAAACTCTCTGCAGGGAGGGGAAAAATAAACTTAAGAGAATCATGTATTTGTTCCTGCTGAACATCATTTACCTCCAGAACAAGTCATACAGTGCTAGTGACTAGTGCAGCGTGTAATGCTGATCTGAGGTTGTGCTATGAAAGGGGAGAACCCATCTGGCTGTTGACATGATCAAACCTCGGCAGGAAAAGAGGCCATGACCCCTGCGGTCAATATATATATCCAATTATTCTTTTGGATGTTCTTTATATAGCAAGTAGTCTTGGTCTTACAGGAAGTGATATCTAAGCAGTTAACATCAGAAATCTGAAACCTTTTTGTACACTGCTTTTTGTTTAGCAAAACAGAAACTGGTCAGGCACTGCGGCATTGCTGACTGACATTCAGTAATGCCAGGGAAGTGTATATTTGTCTACAGCTGGTGGTGCTAGCAACTTTACACGTTTAAAAGTCTTGAACTTCAAGTTCAAAAGTACAGTAGCCTCTCAATCAAATACACGATCTATTCTTATGTCATCCTTGTACTGCTAGTACATTTTCACAAGTAAATGCAAACCGGAATGCCTAGTGGTAAAGTATATTATTATATTATTTCTGCTAACATAGAAAAATAATTACTTAAAGCTCTCACAAAATTTACTGTACTGGACCAGAGACTATTAACACCTTACTATGATTGTACCTACACTTAAACACAACACATACATTCTGTCTAGAATAAATTGCTGGGTGGTATAAAAAAATTGTGATTAATACAAATTTAAAGAAACAATTGCATGAACTAATATGAGTACCAATATGGACGGAGCTTCCTATAATTTGTTTGATTTGTTTTATGCTAATGACCTTTTATTGTTATTGTTATTAACATTACAGGGTTCACAATTCAGTATTTTTACATAAATCTGAAAAAAGAAAAATTATGACTTGTGTTGTCTAGTAACAACACCAGAGTGCAGAGGCAGGAGGAGTGCTGGAGTGAGCTGTTGATTGTTTAATTGCATGATTTTGTTATTTTTATCATGTACCCATGTAACCATTCCATTTTGTGTTCAGATTTACTAATTTAGTTTATTTTACTGGGATGGTAACAGAGGTTTTCTGACTTCTCTCAAAGGTTCCTTACAGCATTAGATGAGTCAAACATTGTAAAGAATTTTGCATATACTGAAAAAAACATGCCATATTTCAGCAGAGCCATATAACTAAACTGTTTTTGAAATGTTTACTTTTAAATGAATAGAAACATGTTTATGTAACTTGTTGTTGAGTTTATCACTTGGAACAATTGCATTCTATGTGCTAACTTTTTAATTTGAACATTTTTGCTTTTGAATGACTCTAAGATTAAAGATATGGGAATGCATGGTTTTAGCGGTCGAGATTAAATATTTAGCATTTACAGACGCTGTGTCACTTGTTTACTTTTCAGACTTACACAGAGATAATAGAATCACTTGGTTCACAAAAACTACTAGGTCTGCTCACCTCACAGTTCTTCTCTTTTTTACAGGCTCTGTACAACTTTTTAAACTACTTGTTTCATTCCATCTCTAAAATACATCCACACAAACACCATAAAACACACCCTGTACTGAGATCCTGAACCATGAAGCGCAGGAAACAAGCCTATCCCCTGAGGAAAAGTTGTCAAAAAACAAAAATTCTCGCTTTCCTTACCCTACTCCATGAAATATACAACAAGGAGGCTAGCCAGGGCCTGAGCCTCGGGGGAACACATAATTACAGCACATTATTTGTCTAACTCTTCCCATTCCTCTGTCTCACCCGTTCTTTCCTGTACAGCTCTGAACGTGTACACAAGCTATTATAATTTCAGCAGCTGTCAGGCTTCAGCGGTTTCACTGACAGCCATAGTTCTCCTGGGTCCTCACACATGATATTTGGAGTGTCAACACTGAAGCTTGTGACAGAGCTATGGAAAGTGCTACTTCTTCATTCTAAGACAGATTGAAGAGTGTTATCTATAGATGTGTTTTCCTATCCTGATCCTGGGCTACCACCGCACTGCAAATTTAAGTGTGTTCCCCATTCCTCAGTGCAAATTAAGAATTCATTCATGCAGTTAAAGTGTGTGTGTGTGTGTGCGTGTCAGAGCAGGGAAAAACGTGTATTACAGAGTATGCCAAAAGAAAATATGAAAACACAATAGTGCTGGATGGCACTGATAAAGTTGCATGAATAAACTCTGAGTGCTGAGTACTACTGAACCCATGCTTCATGAGTACTACTGAACCCATGCTTCATGAGTACTACTGAACCCATGCTTCCTGAGTACTACTGAACCCATGCTTCCTGAGTGCTACTCTATGCTAAAATAATGTTTACAAACTTGATATACTTGATATACTGATCTGTTTCACTTAAAATATCACCAAAGGGAACCCTTACATAATATTTTTAATGAAATAGAAACCATATATCCAAAAAAGGAAAGTACTAAAGGATTTTAAACTGTAAATTTGTATATACAGTCAAAAAAGTCATGCCGTGTTGACATGTTGCAGTTAACTACTGTTTGTTATGTATTATAAAACTGTTCCAATAAAACAGTTCTGATGTGTAAAAGCTACATCATGTGCTACAATATTTTTACCTATATTTCAAGGCAATACATCTCATCTAACAATAAATGTTGGGAGTGATACAAATTTGAAGATGCTAAAACTTCTGATAACTAATATTAGTATCCTATAATTTGTTTGCTTTGTTTTATGTTGATTATGTTTTTTAAGGGTAGAGGTGGTGTAATTAGTTACTCGAGTACATGCACTTGTTAAATATAATTTTTATTTATTTGCTTTTATGAACTTTGTAACTACACTATGAATTTCTCTGTTCTTTTGTTTCTTAATCTAGTTTGCATTTTGTATGTCTCTTTTGGGTGATATGTGGAGGCTGGATTGAATTGCCATTTGTCATGTAATGACCTTCAATGGGTAACCTACTTTACATCTGATTTAGCAAAGCCATTTGCTGAAGGAGACATCCTGGCCTTTGTATTCTTCCTCTTGGACTGTGAGCTGTATTTTAAAGTAATGCAAGGTGCTATACTAGAAATAATAATGATAATAATAATAATAATAATAATAATAATAATAATAATAATAATGATTATTATTAAATGATAATTATTATTATACATTTTTAAATACATTTTTAAATTTAATTTATATATTTAATCAATCAATATAAAATACATTTTATGTTAGCTATCTAAATCATACTGCTTAGTCAGGATGCAAATTGACCAGTGAGGTGCGGTAAATGCTAATGAGCAAAGCCTTTTGTACAGTAAAAGCCACTTGTTGTGAACATTGTCCAACACACTCACAACTGCATTCCAGCACTTGTAAAAGCTGGGAAATTTGAAACTAAATGCATGCAGAAAACAGGAAAGGGGGAAAAGGGATGCGTAACATAACAGAGTAATAATACCAAATAAATTGTTGATAATAGTTCATTTAAAATAAAAAATAATAATAACATTTCTGGCTCTAATTCAACAAACAACGTGTTACATTTTCACATACAATGTCCCCATTTTCATGCTCTCTCTGACCACAATTTGCATGAAATACCAGCATATCCTCTTGGCAAACCAAACCATTGCAAAAGGTAGACAGGTAGACTGTATAAATCATCAGCCTCCCAAAAGTCTTGTCATAGAAAAGAGAGAGAGAGAGAGACAGAGAGATCTCATCTCTGTTCCTGATGGGCTAGGAGATGTGTTCAGCATGAGACACAATTTCACAGAAAACCGCATTCACATTCATCTTCCTGTTTAAAGTTCTCAGTTCAATTACTTTCAACTACACTTCTCTTTCCTGCTCCCACTTCTGAATTTAAGCGGAGATGGTCAGACAATCCAGGTCCTATGTGTCATCACAGTATTTTTACCCAATTTTCTTCCCAGTGCTTTTATGAGTGATGGCAATCACTAGCTAGGTCTCCCCTTGTTAGACTGTGCTACCAAGCTGCGAGGGTTAAGGCTGAACTGACACCTGTGTTGACTAACGTAATTATATTTCTGAATGGACACTGACAGCTTTACATTACTGTGAGGCCATCTGTCCAACCAAAAATTTAATACAATCAACATTCAAGAGTTCTAGAGTTCTACTTCTACTACTTCAATCTGCTTGCTCTCTGAAAACACATTAAGAATTATCGTTGTCTATTAGACACATACAACCACAGTTGCAGTGAACACCTTGCCTAATTTTAATCTTTTTCATTCATTTATTTATCTATTTATTTTGCCTACAGCATTAAATAATACATTGACAGTATTTAGGCTGTTAAGCTAAATATTGCTTGGGAGCGCCTTGGGGTAGGACACAATAGGTTGAGGAGGCACAATGGTTGTTGGGGCTGGGCATGCTCATCATTCAATGGTGCTCCTTCAGAGAATAGAGTAATTGCTCCAGATTTTGATTGTTTTTGTAAACTCACTCAAACACAAAAATACAGTTTAAAAAAGAGTTAAAATTAAAAAGCAAATAACTGAATTTAGTAGCATGTTTTAGAGCCACTGTACATGACTAAAATAATCTCTTGTTCTCTTAGTCTCCCACCTCAAATACCATACCCTCTATTTTAGTGAAACAATGGCATGCTAGATGCTAGCACATCAGACTTTCAGAATAAAAGACTTGTAGATTGTTCTATTAAGACCCCTAAGGATTCTAGAAACAGTCAATTAGTCCCTTAGTGTACTGGTTTTAAAAATCCTGTCACTCTGTCTACCAGATGTTCTATCTTTTACAGCACTGTATGTCATTTATTTATCAAATTTCCCACCAGAATTACTGGTGTCCTTCATAAATACGAACAAACACATTGAATAAACTTGACTTTATATTGAGAAAGCACTTCTAGCACTGTGATTGTGTAACAGTGGTGTGTCAGTAACAAACATTTATTGTCACATGCAAAAATCCTGAGGTAGCTGTTTTTTGCACTGTCCATTGGAAGGTCTGTACTAAAGTTCACCTCATGGACATGTGATTCTGCACCCAGTGTGCCATTCAGTCATTTGGATTTGGATAACTGTGCCTTGATTTGATCTAAACTTCGCACTCACAATGTCTAAAGTTAACATTTGATTTACTAAAGCTGAGCATTGGGCACAAATTGCAGATACAGGGCTTGAACCACAAAGCAAAACAGTGGAGTCATCAACAAGACCAGGACAAAAGTAAAAATGATAGTTCAGTGGCTAGGAGACAGCAGTGTTAATAAATTACGTTCTTTCTTCTCTGGCTAAGAAAACAGAATCTGGGAAGCAACACAGTCAGTGCACGCACACTATGGCTGCACCACAACATATTTTGTTCTGTGAATTCAGACACAAATACGTACATCTGAGTCTGAGAAATGAAGTGATGCTATTCTGTTGATAAATAGCAGACGTTCAAGGCTTGTCTCTGTTTAGCTGCTGTCAGGGGTACTTCAAACATTTTCTGCTGATTTTTAAAGAGAACACAAATAAAACATTTTTCTGTTATACAAGTTAAAAAATAGAAAAAAAAGTTACACACCATTCCAGTTGTAAAGTTTCAAAACATATTAGGCCCTAATCGACTCATTAGATCTGATTAGTCAAGAGTCGTCATTAAGAATTGTTGTTTGATGAGAATTCCAGAGGGTGACACGTTATCTAACTAACATTATCTAACTTACAACCAACAACAATGTGCCCTTCCAAGCAGCTGGCTTAGTATCTAAATATGAAGATAACTAAAACCATGTGGACGGCTATAAAAAGATATCACGCCACTTCCAGCTTGCTGCTTCCACTGTCCAAAATGAAATTAATAACAGCAGGTACAGATAACTGCAGAAAGCAAGATCTGGAAGAACAGGAAACCTCTTGGATAGAACTGCTCATATGCTGTGCATAAAGGCAAAGCAAAATCCGCACATGACAGGAAAAGAAAAGGTTTAGCAATGACAGAAGTGGTGGTGCACTGTTTTACTAAACAAGACTTGGCCTGGTGCTGACAAAGTTAAACATAGAACGCTCTTGCCACAATCACCAAAGGATTGGGGAAAAAAGGAGCAGTACTTGATGAAAAGAACATCTTGCCAACAGCAGTAGTCTTTAGCCATATACAGTAGTGTTTCTATTCTTCCTTCTATGAATGATGCAAGAAACTCTGATCTAAACATAGGCACGGGCTCTTCACCTCCTTCCGGTGGAGTATATAGTACATTTTACGGTGCTTAATATGGGAACAGATAACTTTACAAAGAAACTTTTTTTTGTTTTTTTTTCCTGCACATCAACTATAAACCTTAGGTTTAGACAAGTGGTCCAGTTTTGTACATACACTGGAAATACTGGAACTGCAGTATAAATATTAATAGCTTGATTTGTTTTGCTCTTTGAAAAATTCTCGCATATATTTTATCATGAACAGTGAATAAATATCCTTTTTACCCCACCATATAGGCTCACGGTTTCAGCATTACTTTATATTTACCCCAGTAAAATTGATGAATGAGCACTACACTTTGCTTTTTTCATTTCTCTCAGTATTTCCAGAAGACAAAATTTAAGTCAAGCTGCAGTAGGGATGTGCAATATAACATGGGAGTCATCATATGGAATTCAAACTAACATAGTGGCAGGGACCATACTGTGATATGAGCACTCGGTTTGCAGTCAGAAATGAGTATTCCCTCATGATATGAATTTTCATTCATCTGCCCAAGTTCTCATGCATAAAATGTCAGGAAGGAAGTCAGCATTAATTAAGTATGTGGTAATGAAACTCACAATGTGCAGCATGATGTAGTCACCCAGTCGAGGAGCACTATCAATGCGAACCAGGATGCCATCTTTGATGGTGGTACTGAACCCTACAGCCAATCGATCTGTTCTCGTGCTGGGCCGTTCGTTGCTGGGCCATGTGTATGTGATCAATCCTCCACCTTTTCCAAAGATGTATGTGGCTCCCGCTGCAGAGAAATGAGGGAAAGACAAAAAGTACAATTTAGGAGGTGTTTATCCTTATTCAATATAACGTGCATACACTGGGTCATTTAAGATCAAATCGTGTGAGTACACTGTGTTATATATACACTAGTTCATTTGATGCTGCACTCAGTGGTTGTTTTATTAGTAGCTGAGTATTATGGCACTAACACTAACCCTTTTTTTAGAATTTGCAAACCTGGTGTCACACAATCAATGTGGGGGTCATTGCTTTTACTGTAGAATGCCAACCCACTGACTTCTCTGTCTTGGAGAAGAAGGGAGTGAAACTGTGTAACATTTAGGTTGCAGCTAATATCTCAGAACATAAAAGTTAGGATACAAACACTCTCTCAAGTGAACAAGCACAATTCAGAGAACTGCAAACTATACAGTGAATATGTCTTGAAATATACTGTAGTTAAGGAGTATCATAACCATCTGTGTAAGTTAGTGTTACTGTGCTCATATTGCTCATATTGAAATTCATGAACTGCAAAAAGGTGGTAATATACGTGTCACATCTCCACAAATATAAAAACATAGAACAAAAGCATTTCGGAACCTAAACCAAAGTCACAGAGTTACCGACCAACATCTGTAATGTTCATAAAAATCACTTTTGCATTAGTGCTAATATCGTCCACAGGGTCTTGGAATCGCATCTTAGTCAATTGAGGCCAGGTCTCACAGGCACTGGGATTAAAATATCAGAGCTTATCCAACACACATATAATAAGCATAATAAAGAGATCAAAGAAAGTCATTGGAACAAATTAGTGTGATAAGACAGTTGAAGAAATCCTCATACAGTTTTGGGGGAATACACAGGAGAGGGAAGCATGAGTACCACTGCATGATTCTAAGCCATCACCTCCTTATTTGGTGCTGCTGTCTCACTTACATATGGATGGAAAGGATCATTATGTTGTGGAGTGCTCATGAGTAGTAGACAACAGGTCAATACCCCTTACATCACCTGAGACCGCGAATGAGATGATTCTAACAGAGCGCAGTGCTTCTCAAGCCCTCCAGTGTGCCTGTATATATTATACTTCAGTTCAGAACAAATCTGCAACATTATTTTTTCATGCATTACAAATAATAATTCCAGATTAAATTACCTTTCTTAATCAGTTGAACCTGGTGCTCCTGCAGTAATAGTAATCCTATTCAAATCTTCACCAAAATGTAAAAAGAATCCTGGTAATAGACAGCATCTTTTTTGGCAGCCAAAAGACAATATACTGCTAAAATGGAGCATGTTGACACAGTTCAGAGCTGCAGAGCTGGCTCCGTCTGCTGTCTCAAGTCTTTGTCTTTTCACTGCCTTGCTTGCCTTGAATGTGTCATTAAAAGCTGATATGAATATCCGGACTGTTTTGATGATCTGTGGTAATCTGGGAAAATTACTCAAACAGGCAGCTGTGATCATCCTATTCAAATCAGTAATCAAATCACAAATTACATCACAGACTCTCCTCTAGTAAAAGTAACCTAGCTTGAAAAGGCCTCTTCTTGGTATAGGGTTTTTGTTCTTGCCTTGGAGTAGATTTGGCATAGCTCTGGGAGAGCATGAATATGCTGCTCCAGAACACAGCTCAGTTTATGGCATCAAGAGTCATATGACAGCATTTTGCGATAATAAGTAATTATATTCTGTACTGGCTGAATTACCATATTCTATACATTTAGTATATTTCTCAATACGAGAGCAAAACCTATATATTACTTCTCAGTGATTAACTTTGCACAAGCCATCCTGCTTCACTGCTGCATGAAGTTCTGATGTTCATGCCAAACCCCAGGGAGTCAATTATCTCATTCAGAGAATTTGCTTAATATACGAGAACATCCCTCAGTCCTCACAGTGCATACTGTATCACACACACACATCCATTTAAAAGCTGGCCAGAGTTACCTCTGTATTTATGCACTATTTTGCATTCCACAACTTTGAGAGTGAAAGCAGAGAGCAGCAATTATGAACCTTTTTTAATGGATGCTGAAAGCTTTTTGGTGGTTTGCATATGAATTCATTGGGTAAAATCGCATCTTCTGCAACAGTTTGTAGCTCTTTAGTTCCAGTCTGACGAAAACTAAAAAAAAAAATATATATTTTCCTTCACTTTAAGTCATGGAGTCGCTAAGTGACCTATATTAAACATCCTGGATGCAGTCACATGACAGCTTGTGAATTTGACCTCCTTTACAAAATGTGCTTGGTTGGTGAATGAACACCAGATCATTTTTAAAGCTTGTTTTGTCTTTCATATCTAAAAGGTCTGTTACAACCCATTTCAAAAAAATTGGAATGCTTTGAGAACATCTTCTATATAATATACAACCCATTCTGATTCCATTTCTAAAACAAAACAACGAACTACGAGTTACAAAAGGGTCCTTGACATATGTTACCAGTGTTTTGACCAACTTGAAATAGTGACAGAAGACTCTATGTGACCTCTTTTGCACAATAAGACTGAGTTTTGATAATCTCATAACTGATCCCTCATTATTCTCCCTTAAGGTGAAGGGGGTCTGGGCTCTTACGGGCTAAGGAACAGCTGTTCAGTTACACTGAAATTTCTGCATGGATGACTGCTTATAAACTATACAGTCACATAATGTTAAAAATGTTTTATCTCACTGAGGGTTCATATTATTTTATATACTGAAATGAAAGATCAATGGTTGTAAGCCCACAAAGGTTTAATTTGGTCCAAGTACTACAGTATTCTTGTTATCGCTGCTATTGGAACTAATCTTGTATCTCAAAAGTGCAAACTTTACAGAAGATTAAAAAATACTAACTCAACTTTTTCCAAGTCATTTGGGGCCACTGCATTGGTCCATTCATCATGAAATTTACATACAACATAAAGGGCACTTTTTAAATTATGCGAAAAACTGAAAAAGGACAAAAATGGAGATTGAAGATAGTATCTTCTGTGGAGAAAAATACATACTAATAGTGTCACAAGTGTCTACAAAGGAAAGTATGTGTTGGTCAACACAGCCTGATTATGATAAACCTTAAAAGTCAACACTTTTTCCAAAAGCGTATGGTTTTCCAAAAAGAGCCTGCTAGCATGCTGCTGCTTTTAGAGAGTGAGAAATTATTCATATCAAATTACACCACCCTTTGATCATCATCAATGATAATGACGACTCCTAATAGTTAAACCATTTTTTCTTTGCAACCCGTGAAAGAAAATTCTCTAATAGAACCAATTGAAACATCTAATTTTAAGCGCTTCTGTTCTGAGTGATAAGGATGGATTTACTCCCTCTGATCTATAACTATCTACAGTTATCTACAGCAGCCCAAAACAAATGATGAAGCTTAAACTATCGAAGTTGTCATGACTAAGACTAGCTTGTCACTATCAATTGCATAAGTACTTGAGTAATATGTTGATTATTTAGATGATTAATCATGTAAACAGAGTTTTAACCAGAGTTTTAAGTAACCAGAGGTCAAATATTGGATTTGATACAACAGTAGCACACCATGCATAGCCTTTCAAACATTTAAAATACTGTACTGGAACATTTAGACAAAATGTAGGCAAAATGTATTGAGCTACACATACAGAAGTAGTGTCTTTCAGTATGGTGTTGGGCTAGCATGTTTGCTAACGCAATATGTCAGATGGAGTTGTAGAGGTTCCTAATAGTGTCCTGCGATAATCCATCCCATGCAGTTTCAATATTCTCCACCAAGTAATCTCCACCAAGACAAAAGTGGGACTAGCCACTGAAATGTCAAACCTAGCCACCACGTTTCATTCCTGTTGGTTGATTCCTTCTGGGTGCAACTATTTGTGCAACTCTTCTTTTGATGATGAGTGTATATACCTAATCAATGCTGATTTATAATTAATGTAATTTTGAACTGAGTCACTGAGTTACATAAAAAATCATTACAGCCTTCTTTTGGCATGGAGCAGCCTGATCTGCTGTCTATCTTAGGGACGATGGAAATAGTACAGCAAAAAGTTGAACAGGCAATCCATATTGCTGAATTTCCAGGAGCTGTTCTAAGGAAGAGTGAATGCACCTTAAAAAGAATAATAGTTGCACCACATACATGTGGTACTGTGCGTAAGACCACCCTTGAATTTTTCAGTTTTCAGTATAAATAGCTTTAAGTAAGTACGTTACTCATTTTTCAGTTCCAGGCAAAAAGCAGGAAATGTGCATATTTAACAGAAAATTGCAGAAAAGCCTCAAAAACTAAATATAATATCACAATCTTCAGTATTTAGTTGGCATTTTGCCTTCATTAGCACTTCAGTTCTTTTTGGAAACTGGCTTTCAGTTTTTCAAAGAAATCTGTAGGACATTCAGTCTTTGCAAATTGAACTTTCACGAACAGCACTTTCTGCTGCTCATGATCCAACAAATCTTAAACACAGTTTAGATGATTAATCATGTTGAGTGAGGTCAGGAGTCTGGGTTGGTTGGTCCATTGTTCTGAGAACACCACCAACTCTTTGTTTAATTTGCAAGTGTACTTTTTTCTTTTTGTCCATTCCCTTTTCTCTGTAACAGCTTCTTGACGGCTACACATGCTTTCGTACCCATAGGTTTGAGTTGTCATAGTGGAATAACGGAGAGAAATGCCTTTGGATTTTTTTTTTTAGGTCTGAAGCAAGTATGGAAGTTCTTTTTCTTTTAGCCGCAAAAGATAAAGGCTAAGTACTGTTTATCTGATAGCGACAGCTTTGGTGGTCTAAATTAAACTACTGAATTATTTCCAAATTAAACAAATGAAGGAATGTCCCTGACTTTTGAACAGTAGTGGACATGCTTCAATTCTACATGTAAATGATTCACAGCACTACATCATGATACAGTACAATGTTGCCTTGAATTTTTTTTCTTCAAAAGATCCATGAACTCCATAGTTTGAGGGATAACATGGCATCTAGGGTCATAGCAGCAGCCCTGGGATGGAAAGGAGGGACAATTATGAAGAATAACTCAGATAAAGTTGGCTGCAAGTGAAAACTCATTTATAATTCAGTCCTCTCAGGGGATGGGCTGTTGCCTGTTTGCCATTCCAATGCTTCACTGTGCTCAGACGCTGCAGTATAGACCGACCAGTCAAAGGAGACAATGATAAGAACTAATTCCAAAGCAACAGCTGAAGTTTCATATTCAAATCATTAAGAGCTATATGTACCCTATTTTCAAAATGATGTATTGAAAAAGTACAATTTACATGGGATTAAGATATGTGATATATATATATGGGATTAAGATATGTATATATATGTGTGTGGGTGTATATATACATATATATATATATATATATATATATATATATATATATATATGTGTGTGTGTGTGTGTGTGTATACACCTTTCCAGACTTACTGGTTTATAACATAAGTTTTTAACGTAAGTTTGAGAGACAGTTCTTTTAGGGGAGGTTTACTGATTCAGTGCTGTACTGGTTGAGATGACTAAGGCATGACAGGATGCAATTAGTGATAATATGGAAATGATGCTTGAATGCACCTCAGATGGTGATATTCACTCGAGGTTAATTAGAAGATCTGAACTGTAGCAAAGGGAGCCAACATGCTAGAGGTGATAATGCAGACACGTTTACAATATAGTAACTCAACAGCCACAATTCGTATCAAATCAACTCGGCTATGTAGATGCACTTGCTTCAAATTGAGAGAATGCTCTTCTGAGAGTGAACCTGCTGCACAAGGACAGAAAATGGAAAATGAAAACTGGGAAAAAAAAGGCGCCTTTTAGCAGAGTACCAGTAATCCTTCCTTTGTTGACAACTTCAAATAAGAATCCTGCTTGTTCTATCAAGAGGCTAGAGCACCAATGCACTCAACAATTATTTGAGGCGAGATCTCAGATAGAGATATCTGACAGTGAAAGACACTTCTTTGTGGGTTGCTCCTGTTCTAATCTCTTCTATAACATGGCACAAGTCCTCATTATTCCGTCTCAGAGCCTGGCCAGCAGGGAAACAGAATCATACCGGTTGGCATAGCAACCTCGCCTGTCAACCTCAATAATTTCGATAAGAGCAAGTATACAAGCAAAAGCTGCCAATCTCTCTTGGTCTGACCTATAGTTCCATATGGGCTACAGGGACAGCGTCATATGAATGCATAACTCAATTCCTTTGATCTTTCTCCCTAGCTTCACCTCTCATTCTCTCTCGCTCTCTTTCTCGGTCCTCTGGGGGAGTCATGTCAGAGCACATAGGCAGTGCCCTTTCCGCTCTTATATAAGCGTTAGACTATCTTGGAACAGCGAGCCGTGTAACTCGCTGGAATAGCTCATTGAAGCGATGGGGCAGGCCACTGGGAAGCTGAAGTTAAATATTCAGGAAATTTCCTCTAAAACTTTTCATCATACTTTTTGATTGGGGGTGGGGGGGTTGTCATGGTAAGTTTGCAGTTCTTTTTAGTTTTAGTGTGTTGCTAAGTTTTCAAACTGCTTTTTTAGTGTTTTCTGTTCACTTATTTTCTGATAATGAATTTACCTTCTGTATTTCTGCCTGCTTGCTATTGTTTATCGATAACTGCCCTGTATTTATATTCTTCATTCCCATTTTTTATGCTTTTATGTCTAATTCAAATATCCAACCCTTTTGTGAGTTCTTTCACAATTACAACAACACTGAGTTGTGGCATAAGTAAAAGATACCAGAAACATCTCCAGCTTAAATAAACACTGCCCTTAAAAGGTGTAACAGCATCAAGCTAGAAACTATAATATTCCTCAATAAATGTATTTTTGCACTGATCAAAAAAATACACCCAATTTACATTCACTATTGCAAGTAAATAAAAATTGTGATCAGATCAAATATTTGTCATCTGACAGATACATAATAACTGTGACAGACCTAGATTGCATGCAGGGATAAAGGAATCAGAAGACTCAGGTTATGTTAGCTTATTTATACCTATAATCACACAGTTGCTATGAACAAACAAACAGCATATGTAGCACAAACTTAGGTAACCTGATCTTTTAGACTATGACTGGAAAGATGCCCTCTTGATTTACATCAAGCTGTGCTTTAAAACCATTCTTTAACCAACTCAACAGCAGCTTGTTATTGTACATGTCGTTGCATGTGCACTAGCTGAGAAGAACAATATTTCACCAAAGGTCTTAATATGTATCTACCAGTTCTTGATAATAGGTTACTACTAAAAAGGTGATTCGTAAGATTCCACAAATTCACATACAGTGCATATGTACAAAATCACAAGCAGAGTTCCAGATTATATAGCAAGATGTTGAACAAGAGGTGGCCAATGTGACCCCAATACAGACCTAATGATGTCTGCCTGTTTGGCTACATTCAGCCTTGTCTCCATGATTAATGGCCTTCTAAATAAACAATTCACACATACAGTTAATTATATGACACAAATGTCTGCGTAGCCCACAGTATGTGACCTCATTTTCCTATGTCATGGTCTTACTAAGGAAAGCAAAGTCTAAATGAATAGCAAACATTCATCTTCTTCAGATTGCCATTTAGCTGGGATGCAGAAGCCTTCTTGTCATTTATTTCCAATCCTTATCAAAGCCAACAAAAGAGTAATCAAGCTCGCTGATGCCTTTACTACCGCCTCATCTGTGTAACAGATGAGTAGATAGATATCCATATAAAAGGCACCTCCAGGCACTGGAATTAACAAAATTAATCAATTCATTATTTGCGGGTCATGTTGGCGTGAAGCCTGTGCGTTGAGGTGACTTCCCCCGGCTAATACAATGTTCCTATGTCTGAGTATGTTTAACAAAGAACGACTTTCAAGCAAGAATTATAGTTTCACCTGATTCTTTGTCTGACTGACGCCACGATAGTTAACGCTTACAAATATTAATCTCCAGTGATAACCGAAGCATGGTGGAATATCACTGAAACAAGTGGGGAATTCTATCCAGATTTGAAGTCCAGATTTAAACTTTCAGTCATCACATTTGTGACTTGGTAACTGCATGCAAATAGTAAACCAACATTTACAGCTCTTCTAAGATTTAATAATGGTCCACACATGCAGGTTTACGCAAGTAGTCCTGGGTTTTATATTACACATGGTCCGTTGGAGCTTTGTATCTCTCGCTTGCTTGCTCCTTCAGTCATTCTCCCAGTCTCTCTTTTTCGCCTGCTCACTCCCTTTGAAGATGTACTTAGCTGAACTGATGAGAAATTTCAGGCAAAGAACAGAGGCTTTCAGAGCAGCTCATGAAAGGCGCCAGAAAAGCTGGCGTTTGGAGTAAGTGAAATAGAAGGGGGAATTGGGGAGGGAGGTGCTGTGTGCAATGCCTCAGCGAACCATTTAAAAAAAAAAAAAAAACTGAAAAGCACACTGCAATCCCTCAAACCTCGACCCGCACACCTTATCGCCTACACAACACACATGAGAATGAGCCTGCTCAGAGAATAAAGCTAGAGTGGTATGCCCATAGCACCCAACTGATGAGAAGCAGAATACATTTATTCAAAAGCACACAAGTCCAATATTTCAGTCAAACACATGGAACCCTTTTTAGATTGTCTCCCTTTTTATGTAGAGCAGACCTCATGTGTTTAAAAGGAATATGAGGAGTCTTGGGGGAAAGAAGTGAGACTGCCATTACAGTCTTGTTTTAGTGCGGAATAATCAGCAGCATGACATTAAAGACACATTCCATTAATTTTTCACTTTGACCATGATAAGGAGTCATGGGTCACAACGTCTCACTAAAAAATAACTACTAAAAACATTAATTTTTGCGTTCATTATAACTTTCGTAGCCATAGTTTTCTGTAAGGTAGCTTTAAAGGAATTTAATGCAGGCATCTGGTTTCTAACACTAATGATGTGAAAATATCTGATTTATTAAGTTTCTCCTTTCTCTCAAATCATTCCACATCAAACCACCCTGACTGACCTTGTTTAATTTTTCATGATTTAGAAATTCATTCTGTTCAAGTACAACCTAATATAAACCTACAGAACCTAGTCTCAAGCACACAAATTGCTAAGGCGTAATAAGTACTTATCTACTAGCTAATATGCATGCAGAAACATATCCTTGTAAACAAAACCATGACAAGACTTAAAATCGCTTTCCTACGCTCAAACAACAAATACATACACACAATTATATCATAAACTAGATAAGCAAGCAAACAAACAAACCAATCATTCATTCTTTAGACAAACTTTTCCCGATGATGTGACAACAGAGCACACCTCAGAGGGTTGGTATATTTTGCATTTCAAAATCATGGTGCCATAGCATGTCAAGTTCACTCAGCTCTCCCACAAAAAGACATGTTTCTAGAGATACGCAGCAGGAGGGATGTGCACATGACAGACTGGAGTTTTCTACTGAAGAAAACTAGCAGAGACTGACAGTGAAATGCATCACTTTGTTAATGCCTGAGACCACTGACTGTGCCTAGTGTTAACATGTGTTTTGTGGGCTATTATCTACTGTATTATTAGCTGTTTTAAAAAGTAAGATTATGTTTTAAAATGAAAGATGTTTAACACATATTTAACAAATCCTTGTTCCTGGAAATGTTTTCAATTAGAAACAGACATCTGGCACAGTTTTGTCTGTTTTGCGAGAAGCTGTGTGTTATGCAAGTAGAATGTTAGAAAAAAGCAAGGGAGGAGTGGAAAGGATGTGCATACTAAACATTCACCTTTAAATGAGTCATTACAGTATGAAACGAGGCACCACATCAAAGAATCTTGAAGAGAACATTTGTTCTATCATACTCTGCATTACCTTGAGCAATCAGTTGTTTTTCACAAGGTGAAATGCAACAAATTCTTTTTGCCAGATTAAGGAATCAAAATACCTAAAAAGCACACTCTCAAAAATTTCAAGCACACTCTCAAAAAATCTTAATTACACCATATTTCTTGTGTATTAATGTGTGTGTGTTTTAACACATTTTTGAGAGCATATGAATCAGTTATCACAAAACAATCATTTTCTATTTTAACATTCCTGAGAAAAAACAAAAAAGGAAACTATAAATGGCACCAGTCCAATACCAACAAATCAGTAGGAGATGCTGGATCAAATATTAAAATGCTAGAAGGCCAAAAACATGAATCCAATCCAATTCTGCAACAAATCTAACCTGAAATATCACATACTCACATTGTGCCGTGTCCACCGATAAGCCAAAACATGACAATCAGTTCTCGTAGTTGACATGTTGTATGCAGGAGAAATGGACAGACGTGAGTTGACAAGAGTCAAATTTCCAAAACAAGACTTGTGGGGTGCTTCCAATTCAACAGTGTTTAAAAATGCAAAGAATAAATGTTGTATCAAGGTTTGCCATTAGTCATGGTTTCAATAATGCCCTTAGTATCGGAAAAGAAAAAGTATCATCATGCCGTCTGTAAAGGATGGAAACCGGATTTATAAAGGCTTTAGTCTACAGAAGACGACCTGAAACTAAAATGAAAATCAACCTTGAGTCAGTTTAATGATGTTTCTCCAACCAACCAGTGAACATCTGTTCATCAGAGAGGGACAAGCTGCCATAACCCTTAACATAAAAGGCAATGAGAAAGTGTGTTTATAATTGAGATTTTCTATCCATATGTCATTGTGATAAAATCTAGGTTAAACAAGTAAAAATGCAATTTACTAGGTTCTTACGTGTCCAAGAATTTTCTGACTATACTCAGTCAATGCTCTCTCTCTCTTTTTCTCTCTCTCAGATTTACTTTAAGTGCAATTTGTGGACAGGCAGTTTGGGCATGCTTTTCATGCCAATCTTCACAGTGGTTTCACTTTGCATGTACAAATCAGGTAAGAGGCGAGTGCCACCAGCTGAATTTTGTGCAGGCGGTTAGGTGGGGTTAGGTGTTTTGTTCTTTTCATTTCTTTGGCATCAACCTTTGCTGCTGGCTGAGTGTAGATCAGTCCTACTCCCAGTATTAATTTACTACAGAACTGTCCTTTGAATTACACTGAGTCTTATAAATCAACCCTGTTAGCCTGTTACATATTTACACCGTTGAAGCTGCTCAGCTAAACAAATTTCTTTTGCTTTTCTTATTTATTATCAACTAGCCTAACTTTTTTTCCACTCCTCTGAAATCCATACATGCTGACTGTTGTGTAGTATTGTATTATACACCCCTTTCCTGGTCATTGGCGAACACTAGTACTGCTGTTGTTGGTATCCTTCCCTTTAAGCCCTCCTCATACACTCTATGTTACACCCTATGATACATCCAAATGGGACCGTAACAGGCTTAACAATTAATGTTGTATTTACTGCTGCCTTGTGTCTCAGAGACTGTGCAGCTAACTGATGTTAAACCCTTTGCTAACTGACTAGGAAAGGTTAGATGCCAAGCATCTTCATGATAATGGACCCAGTACATCACAGGTAGCATATCTAAAGGCTTACAGAATTCCAAAAAAATCATTATGCCATATCTGACCTTGTAAGTGACCAGACTGAATGCTTAATTTGCTTTTTTGAAAATGAGGTCCTTCTCAAGTGAGAAGAAAACTCTAATGTGACCCCTTAACTTTAGTGGAAGGGGTATAAGTACTATTAGTAATATCTTTGCAGTCAAACTCAGCTGGAAGCTATTCAATTTCTTATTTGCAGGATCCAACAGCACCGAGCTTTCTTATGACCAAACAGTTTAATTTTACGGTCTTTATTATTCAATCACAAAGCTAAAATCAGCCATAGTCACATAGTCACACTTTTATTAAAAAGAAATATTACATTTCGCATAGGTAAAACCAAGCAATTAGACTCTGCCAGACCATAACTCTCTTTGGAGGTTTCCCAACGAGCATGAAATTCTGAGATGAACCAAGACTCAAAAACAAACCCACCTGCCTCTGGACGAATTGTTCTTGAGAAACTACAGTGAGGATTGTACAGACGCCAGAATGGAGCTATGGCACCACATAAGGTGGAATGGAAATTTGCTAAACAAGCTGGTGAATAGGAAACTAACTTTATCCTCCATATATTTAACCACTTTAATTCAAACATTCTTCTGAACATTTCACTCTGGACAGTTTTTCATGGCCTCAGGCTAGTAGCATAACTAACTAAGTAGCATGACGATCCAGCTTATTACCTGGATGTTCATTTTATTTTTCTGCCTGTGTTTATTTCGTTGCTTTGTTATTCGTTATTTATGTTGCTTCTTTGCAATCATAGCAGTGTCACACTGTAAAACAAAAACAAAAAAGAAAAAAAAAGAAATAAAAAGAAAAACAGAGCACAACTCATAAATACTCATGAGCTGCTCACTAAAAAGGGTAAACTGCTTCTTTCTAGGACCAAATCATAGGTTTGTGTATGGTGGTGTAAAACTGCATCTGGATAATTGTTTACCCCAACCAAACTCACACATCTTTTATGTAGAGATCAGGACGCTGTATAAATGCATTCTATGGCACTCTTGAGGGGGGCAATATCCCCATCCCCATTCCACTACCTAATATGATATAAAGTAACAATATAATTACAACACCACTAGAGTGACAGATCTGTGAGTCAAGTGACAGATCTGTGAATCTGTCTTAATCATACTTGGCTTGTGCTCATAGTTCTCTTTTTTCAGAATCAAATTCACATTTCTATCTATGGAGGGACATAAAAAAATGATTGCAGCTGCTTTCATAAATCAATAAATCATTAGGAGCGATGTAGGAGGCGGCTCTCTTGAGTGTAGAGTGTTGGTGGGAGATTACCCTGAGCACATAGCTCGACACAACTGCACTTTAATCAGGTGCCTGTATTCTGGATGAAGCTGTGAGTAGCAGCACACTCACAGTACGCAGTCTATCTGTTTATACAAATTAGGCTTTATTTGGCAATGTGTCATTCAGCCATGCTCCAAAGGACACAACCGTGCCTGCTCTGTATAAACAAATGCTGCTGAGCAACACTGTCTGATAAGCCAGGGCTTATAGTTAAGCAACCTGGGTTTGGGTGTTTGTTAGAATTTGACATATTTGTCCGAACCTGAAAGAACCTATATAATTTCTCAAATATATGTCCGGGAATTTTTATAGCATGTCTCCCACTGTTAACAAATGTCAGCCTGTTTTAATCTGCACACAAGCCAATGCCTGAGAACACCATCATGAACTATCATCATGTGCTAAAGTTTGGGTATACCTGGTCAAATAACATGTTTTGTTGATTTTGCAAATGAAAACAAGTTCAGTTTTTTAACATAGAATTTTACATAAAAAACAAAATAAAACATAAAATATGGTTACATTTAAATTTGATTACTTATTATTTTTCCCTAATATATTGAACAAGTAAATAAACACCATATTTAGGTTGGTTTCCTGCAAAGGATGTAACTTATTTTCACTTTTTTTAAAAATTAGACCATTGATCACATTTTTTTAAATTATCCAAGACCTGACGATGGGTGTAATGTTACAAGATAATGCCTGTTTTATATTTCTCAAGTACAATTACAAGGAATGTGAAGTGTTATTTCACCTCTGGCTGATGGTCTGCTTTGGACAAACATTTGCCAGGCTAAGTTTGGATTGAGTTTAAAAGGCCTTATTGAAGCCCTATTGTCTTTGCTTTTGAAGCAGTGTACTGTACAGTAGAGGTACAAAATTGTGCAAACAGCAGAAACTACCCTTTTATTAAGTACAAATTATTAATTTTTCAGTATCAGAAAATGATGCACAAAAAAGTTTAACGGTAGATCATGTAGAGGCCTCAACAACTGCATATACTTATAATAATATCACATCTTATACTATTTAGAGTTTCCAACTCTTTGCTTTTTGGGACACCTGCTTTTAGTTGTTAAAACCTTAAACCAGCATCTCTGATGTCTCTCATGTCCAGTTGTTTCAGTATTATCAGGCATTTTTTTTTTTGGCTATTTCCTTTTCTCAGTAATGATTCTTGACAGCTACACATCAATTCAGATCCATTGCGTTGAGCTGACTTCTCACAGTAGAAAAACGGACAGAAACACCTGTGGATTTTTTCAGATCTGAGTGGAGCTTGTTTTTCTCCTTCCTATTTCCATTTTTCTCTCATTTCTCCTAAGATGAAAGCTTTGAGTACTGTTTAGTTGATGGTTGTTGAATGTAATCTAACCTCCTTCGAAATATCACCTCAAAATGAATCACTGGTACTTAATGGCTGGTTTGAGTGCAAATTAAATAAACGAGAGGCAGTCTATGACTTTGGCACAGTACTGTTCCTCAGCGTTGGTTAGCAAGGTCTGGCTGTCTAGAGACATCATCATTGACCTTCAGCTTACATCTCTTATGTGTTGCTTAGTACACTCAAGGTCAAGGAGTAGTAATCTCAACCTTCTGGCAGCCCTGATGATGCTTTAAACATCCATTGATGCTCTTTGATGACAAACAGTCAATATACCGCACACAGACATGCACACCATTTGCCCACTTCCAAAGTTCTCTTGTGCTGCACCGAAGGAGGCAAAGTTATTCATGTCAGCCTGAAGCGAAGAAAGTCATTATTGGAGGAACTCACCTGAGAGCAAGGCTGCAGAAACTGAAGGACTGGTTCAGAAATCCCCATGCAACATTTTCAATGCAAATCAGACTCTCTTCAGGTATTAATGCAAGTCTCTTGCAGCAAAGATTCACCTTCTCCCAACCACTTAAAATGCTTTACGTGTTTCAAATAACATGAAGCCAAAGATAACTGTTCTTTTTCTGGAAAAGTAAAAACAAATATACAGTCTCTTCTAGTCAGTACTATCTGTACTGGGGTAGGTTTGGTATGTAGGCAATGATGTAATTAGATATGAATGAACATGCAACGAAGAGCAAGAGAAGACTATTGGCAGTGACAGAGAAAAGCAATTCAACATCAAGAAAAAATAAACCAGTAAAGGTTTGGCACAGAGGAGAGCAGAGAAGAAGGAGCGAGACAGCGAAGGAGGGGAGACGTGCTAAGCTTTTTTTTTTCGCCAGCTTCAAGAGCAAACAGGACACATTTTGTCTCTGTATTATTTATCAAAATGGCGTGAAAGGAAAATGAAAAACGCACCACACATTTCTCTCTCTCATACATATGCAACTGAACGAGAATCGTGCAAAATCGAAAGTGCTGACGATTATGTCTTTACAAAAATGTCCAAAGTGTGGGCAATTAGCAACAGCCAGTTTTATGCTGAATTTTGTGCACCTCCTAAAGCGAGACACAAATTAGGTCACAGGTAGTAATGTTTCAAACACGTGTTGTTGGGGGCCTTCCTTTAGCATCGGCAGCAACCACAGCAGCTAAGCAGCAACTCAAACACATGCTGAACTAATATTTAAAACCAGGATAACATTATTTCAGCTTTGTAGGCTGGATACACATATATAAGAATGTGTTTTGTGCCAGAATAGGATTACGTCCCTAGAGGATACTTTAGTGGGGAAAATAATTTATGCACCGGAGAGGCACAGAGAGAAAAGTGGAAGAACGATAGGTGTGTCTTTGTGAAGACCTTCAATTCTCTCAGGTGGTCCAACCCCCTAGCACCTGTCAAGCCCCCTGGCTACATGTTCCTGGCTACAGTGATCCAAGTGTCCAGTGTGTCCTTGTATCTGGCTTTTTCTTGTGCAGTGACCTCTCTGGGTTATTCCCTATAGAACTTCCCTTTGTTAGTGCTATCTTGTTAATATGCATTTGCTCCATTCTCCTTCAGCAGCTTACCTTCTCTAATATAATAATAATAATAATAAAAATAGAAGACTTTATTCATCTTTTTATAGCACACAAGATTAAACCGTTCCAGGAATGTGTGATGCACCACAGTGAGTGTGCCCTAGTGGTCACAGAACACCCACAATGCACTGTGCCATTCGAAGACATTGCATGACTTCTCTAATAAGCAGAGATGCAGGAAGTTAAATTAAGGTTGGTGAAATTTCAAATAGCATATACATGACATGAAAAATGAAGTCATATAAAATGATTAGCTTAATAAATAAATTAATTCAAAGGGCAGGACATTACTTTTAAGTGCGTCCAACAATTTGACTTTAATTGTGCTTGGCTACTGCAGTTTTGTAAAAGTAAATAAACAAAACAAAAACACAATACAAATTTCCAACCACTCACATCTTGAATTTAGGTCTATTTAAAGGGAAGCTATAATGTTTATTATTTTATTTCAGGGTCTACTAGAATACATGCTTCAGTTTTCTCAAAACACAATATATTTCTGATATTGTACATCTATATTAACCTCTGTCTGAAACACTGCCCCCGTGTCTTCAACCCCTCCCCTTCTGATGAGCCCACTATGCTCTGATTGGTCAGCTCACCCACTCTGTGGATGCCAGAGTGGCATCCAAACTGTTATAGTGTATAGTAAAAATTAGTGGCTATTCTTACAATGGCCATAGTTATGACCCTGAAAGACAGGTAGAACGAGTTGGTAGATTGTTGGTAGACAAAGGTGATCCACCTTTGAAAGCTAGACTGGAGCATGACAGAGTGGAAACCCTCTGTGTGTTAAGTGAAGGCATGCCGAACATGCCGGTAGATGGGCTATTTGGATTGTGTTATGAGATGATGTCACCTTGTAACAAAAGATGAAATTACAACAATGCATTTCAGGCAGCTGACAAATTACTCATTTTGGGTACATACCAGACTTTGCAGATTGTTTACGCGCACAAAAAGCTACATAATACATTAAAGGAAAGGGAAAAATCAAAAAAGCATAATAGGCCCCCTTTAAAAGCTGAAATGTATAACGCCCATCTGCATTTGATTAGCTGTTGCCATATATGTGTCACTCCTTTAGTCTTCAGTCATTCAAGTGTCTAGTTTAGAGCTTAACCATGCAGGTTACAATGTCATTTGTCTGAATCACAAATATAGCAGCTGTTGTCCAACTGGATTTTTGATTGTTTCTTGTTATTCTGCTTGCCAACCGTGAAAATTAAATGCTGTCAACGTCAACACAAAGTTTAGGATAAATGTGATGAAGTAATAATTTGAGTTTGATTGCAAATGTTGACAATTTATAACTAAGCATCAGGGGTAAAAGCTATGTTAAATTGTGTATTTGTTTAAAAAAAGAAATCTTGCTACTATTTGTGTTAAGTGCATGTAAACTGAATAGTAATTTTCACTATCCGACTTCTGCAAGCTGTTCTTGTTGTGTAATAAGGGGTTAAGTATGAAGAAGGGGTTAAGTATTTTTCAGTAGTCCAGCAATGGCCCAGCATGTATTTACCCATTTTCTGTCTGCTGCATCTGTATAGTTCCTTACCATGGACAGCAGTTTAGCCAAGTTTACATTAATTTAGCAAGAGAAAAGAAAAGCCACTGATACAAAATACACTGTTAATTGGATTCTGTATGTGGAGTTTGTATTATAAGTCAACTTTAGGCACTTTTACAGTACAAGGGCGAAATTCTTATAAAGACCTGTAAACCACAGATGTCTGAGTTATATTTTTATAAGAGTCTTTTTATATGTGATGCTGCAAAAAGAGAATTTTTGCTAAAACTTTCCTGCATGCATTTGCGCCTTCTGTGCCTTTGTGACATCTGGTTCCTATTGTCAACAAGGTAAAGAAACAATAGCCATTCTCTATTCCTCAAAATGTCACTTCATTCATCTCAATGTCACATTATTCATAATGTCACGTTATTCATCTCAAAGAGAATTCCCCTTTAACATACAGTATCTCACAAAAGTGAGTACACCCCTCACATTTTGTAAATATTTTATTATATCTTTTTACGGGACAACAGTGAAGACATGACTCTTTGATACAATGTAAAGCAGTCAGTGTACAGCTTGTATAACAGTGTAAATTTGCTGTGCCCTCAAAATAACTCAACACATAGCCATTAATGTCTAAACCGCTGGCAACACCCCTAAGTGAAAATGGCCAAATTGTGCCCAAAGTGTCAATATTTTGTGTGGCCACCATTATTTTCCAGAACTGCCTTAACTCTCTTGGGCATGGAGTTCACTAGAGCTTCACAGGTTCCCACTGGAATCCTCTTCCACTCCTCCATGACGACATCATGGAGCTGGTGGATGTTAGAGACCTTGCGCTCCTCCACCTTCCGTTTGAGGATGCCCCACAGATGCTCAATAAGGTTTAAGTCTGGAGATATGCTTGGCCAGTCTAGCACCTTTACCCTCAGTTTCTTGAGCAAGGCAGTGGTCGTCTTGGCGGTGTGTTTGGGGTCTTTAAAAAGTTGGAATATTGCCCTGCGGCCCAGCTTCCGAAGGGAGGGGATCATGCTCTGCTTCAGTATGTCACAGTACATGTTGGCATTCATGGTTCCCTCAATGACCTGTAGCTCCCCACAGCCGGCAGCACTCATGCACCCCCAAACCATGACATTCCCACCACCATGCTTGACTGTAAGCAAGACACACTAGTCTTTGTACTCCTCACCTGGTTGCTGCCAGACACGCTTGACACCATCTGAACCAAATAAGTTTATCTTGGTTTCATCAGACCACAGCACATGGTTCCAGTAATCCATGTCCTTAGTCTGCTTGTCTTCAGCAAACTGTTTGCGGGCTTTCTTGTGCATCATCTTTAGAAGAGGCTTCCTTCTGGGACGACAGTCGTGCAGACCAATTTGATACAGTGTGCGGCATACGGTCTGAGCACTGACAGGCTGACCCCCCACCCCTTTAACCTCTGCAGCAATGCTGGCAGCACTCCTACGAATATTTTTAGAAGATAACCTCTGGATATAACGCTGAGCATGTGCACTCAGCTTCTTTGGTCGACCATGGCGAGGCCTGTCCTGAGTGGAACCTGTCCTGTTAAACCGCTGTATGGTCTTGGCCACCATGTTGCAGCTCAGTTTCAGGGTGTTGGTCTTCTTATAGCCTAGGCCATCTTTATGTAGAGCAACAATTCTTTTTTTCAGATCCTCAGAGAGCTCTTTGCCATGAGGTGCCATGTTGAACTTCCAGTGACCAGTATGAGAGAGTGTGAGAGAGATAACACCAAATTTAACACACCTGCTCCCCATTCACACCTGAGACCTTGTGACAATAACGAGTCACATGACACCGGGGAGGGAAAATGGCTAACTGGGCACAATTTGGCCATTTTCACTTAGGAGTGTACTCACTTTTGTTGCCAGTGGTTTAGACATTAATGGCTGTGTGTTGAGTTATTTATTTATTTATTGAGTTATACAAGCTGTACACTGACTACTTTATATTGTATCAAAGTGTCATATCTACGGTGTTGTCCCATGAAACGATATGATAAAATATTTACAAAAATGTGAGGGGTGTACTCACTTTAGTGAGATACTGTATATGAGACGCATTAAGATGAGTTAGTTAGTTAGTTAGAGAAGTTATCCAAGTTATCTGACTTTGATCAATGACTACTATGAAAGAACTATGACAGAATGCACTTTATCCTGCACAATATCATAAAATTGGTCACTGATAATTATGTATTAATGGTGTAACAATTTCATAATGATATTGGAGAATTAGGAAAAAACGAGTGTTTAAAATTAAAAGCTATATAGTACTTCCCATCTAAAGAATTGAAAAAAGAGGTTTTGAACTATTGTATCAATCTGCATAATACTTCTATAAGAATGTGGTCCAAAACAGCATCTTGAAATTCAAAACTTTAAGAACTTGTTTACCCGAGTCAAACCAAAATCAAGATTTTTTGGCCTCTGGTCACATCAAAGCTAAAACCTATGTGCAGATGCAACTGTGAACCAACGTAATAACACAATAATATTTTGGTGCAAGAAATTATCTGAAATTATTAAAGCAAATGCATTGCACACTCATCTGTTACTGCAGGTGTATGGCATTGTAGAGAAACTGCTCTTAGTGAGCCAGGGACTGCTAGAGTGCACGAGAATGGGGTGTGAGTGGGTAGACAGTGTGGCGTCCATAGCTGTGAGAGAACTCTCCCCCAGGGGGCATGGCAGGATGCCTCTGAGCCAAGACACAGCTTCCATGTCCTTCCTGAGACCTCCTCTTGCAATGCAAAATAAATAAATAAATAAACAAATAGTGAATAAGGGCAAGAGAGATTGAGAGAGAGAGGCAAAGAGAAGCAGAAGAGATGGAAGATGGAGCTCTCCACAAGGACGCAGTCGTACAGAGAAAATCAATTTAAAAGTCAGGTGGCTTTGCTGATTTTTTAACAAGGCCCACAGAGCAAACATGCACACAGCATCAGCATTAGCGCTGGCTGCATGTTCCATCTACTGTTTTATGTACGTGGTTGGTATGCACGTGCACGCACACGCATACATGCACACACGCGACGACAATTCACCATCAACCCTATGATAAAGCTGACTTCTCATAGCACCCCTGTAGGATTGCAGTACTTGTTAGCACCTGTTTACAGTGATTCACATGAACATTCCTTGGTTCTGATTAAACATGAATATATGAAGATTTGTAACAGACATTAGCATATACTTTATACCTTGTGTGTAGCCCACTTACGATAGCCACGTTTACAAGCAGCCTGACAATTCCTTAATAAACTGACTAATAGCTCAATCAGAATAAAATACGCCCATGTATACACCTCAGTTGGAATAGACCAGTCCAATTGAGACCATTCCCGAAAACCATTTCTACCTGACTGAACGAGGTGGGTAATCATATAAATAATCTGTTAAATAGAAAAATAGTTGCCATGTAATCACCTGCATCCCATTACATTCCCAATTGGGAAGTCTGAGTGTGTTCTTTGCAAGCGCATTTGCGTCATAGTAAAAATTAAGATTTTCTAAGGAGGCAGGAGACAGAAACTAGTCTTTTGAGGATGCCTCAAAATGCTGCAAGACATGACAGCTCCCTCTCACCCCTTCTTTAATATGTACGTGTGAGGTACATTTCCTTGAGTCATAATTTTGAAGCAATTAAGAATACAGGCGCACCAATTGAAAACATACTCCTGTAACTTACATGCTGCTTGCTGTCATGGTAAAGTCTAAGTGGCACTCATGCATGCTCATGATTTTAGATCTGATTACATGTAGTGTGTATAAACGCAGATTGTTGAGTAGCGAGTGCATGTAAAGTGCATATAAACATCTCAGCCTTAATCTCTAAACAAAATGAATTTAGTCGGATTTGCGAACATCTTTGCATATAAACACAGCCAATGACTCTTTCAGTAAAGAGAGTTTTCCATTCTAGACCTTCCAGAAGATTTTTCCCCACCAAATGCAAATTAAAATGTAACTGGTTGATTTCTCTGTCATTTTAATGGTTAATCAGACACGTTAGATCTTCAGTTTCTACTCATGAATGTTGTGCCCACAGTGAGTGCCACAACAGGAGACTGGCATTCACTCTAGCTTTCTGCATCGTTGCAATCCATCACATCAAAGATGAGATCATGCTTGTTCATGCACCATCTTCTCTTTCTTGTTATTTATCTTCCTCTCTCTGTCTCTGGCTAGTGGGGTTAGCCATGCTCTGATGCATACATGTGTTTTAAACAAGCTGCCTCTTCTTTTGTTGTCCCCTCCCTTTCCTCCATGCCATCGCCCCCATACTTCAGGCCAGTGTAGTGTCAAATTGACGAGCCATCTGGAAGCTGTGTGCTGGAAGATGCTGCAAGTGGACTGCTTCACCACAGCACATTACAGCAGCTATGACATATTTCTGTTGTATAGTGATGTCAGCATGACAGCACTTTGTGCAAACTTTAGTGTACCATTTCTATTTGTTTTTTATTCATTTACATTTGTTGCATACAGCTCTTTAACTGCTCTCTTGCAGCTCTGCAGCGTAGTGAGACTATCAAGTAAAAATACAATAATATTCATTTGCAATAAAATAAATTCTCTTAAATGCTGGATTTAATATATAACTGTTACTTGACCTTTAACCCCGAAGACTCTAGGCAGTACCTAATGAAATGGCAAAGAAGGGAATATTGTTTATGTCATAATATTTACGTTCACTGTTTACTGAGAACACACAGCTTCTGCACAAACTGTAGGATTTAAGGCTGTCACTGTTTCAGCCTGACCTCACATTACAATACATTACTTGATACAGAGTGTAAATTGTATAAATATATAAATGTATAAACGTATTAAAGTGTGTATATATAGATGTTTTAGTTCAGTATCACTTGTACTTATATTTACATTTACATTTATGATATATATATATATATATATATATCCCTTGCAAGCATTTGCTCTGCTCTCTGAAAGGTTAGCTTTCACTGATAAATACTCCGCCAGACTCCTCTCCTCTGCTGTGTAGTTGTTTTTACCAATGAACAGGTAGCTTGAGTTTGTTTTGAGCAGAATGTAGCATGGTAGGCTGGTCACAGATTCAGATCGGTGATGACAGACAAAGGAAGAGGCACTCATCCCTCCACATCATTCGAAGAGCAGATTTTTAACATGCTTTTCAGTAACATGTGAAATTCTGAAAGACACTGGCTGATGCTGGGGGCTATTCTGGGTTTGCTGGTGTATGTTCCGCGTTACTGTTTCCAAGTCTAACTGTGTTACAGTGTGTGTGTGTGAGCATTGGACTAGATATATACAGACTGTTCCACTCTATAGCTGTGGCAATGACACCTTATTTTTGTAGTAGTGTGTAGTTTATGTTTCAGCAATATTGTGCTGCCATTAACTATTATTAGTTTTATTAGTATTATTATTTACAATAATAATACACAGTATAATTATTATTTGTATTATTTGTATTATTATAATTAGTATTATTATTTAATTCTGTCAGGCAAGTCTTATACTGTGATTGATCTTGCATTTGTATGTTGTCTGTATTGTATTGTAATTAAATAAAAAAGGTGCTATATGTGGTTCCTGGCTTACATTTACTCTCTCGCTCTCTCTCTCTCTCTCTCTCTATATATATATATATATATGTATATAATAAATATATAATAATAAATAACATATCCATCGAAATGTTCATAAGGGAACCGGAAAGAGGTCATTCTTTGGAACTAACCCAAAGAACTAGTGGTGTCACAAGGAATGCATCAGTAAAGAATTAACATGATAACTGGCTAACATCACCTGTTTTTTTAATGGTGTTAACACACTTTCCCAGTTTGACCCTTCAAACCATCTATAGTTCCATGCTGAAACCACGATTATAAGGCTGTCATTCAAATACAGCTTTTAAATGACAAGCTTCACTGAAATCCAAAGTAACTTCCAGCTTTTGTCATGAAATTGTTCATCACCGAAATACACCAAGTCTGAATCATTTCCAAGTAAATCACATGGATGACAGCAGCAAGATCAGTGAACTGAAAGACTGAATAGATGGCCAAATTTGAATTCTAGTCCACTTATGAGCAATTACGAGCAAAGCGGGTTCTGCTATAGTTACAATGTCAAGCTTATAACGCCTTTTGGTGGAACCATTGTCAAAATGATTTTATAGTGAACCATCTACAGCACATTCTCCACCTAATCTGAAGAACCCTTTTTACAATGCAAAAACTCTTTAATCATGCAAAAAAGCAAGAAAAGAAAGAACCATTTTCTTTACTAAAGAACCATGTTTTTTTGGTGAATAAATGGCTGAATGAATGAATGAATAAAATTATTGTTTCATTTTTGTCCTCATTTCTTTTATACATTCCACCACAGATGATATTCATCACTCTGTCCTCGTATCATGTTATCAATCCCCCTCACACACACACACACACACACACACACACACACGCACACACACACATGCACACACACACACATTCTCGCACACACAATCTCTTCTGCACTCACAGATCAATGAGCCTTTGAATTATCTATGGCCTCCAGACTATTCACTTCTTGCCATTGATCAGTCTCATCGACTAGGGCTTAGGATGCTTCATTCTTGGTTGAATGGCCAGTGGCCTATCTCTACCCTTCGTATGAGGAAAAGAGAAGTCAATGTAATGAAGAGCACTCCTGTGAAATAGCATTCATGCTTTAGCATTTCATCCATAACACTATCACACAAGTGTACACACACCATAACTCTCACATTTATTGGATAATAAGCAAAGATATAAGCAGTGTGCTGTTGATTTTACTCTGAGATGTCCTGCGTCACAACAAAGCTTTCTGGCTCAAGAACAGGGAGGTTGAGCAGCATCTTTTCTACCGAAGGCTGTAATAAGCTCAAGTAATTCTAACCCCTAATCCAGCAGGGATCCTGCCAGTATGTGTGCCTGTGTGTGTGTGTGTGAGAGAGAGAGAGAGAGAGAGAGAGAGACAGTGAAAGAAATCAAGTGACGCATTTCAAGTGGGTGCAAAAGCAGCATCATCTTGCCTCCCCCTCAGTTTGGCGATGCAGAGATTTCAGGGAGGTCACGCAAGACACCTAAAATGCGCTTACACTAATTCTTCCACAGTCAGAGAGAAGATTCATCACAAGCTCCTCTCGCAAAGAGTAAAGAAAACCCAGCTTGTCATGGCTCTGTACTAAACCTCAGCCTTCCTATTCTGGAACATGCACTAACAACTACCGTATGTTTGGAGGCCAGCAATACTGTAAGCTGAGCTGTATTTAGTCTTTAAAAACAAATGGCTCTCTGGAGAAACGCCATAGAAGAACCACCTTTGTTTCCCTAAAAAGCCTTTCAATGGATGATTCTGAAAATTAACGTTAAGAATGTGTTAACACGATAAATGATGTCACTTTTTTACACCATTAAAGCATTTTCCTAGCCTGACCCTTCTAAACAGCTCTATAGCTGCTTGCGAATTGTAGCTATGGCTCCACCATTAACATTGCTGATGGCTCTCTAGATAAAGCCGGTATTGTCCAGCTCCTGCAATGCACTAATTTGTTTATCATCAAAGTCATTTATGAGCAAAACTCACGACTGATGTAGAAATATCAGTAATTTGGCAAATTACACTGGACTGGACCTATTGATAAAATAACATGCAACAAACTATCAAAAGCAACAGCAAAGTGAATGCTTTACAATTCTCCTCACACACAGCGGTATGAAGGAGTGAAGGAGGAGGAGTCAGACAGTTGATGCAGCCGTGGTTGCTCTTACCGTGTTAAGATAAATTGAAAAGACAAACACAGTAAATTCTGAACTGCTTCTAGCATATTGGGGAGTGCTACCTGCCAACTGTTACATCGGCTAATAGACGTCAGTGTTGGGTAACACATTGAAAGTTGGGGAGAGAGGGAGGGACATCCTGCCCACCCATAAGGAGGGATGTCAATTGTGCTATCTTGGACTCCCAACAACAAATGGCTGTGCCATCACCAAACTCATTTGGTTTAAATCATTTGCACATCACTACATTCTGTTTTTACTTACATTTTTCACAAAAGTCCTGGAACTGGAAATGAAGAGTGTATATCTAATAACAACAATGTATGAGATTTTTGATACTTTGTGGTAATTTTAAGGTCATCTAAGGCTTGGTGAGGGACAGAGCTAAAGGACCTAACAATTTTTATCGGCTGGCTTGAGCGTTGCTGGAAGGTCTTTGGCCACCGCCATAGTTGGCCAGGGAAGTGCACCGTGAATGAATGATGAAAGGAAAATAAAGAATAGGCCTATGAAGGGAGGATGGTGGTTAGCGCAGGGCCAGCCACTGATAACATCATCCAGCTCACAGCGCTGAGCAGGGAGGACAGTGATTTGGGAGTGTGACTCACATGCTGACCCAGAAACATCGTTAGAATAGTTTCTCCTCCACTGAACAACTCTGAAAGCACCAAGTCAGGGCTGAGGAAACACGGGGCGCCATGCCGAGAGCATTCCATAGCCCTGTTAGCAATGGATGGTTATTGGTATTATCAGTGTCCTCTGCAAAAGTTTTATAAGAAGAATGTTAATAGCGGGTTGTTTGCTAGCATCTCTAGGGGAGATAATAAACAGCATCGAGGGGTTGGACGAAGCCAGTTAGCTGAATGGTGTTGTTTGCAACACCAGTTCAAGCGACTGAAATAATACTGGCTGTTTCTACACGAGGCACATTAAGCCTTCTATACTGCCAAAGGAGCATGTTTGGCTAATAATCCCACTGAGGTACAATTACTACGACTTCTTATCATATGTGGTATATTGATCTGGTGATTTTATCTTTTTACATAATTTAAAAAACCTGAACAGACTAAATATCTGTGCAGTGATTCCAGGTTATATGATTTAGGTTATAGGACTTGTAGAAAATCTGAGCAGAATGAAAAAGAATGCCAAACCAAATGAGCCAGTGGAAGCATGGCTTAAGTTAGGGCATTAGACTGGACAGTACTGAAGTCCAGAAAAGATTGGAAGATACAGTGGAGCTCAGGGGCATAATTAAGAGTGTATTTAGAGAGCATTTAACCACTGCTGCTTCGCCGCTCAGCAGGGAATAGACTAAGGGTCAAGGGCTGTGACGACTCAATGAGATTCAGTTTAATGCCCTTTAACCTTCCACTGTTCTCAACCCTGTAGCATGGCTAATAATGCTGGGCACAAAAGTCAGTCCAGACAGTTTACTGGAAAGCAACTCTAAATTTAGCCTTTTTACCCATGACACCCAGACAAAACAGATGATGATTCTGAAGGATGTCATTAGAATATCATCACACTTTTCAACATTCATTTTTTAGAATTACGTTTTATTAACTCAAGTGAAGTGTGTAAGATGCATCCTTAAAGGAGTGAGGGATTGCCCAGAACAGGTTGCCCAAGCAACAACTAGATTTGATACCTTCCTTTTTCAAACTCTCCAATGGTTGACAAAGTGGTTTATAAGCAACAAGCTTTTTTTTTTTTTAATAGTTGATATTTTAAAACTATACATTCATTTTGTTATGTTCAAAGTGGGATTTATATTGCAAACTGTTCCATCTGTTATGCTGAGCAGCGATGGTAAATTCACTACTATACAATAGAGTACACAGGTAGCAACAACAAAGAAAGCAAAACACGTTAAATTTTAAGTCAAATCTTCTAGCTATACAAATCAGTTATTTATATCCATTAAAAATATATGCATAAATACATATAAATACAAATAAAAAAATAGTTGCATACAGAAATTGTGGAATTGCACTGTGGAATTGCACTGCTATTTGAAAGGAAGACAAAGGTTACCAGGAACAATAAATGATGAAGAATTTACACTGAGTATGGCGTCTCGGCATTTTTAGAGGTTCCTAATTGTGTCCTGTGATAATCCATCGCATGCAGCTTCAATATTCTCACACAGTTCTTGCAGATTTTGCGGTAGGGGTGGAGGTGGAGTGATACCAGCCATTCTGGACATGTGACACGTGACTGACCACAGTGCCTCCACACACAGATTCGTTGGTCGTCTCCACCACAAAAGGGGGACTCATTACTGAAGTCTGGCACGACACCATTGCAGTCTTTGGCAACATTTGATATGGTATTAAGATAGGTGGCAGTCATAGTAGTGGTCTGCCTCCATGTAGTCCTGCATCGTGCAGCTGTCTGCCAATGGTGCTGGCACTAACAGGATGACTCACGGAGGGCATCACTGCTCACTGAATGTTCGCAATTGCGGCTGTTGGTTCACTCCATGAATGTCGGACAATTGAATGGTTCTCTCTCCATGGTTTGTGTAGGTCTTGTTCTTGTGAGGACATGTTCAAAAGAAGTACTGAAATTGCGCCGTGGTTCTTGTGGGAACAAATCTAAGGCAGGCTCTTTGGCCTTACTGTCCTGATGATACTACAAATAGGGCCTGGCAATTGACTTTTCCCATCAATGCTCACAGGCCCTTTAACCACTATGCTCATGTGTTGGGACTGGAATCACTATCATTTAGTGATTAAACTAAATGATAAAGTCATTTTGCGCTATTTTACATACTTCAGCTTGGGTCCTAGTAATTGGGGAAGCATCATGGTCAGTCATACAGCTGGAAAGCCATGACATGAAGGAGTGACATACCCAAACAACAACAGATCATCAAATGTGTAACCAAGGTGTACTCTTTCTTGAATAAACAACCACTAAGGAACTTGAACTACAGCTTCAACGAACACCAAACATGCTTAAAAAACAGTTATATGGAACAGATGAAGTGCAGTGGCTTCTAATGACTAGCTAAAATTTAAAGAAGTTAATAAGAAGAGGTTAGAGTAGAGTTCAGGTCCAAGCAAGCACTCCCTCGCTAATTAAATGCACAAAGACAACCATATTGTTTTCCCTGTTTATAGCCACCTTCTGTTTGATTTCACAGCAATGATACAAAGTCAATTGGTTATTGAATAAGCGTTTTGTGGGGATTGATTAGAAAATCAAAAGGAATCCACCTGCCATCTTATTTCACCTCTGACCTTGCAATTTGTGATTCAATTTGTGTAGACTTTACTTTTAAAGAAACCCACAAAAGCCACAAGAACTATCAAAGCTCTCCTCATCACCGAATGCTTATTGTGATTTGCCAAAAGTATCAGTTATCAGTGCTATTTTCAGACTGATCGCCTGCCTGGGTTTTGTTCTTTTTGTAGAGTACTGATACTGCGATAAATTATGTCTCAGTTTCGTGCAGAGGTCTAAATAATTACCCAAGAGTGCACATTCAAAGGTGTTGGACCAATGCAAAAAAAAAAAAAAGAATGAGAACCAGAACACAAGAGGATACAAAGTTTAAAGTTGAAGTAAGCAGTAATTGCCAGGGGTGGATAATGGGTAAGTCTCTTATTAGAGCAGTGATGTAATGGAGTAGACATACATGGAAAATGTATTCAGAATACAATAACGAAGTATGTCTACAGAGTTCATGGTAAATTCTGAAATAGCAGTATTCAGAACAGTTATTGTTTAAATTTGTAGAAATAAATTTAGTCACCTTGCATGTTTAAGGTGGTATTAACTTCAGGCTCCTGTAGATGGCATTGCACAAGGATGACTGGGCTATAAATACTTGTATGATGGGATTCAGAGATTGAGAAAAGGTGGTATGATGTGGGGGAAAAGGGCCACAAAGCAGATGTTAATGACTGGCAAAAAGAAGCAACTGCATTTAGGCATGCCAAAAGACATAGTTCGAAGGAAGCAGCTGAATTTGCAGGTGGATGGTGGAATGTGGAAGTGTACGGTCATCGTCTACCAACAGTGACACAAATCCCAGTCTATAGGAATTTCTCGTCAAAAATGTGCCAGGAAAGGCATCCACCAAATGTGACCCAGCTGCCCGATTCTTTGATGCAAGTGGTGCTGAACATTGATGTTGTCTATATCCAGAAACTTCTCCAGTCCATGCCAAATCAAATCACAGCTGTTGTTTGTGCTCATGAAGGTGTTGCACACTATTAGGTATATTTCAGTCACAGCTGAATTCGTTAATTAAAAAAGTAATACTAATTTTCTGTCCAGCTTGCAAATACAAAAACAAACAATCTTTAAAAGAAACACAGTTAACCTCTGTTATTTTAACTGAGTAGGCACACAGTGTATGGCAAACAAACTCATTAGTTACTAAGTTCCCCTTCCAAAGAAGAGACACAGATAAATAAATAAATAAAGACAAACAAATGTATAGAGAGAAAGAGGCAAACATCAATGAAAAAGTCAGAGAGTGGAAGAGGGAAAAGTATAAAAAAAGTAGAGGAAAATGCCCTACATCTGCATGTGTTAGTTCATTAACACCAGGCAGGCAGACTGAAAGCTGTTCTGTCTGTGCTGTGATAAAAAAGCTCCAGCAGAGAGAGAAGAAAGAGGCAAAAATGAAAATAACCTCTATAATTAAGGAGCGAACAGAAGAAGGTATTGATTTGTTTGAGAACTGAGACCAGAGGACAGCATGTGTTTGTGTGTTCAGGAAAGGTCTTCTGTTAAGACGAACTGTACAACTGTACCACACAGCTGTTTATTTTCTCTCTGCTACCTTATGGCTGGCATGGTTTACCTAACGCCCACTTCCAATCTCTTACAAGGTTTGTAGCACCAGCTTCTGAGACACCTCTAATAAAAATAATACATTCTCAATAGATTTTACATTATGTTTCAGCGTTAATGTGCAATTTTACTATTAACATGTATACTGTGATGCGCTGATTATTACTGTGAGCCAAAACTCTGTTCTTATATGCACATCATATGATTAAAAACATTGTGAACAGTTTAAAATGATGTACTGTGCTAAAACTTTTGACAGAAATTATACAAGCACCAGTATCAGTTAGAAATAAAAAAACACATATATAACACATAATATTGCAATAAACACAAACAGCATATTACAGATTGATTGTATATACGTCCACTTCTAAATCACATTGAGGAAGCCCAGCATTATTTACAGTCATCATCCAATAATCAATACTTCATTAAACTAAATCATGCCAGTCCTGGAATTAACACATATCCATGTGATAGCAAACAAAGTCAAGCAGGTATCTGGAGCTAAACCTTTTATAACCTCTTATTAATAGTTTACAACATTTATAAAGTTAAAATCTGTTTTACAAGCAAAAAGGTAACATGTAGATGCACGGTTTAAAACAATTGTTTCTGATAGTACTGTCAGCTGTCTACTATCCATTCTGCATTTGGTTTTGCAGTGTTTCTTTCTGTATTGCAAAGCACTACTCTACACTACAGTGGTATTATGTCTAGACTGCACTATATAGTTTTGCACATCATGCCTTTGTATAAGCAAGTCTTTTGTTTTAGGGATAATAAGGCCTGACTCAATTTGACTGGTTATTTAAAGAACATCTTGAGGCAGCTAATTTTTTTACTTTTAAGAACACTCCAGTGATTGTGATAAACCTTGTCTGGCTGTTTTATCTCTGTGGACAGGTTCTGCACTTTCAGGGAGATCACAGCCCCTCAAATTATTATTTGTTAAAATGTCATTTAGCTTCACGTAATGTGCCGGTTTCAGTAGATAATGTACTAGGGCTAATCTACTGATGTTTTAATTGAGTAATAAGAGCTTTAAAATAAACAATACTCTTTCAAGGACTCTAAAATATAAGTTAATGAGGACACCCTAATAAAACCCCTAAAAATAAAAATGGGTGAGTCTATCAGGCAAAACAGACCCATAGGAAAATCTTGAAATTTGCCAACTAATTACTGCCGACTGATGGATTCTGGCTGATTATTGATTAGAATCTATGAATTATGACACCCATAGAAAATCCACATCACACCCACACCAACCACACACAGGAATTTGATAGCTATAATACTTCATGGTGAGATAAGTGTCTTTTAACTGTCCATCCAGCATAGTATATCCTTGGGAACATCAATAAAGGCAGAACGCAAAATAAACCCTTAAACCTTCTCTACATGCCTCTCTGTCAGAAGACTTAATGCATTTTAACCTCAGCACTGGCAGTAGACAGTAAACAGGAAAGAGAAGAAGAAGAGAATAGCAGAAGTAGACAGAGTGAAACAGAGAAAGACAGCAATAATTTCACTTCAGATGCTGCTCCTTAACTGGTCCTAAAACAGGCTCTTCAGCATATTTAGTATTACCACCAACTGCCCACACCCTAAGCTAAAAGGCCTCCCTCGTATTTGACCATGAAATACATAACACACCTCATTTAATCTGCCTCATATCTAAGTCTACTGAAAGTGAATCTACGACGCTTAACTTTGGTCCAAATCTCATTCACATTGGTTCTTTTAGTTGCAGTCATGGATCTGAGAGAGAGAGAGAACGAGAGAGAGAGAGAGAGAAAGAGAGAAAGACAGAGAGAAACTGATTTGCCACATGCTAATTCCTGTGTACTCATCTCCATATACACCAAACACAAAACACAACTGAGGGTTTTGAAAACATGCCACTCTCATTATATCACGATGGGTAAAGAAACGCACATGTGAACCAAGTGCATATTTGTAATTTTGAAATATATATATATATACATATAAAATTAAACAGAAGCCAGAGGTTTGCAGATACAAAACCACTTGCAAATGCCATAAAAGGCTCTAATGTCTTGGGTATTATAGTACTCTAGAGTGATATAGTGGTCTTCCTGCTGCATCAAATACACACACATATGGATGGGAAGACAGCAGAATCTCATTATAGTTGTAGTGAGGGAAGTGTTGTGGACTTGACAGGAATCAGATTAGTATTGCACACACTTTCTCCTCCTGTCGCCCCCATCTGCTCCGGCATTGCAGATTGGGGGGAAAAAAACAGTAGGTCTCTGAACTGGGCAAAGGGAGTCAAGCCCAGTCGGCGCTGCTGTTTGCACTTCAAATAGGCAAGTGCACAAATGGTGGGCTCATACCCATCTCATGGTTTCTCCCAGGTGGGACAAAAGCATTGAGATTTAGCAGAAACCACTTAAATTCATCTGCTGAAGTATACTGCAGGAAAAGCAGATGGGGAGAAACATAACACATTGTCTGAATTCTTGCTGGAATTCAGAAATTGCATGGCTTGACCCATAAGAGCACTTCTTGATGTAGAATTCAAATGAGACTTCCCATGAGTGAACACAAGGTCCAGCAAAACTCAAAAATTTGGTAAATGTTCTAACAGATTCTGACAGATATCTCCTGTGTCCTCAGACTTGGTAAAAGCTGCAACTGTCTTAAGTGGATATTCTGTGGGAACGAAGTGAAAGTGGGCAAGTACTTACCATGGCCACCCCTTAGAGAGGCAGGGGAACGGTAGATGGAGACGTATGGCGGGTGGTGCCGGCCTCCGCTTTGATGGTAGTGGTGTTGATGTTGGGTCTCAGAGTGGGAAAAGGTGGAAGAGGAGAGGTGGTGCAAGTTGTCAGGGTCCGAGCCCCACACTGTGCTCAGAAGACACCCGACAGCTAAGGGTAGCATATGGTTGAACCTAAGGCAGGTACGGGGTTCAGTGCAGGGGCGCATGATGGACGCCCCCACCAAAGAGGGCGAACTGCACCCAGGGAGCAAGATCCGGGCAGCGAGGAGAAAAGCTGAAGCCAAAGCTTGCTAGGATCCCATGGCACACGTAAATCTTTCACTTCCCATCATCAAAAATCCACTCAAGATCCCTAGTTTTGTCAGGTGAAAAGCAAATGGTTCCTCAAAGAATAAGAGAGGATATGAGTAGGTGTAGACACTTATTCCTTGATTCTGATGGCAACTATCCCAGCAGCAGTTCCTGAGATGTTAAAGTGTGGAGCCAAGTATCCCCAGGTGCCCTACCTCACCTCTGGAGGAGTGAGGGAGTAAGTAGGGGAATGCGAACGCATGCTAGCCGCCAACCTGGTGCCACTGCTTATCCCTCTGTGCCTCAGCGCAAGCCTCCAACACGTTGCCTCACGTGCCGCTAGCCATTCCCCCTTTCTCACTTTCAGCTGTGGGAGAGTAGCGCTTGGCGGCACACTCCGTATCTCTCTCCTGACGAGTCTATGCCAAATGCTAATGAGCCAAAAGTCCTGCCGAAGAATCACACAAGGCTCCCTCCGCTGCTCAGTCTTCTCTCCACCGAAGAGTGCACGAGAGATAACAAGAGATAGAAAAGGATGGATAGAATAAGTGGAGAAGAGACAGACAGGGAGAAATAGAAAGGGAGGGTTGAGTCTCGCCTCAGGTGAAAGTAAGTGGAAGTGATGGGACAGAGAAGGGGAGTAACCCAGAAGTGGGCCAGCCCTATGCAAATCCACCTCCAGCACAGAGCAAATCAGGAAGGCTGGCTGCCACTGCAGAGGAGTGAGCTGCTTTTAGTCAGGGGAGGAGAGACAGAACGGGAGAGGGAGGGAGAGAGTTGAGAATGTGAGGGAGAAAGAACAAGCGAATAAGAGCAGAGGAGAGGAGAGATGCCGAAAGAAAGAGCAGTTAATATCAAGAAGAAGGGATAGGACCATTGATAGCGCTGAGAGAGGAGGTAGGGAAGAGAGAAGAAAAACGAAGCCTCTGAGAAAATCTCTAAACAAGAAATGGATTCAGATTGGGAACACCAGATTGGTGGCAACACTAGCATTCGATAGTGGCTCTGTGTGATCTAATCTCTAGGTTTCAGATGTTTCTTAAGCAGCCCACAGTGGCACAGCCGAGAATTCATAGATTCTACATCATGTTGTTTGTTTCAGCGAGTTCTTAGGCACATACAAACTCTGCTCTTTGTTTTTCCATCAGACAGTAGACAAAGACGATGCAACTAAACCAACTGCACTGTATTCAAGAATCTTTCCTTCAAGATGTTCAGTTTAACCCTTTAGTTTACGTAGCATTTTACCAAAGAGAACAAGCTGAGGGTGATAGTAGCCAGGAAAACCTCCCTAAAATCACGAAGAAGAAATCTTGAGAGGAACTGCTTCCTCCTGCTGACACTGAATAGTGGTGATGATCTAGGTGATATTCTAGATGCAATCCACAGAAGATTGTATTTTGGTTTGATAGAGTGCTTTGGACATGTTCCCCAACATGCTAAATGGTTTCAGACTGAAAGAGCAGGTTATATAGTGTAAGCAACTTTTAAATATATTATTGCAACAAGTTAACATTAAACACAACAGCCAAAATATTTTTTCTCTGCTCTGTAATTGTTCAGATGAGTCTTTTGTCAAAAGCACACATCGCATACACTGCAAAAAAGAATATGTAATGATGTGTATGTAAATTATAAGTACAATATAAAAGAGTATTTAACTTATTTCTTATGCTTTTTAAATGTTTTAAGTGGCTTGACTAAGCTCAATTACCTCACTGCATTGGCAAACAATTTTACTTATTTTAAGAAATACTCTTAAAACAAGACAAATTATTTGTCGATGTAGTGAGGTAACTTGACTTACTAAATCACCTCGTGGGCTGGAGGTTAGGGAGCCAGCCTTGTGACCGGAGGGTCACCGGTTCGTGTTCACTAGTGTGTGTGTGTATGTGGGTGTTTTACTTTTGCGGATGGACTAAATACACAGGACAAATTCTTCTGTGTGCAAACACAAATGACAAAAAATGGCAGATACAAAGAAAATGCAGGCTACCCCTGCCTTAGTAAAGGTATTCACTGACAAATACCAACAACAACAATAACATCAACAACCACAACAACTACAGCAACAACACTGAGAAATTCTCGTTTGTCAACAGGATGAAATAAACTACCCAAAAAGGCACCGAAGAAAAAGGTACAGTGGATATATGTCTTTGACAACACATAGAACTGCTGTGGTGTCCATGCAGTGCTACTGGTGTTACTGCAGCCAAAAAACAAGTTCTTCGTTGTCACACTCTCATGCTGTTTTGGTCAATACTCATAACGTTAAACAGTGGTAATGCTTGGCATGGATTTGAAACTTTCACTCTCAAAATTATTAGAAGCTAACTTCAGCTTTTAATGTGCAACTTAGCTGTCTGCCCAGATGTCTTTAAATGAAAACATGTCATTTATAATGTGAAGTTGGCTTTCTTCTTTAAATCCTTTCTTAGATAAAACAATGACTTCAAGAACATACACCAGCAGGATCTCAGGAATCCACATGCTGAAATACCAATAACAGTGTCGATATGCACATCATCAGAAAAAACATGCCTCAGCTAGACTATTGAGATGGAGATGAAGGGTACTATGAAGGTGTGGTGCCTTATACCAATGACAGTGTGACCTTAATTAAAATTGACACAGTTATTTAAAATGTACTGTTTGTTATACTCTTTTCTATACAAACCATTCTCTCTCATTCCAAAGGTATTTGAATGTGCTCCATAACGCCACAGAACACAGTTCCACTTTATACCCCTCTAGCTCACATTCGGCTCTGGGCATGGTGACCGTAGGCTCTTGTGTGTCTGCTCCAGGGTGTTCCTTCTATTGCCTTTTTTAAAAAATACAAACTGCGTGTGCAACGGAACACTGGTTTCAGCAAAGGGTACAGTTGGCTACATTTTTTACACCATATTGCAATGGTAATACACATCTCTTGGTCTTTGCTAAGTTTTAGAAATTCTTCTAAACTATTTCATAATTCACGCTCAGTAATAATAAGACACAATTGTTTTGTTTATTCAATTTTAATTGAGACAAAAGTAGGCATTAATAAAAAAAACAGGTTCCCAGTGTGGTGTGAAAATACATTTGCACTGCATCTGCATCTTTAATAACTCATATTATTTGTTTTAAGTTGGCTTATCCTCTTATTTATCATTTAACTTTATCTCACACACATATTCTCAGTTCTGTATGTTTAAATTTCTCTCTGATAACAACTACTGGCTGTGATTAACATGATTACCGTAACACAGTTACCATGTCCTGCAACAAAGTAATGTCACACATTAGAGTATAATACATGTTAAGCAGAAACAAACAGATTTGTAGCAGAGGAAACTTTAACTTTACTAACTTTACTAAACTGTACAGTAATGCTGGGACTAAAGCTGGCATTAACTGACTTAGATTCACAGCAATGGGATCTAAAAGCACCACCCAACCACGGCTGTTTTTACTGCATCAACACCCTATAGCCCAAAACACATGATAAGTTAAAAAATTCATATTCATATGAATTTCATATTGGCACTGGAAAAACTCTTTGGAGATACTAGGAAAACAGTCTGAATGATGTCTAGTTCCAGAGAATTATACATAAAAACTGCTATGCACGACTGAAAGAGTTGTGCTATTAGTGTGGCTTATTTGTGGCAGTTGTGTTCCATCTTTCAGGACTGGTTAACATGCACTAAACGGAAATCAGTGTACAGAAGAAGCTGGTAGCAAATGGGATACCTTAAATGAGTTAGACAGTTCAATTTTATACCTGACCGCAAGGATCTCTCAAAGTTGGATTTATTCACACACTCAACAGTGCTCTGATCCTAAGAGCATAATGCAAATAAGGTGCATCTTTCAGAGTGTTTCAGAATTTGTGTACTGCAGATGTGAGTAGGGTCGTATGTTTAAGTGATGGAGAATAATTATTCTGAACCAGCCAACACTGTCACACAACTATTACAGACAGATAATATCTAACTAGACTGGAGTTTGTGGATCTTGTTATATTTCAATTTCATTTTTCCACTTTCAACTTGTAAAGCACAGTAAAGGAATACACAAATGCATATGATTTACTATTAATACACCTGAAAGAGACTAATGATTTGAGTACAATTTCACTTAACACTTAAACTGTAAAACACTGTAAATTTCATAATCGCATAATGAGATTTCATCAATATTCATATTGTGGAGTGGAGAGCAACAACCCTGCAGTGGTTCAGCATGCTTCATACAGACGTTCAGGTTAGTGGATCTTCAAACTTTATAGGTTTATTTTATGGAATCTCACTCTATCACCATATTTCAATAGCAGTTCTGATTTACCCAGCAGAGAGAGAGAAAGCAACTGGAAGTTTGGAAGTTGAAACCAAAAAAGAGCAAGCATTCCCTGCCCGAATAAACAAACAACACTGACGGGGGAGTAGTGTAAACAGCACTTGAAGGGTCCTTTAAAGTCGGCTTCAAGGCAACACACTGGAGAATAATTTGTGGCAGCCCCACCTCGAGCCCTGTGAGCTCATGCAGGCGTTGTATTATCTGTCGTTCCGCAGTTTACACTCGATCGGCTAATCCTCACCACCATGACTCACAGGCTCCCAGTATTTTAGCTTTAACCACACTCTTTTCCTGAACACATGTATGCATGGTTGGAGTGAAGATACTGTAATGATCTCAAATTCACACTTACATTTCTACAAATACAAACAGAGAAGTAATGCACCAAAAAGGAAATCCATTGAGAAATTTGACAGTGTGTTTACAAAAAGTCATCTATAATGCAGTATGACCATTTGTTACTGCTAAACTGAACATGTAAACTGTACTAGCAGTAGCAACAGAGGCATATGACAAAAATTAATGAGCTCCCATACTGAACAATACAGCTCTGATTTATTTTACAAACAAAAGGTCTATTTTTAATGCAATCTCACCAAAGAAGTAACAGTAGCAGTAGTACAAGGGAAAATAAAATATTTGGCCAAAAGCAACAGAATAGAAACCTGTAACCTGTTGTCACACGTAAATAATACGAGTTCATGGAACTGACATACTAGAAACTTCAAGCGCAATAAATATTGCCCATATCTGTATAAATGTATCATCATTTATTGTCCCTGGTAACCTTTATCTTCCTTCCAAATAGTAATGAAATCTGACACTTCCTTCTGGGTGCAACTATTTTTTTAAGATGAGTATATTTATCATTTAAATTTACCTTAACATCAACAACGCAAACATCAGGTCCTGCATATCTGACTTCTGTGTCCTTTTCTACTAATCTAATAGTGGACTTTTCATGCCCACACCTGTTCCCCTACTAGTGATATGAGTGAAAAAGAAAAGGAATCCTACAGAAAAAAGGATTATTTCATGATCTCAACCTCCATCAAAGTAGCTTCCAGTAGCTGCGGTTAGCTGGGCTATTTGTAACAGTAAGAACAGTACAGGGGAAAAAGCATGATGCTGCAGAAGCTTCAGAACTCTCGAACTGGAGAGTAAAATCTCATCATCCAGCACCACAAGTCTGATCTCCTGTACTCACAAAGCACGTTAGTCCATGACACTCTTCACCCACGTAGTGGGTGAGCACACTTAAGCTTACAGAGCACGGTGTCAGCAGTGCGAGACATTACTCTCTGAAACAGCACACCTGAATTGATCCTGGCATCCTCCAGTCTGCAGGGCTGCACTGAATAAATTGCTTTGAGTGTAAAGCTGTCTTGATTCCAAAGCCATCAAAAGCACAGAAAAGGGCTGTCTGTGCTGCCCCTCTTGAAAATAACACACCCCACAAGAGCTGTAACAGGCTCTTAAATAGACCCTCATTTATTTGCCTATTCTGTAAATGTAGCACATATGCCTTGTCTTGACTACAATGGATTTTTAGCAGTACGTGCATGACTTTTAAGCAGACAGGCACAGTGCTGGAAAAAACAGAGCAACTGTAGTATGATCTGCTAGATGCTAATTGGCGCTCTGCCCTAAAGCTGTCACGATTGCTTGCATAAACTCGATTAAAAACATTATTGATTAATGATGACGAAATCGTAGTGGTTAGTTGGCAATTTGCCTCCACATATTTAACAGGTCTCTCTATCAGTAAGACACAAGGCCTGATGCACATGCCCATTCACCCAAGAATGGCAAATACATGTTTTAATGGAGTCTTTCAAGGCACCCTGGCGTGTCTTTTTCCATCAAACAATTTTGGAATCTTTGAAAGGCTTTACATGCTTTATTACTGTTTGGTTACCCCATTTGATTGTTTGCACTGGTTACTCTGGTTACTTGACTATATTTACTGATTAAAAGCACATTTAGTGCTTCGAACTTTGTTGAAAATCATCTAACAGAATTCAGTATAAGAGGCTGCAATTTTCGAAACAAGGGGTGAGCCCTTAGAGATTTATGTCAGAGTGCCGGCTCTTTATGTCTGAGTAGTTTTTATGCCTATAACTTTGACTGCTACATCATTAATGAACAGGTTACACTACTGTTTGAATAAAGCCATGCACAACCCACTGTATTGTTAGATGGTGACTAGCTGCCCTAGTGTGATTTGATGACAACTTCCTGTGGCTGAAGGCAATTTCAAGTAGCTATTTCTTAGAAGCATGATAAATATAGGTACTGCAATAATACTTACATGGTCTAGTATGATATCCGTTCATTGTTGATCACTATTTGTGGTTGTCCATTGGTATATAAAATCCAACTCAATAGTACCATGACTTTACACCTGACAGAAACATCAGAAAGGAAAACCTTCTGCTTTGACCTGTCTTCCTCAATCTCATCACACTGACCAGTAGAAAAAAATGTTTTTAGTTTTTAGTATAAGAAGGCATGACTGCTCCTCCTGAACCAGCAACTTGTACAGGCATATAAAAATGATAAGTGATTTCATGATAACTGAGAAATCTGTACAGGATTAAGAATGAAGATATTAGCTGTTCTCAGTATTACAGCCTGTCTGCTTTTCACACTTGGTCTCAGATTAATAATCATATGAAGGAGGAAAAGCTAGAAAATAGCAATCATCCACACCTGCCTCCTCAGTGTGCATGAGCACAGAGCTATATCAAACATGACTGGCATGTCACTGAGAGAACAATGGACAATTACCTCCCTTTAGACCATGAGCAAGCTAGTCTCTGCTCTGACTGCCTATGCTGCATGGCAGGAAAAGCATAGTGCGGGTGCTATAACAGAGCTGAAATTTTGTTAGATTTTTAAATAATCCTAAAGCTGCCAGTGATGAAATCAGCATAACACAAACAAATAGTTAAGTAGTGGCAGGCTATGATAGACAGAGACTATGCATAACAGCTGTAAAGGGCAAGTTGTCTTGGACAGTGTTCACACCTAGGGGACTGACTTTTAATTCCTAACTTTGGCACACACTTTTGGAAGACAAGGAGTGTCCTAGATATGCTGCAATGCATTCCTTGTCTTTGATGGAAACTAAACTAGTCATGGCTGCCCCCTTCTGATGCTGTCAGAGAATAACTGACTTTAAATATAGTGGCACAACACGGAGACTGGAACTTTGAGCAGATGGGGTGCCTACCTCAGACAGGGCTAGCTGAATTCTCGTGTTGTCTTGCACAGTGTGTTTGAGATGTTTGGTCAAGCGAGACTAAGGAGATATACTTTTGTCACAGGTTGCCATGCTAATGACTTTAGAAGTGGGCTCTTAAGGAATGGAGCTTTTTGACTAGTTTTTGAGGTGTGTTTCGCTGCAATTAGTCCATTAGTCCTCAGTCTCATTAGGAGTGCATTGTCAGAACTTCCCCTTTGTTTCCCGTTTGTTCTAAGAAAGGCCATTATGGCATTTAAATTGATAATGAACAATAAGCATATTTTGAAACGCCACAGGCCATGGCTTAAAGAAACAGCATGGCTTTCAAAGAAACAGCATTACAATGGAGGCCAGCAAGGTTAAGTCACTACTTTGTCTCTGTGGTTAGATTAAATGAGCGGCATTTTAACGGTAGATGTGCCCTTTCCCGGGTTACCATTTAAACTAAAGATATGCAGTTTCTCACCAGTGCAGTTTCAGTATTTGAACACCAGGGGCAAAGGGAGGAGACCAACCACCCCCATCCCTTGCCTGTATACAGAGGGGAGTAATTACAAGCTTTTATCAGCCTACGCTAGCTCTGCCCTTACAGTTGCTTTTAGTTTAGGTGAAACAGGATGACAACTGCAACTGGCTAATGCAAATATTAAACAGATCCCAGTACCTGCAAAAACCCCCCAAAAAACCCACACCCTCCCTTTCCCTGCCAGGTGACCTACATTAGGTGCCTTTGAGAGTGGAAAGTCGCCGCTGCCAAATCCTTGGAAATAATAATTTCATTTCAAATGAGCCAGTAACGGGTACAATTAAAAGACACATTGAACTGCATGAGTACATGGCACATTAATGATTACATCTGGCTCCGACTCCAGGTTAAATAAGGGTGCATTCTCACGCTGTGCTGCTCCCCTAGAGCGTTAGGAGGCGAGTGAACAAGTCAAAATTTCACAAAGGTTTGTAGAGCGAAGGAAAGAGACTAACATGGCTGTGCTCTCACTTTTTTCTGATCTAGGCTAAGTGCAGTCCCTGGTGGCGCCCATTGCTGCAATCAAGCTCAGGTTGGAACATCTGCCAAAGACCTCTTTAAATTTTATGAGCTGATGACAGAGCCAAGCTTTAAAGTGGCACCAGTGCCTCTAAATGCAGGCACTGGGCTTCTCTGTCTGTACATAGAGTACCAGTCCTCTAGCAGAATGAATAAGATGTGTGGAAGCTAATTTCATGGGATAAAGTAGGGATACGGGATGAATTGATATAGAATTGGGCCAGTAATGATAATGACTTATCGGCGGCTGCAATAACTAGCACAAGTTCTCAATTTAATCCGTGCATATGTGCATATGACAAGTTACAAGTTGACACAACAGATATACCTAGGAGTACCACTTGCAATGGTAGATAAGTGCAATGTTAGGGATTTTGCTCAAGCGCTCTTATAGTTGTATAGTTCTGACAGAAACTGCCATTACCAGCCACAAGTTAAACAAGCGGGTAGTGAAAACTCTCTATTTCCTCCTTGGAAGTGGTAGTTTGAACATATATACATGTATATACATATATACAAAATACATATAATCTCTTATTCTCTCAAACCTTTTATTTATACTGTAAAAACTGGATGAACTCCCTCTAAAAGCTAAAACTGACACATACAGCAAAAAGAACTGCATAACATGAAAGGGAGGAAAGCAAGGAAAGCCATCAAATCCACTGTATCCAGTAAGCCATCAAAAATGCTAAGATGTAGATGGTTTATCCTCTATTCCTCACTGTGAACTACACCTAAAACTATCAAGAGACTATACATCAGAAAAGGTCTCATTTTCTTGCTGCTTTAAATGAGGTTTTTAATCACCAGATGTTATTGACTAAGCCATTTATCTTTCTGTATCTGATAGAAATGACTGTCAAGGCCAGGTAACAAAGTCTGTTTTCGTCCCTTCGTTTGCCTCCACTTCTACGTCCTGGGTAAATGAGCAATGAGCGATGTTTTCCTCATTAATTATCTCTTAAGCAGGGAGGGAGAATGGCGTTTAATTACTTTGTCCCGGATTTAGAAGTAAATGGATTAAACGGTGTCAGGATAAATGGAGCGATGAAATGATTTGCAGATGTTTGCACATATGCACTAAGCATAACACTGTGAACATAATAGTCATTCACCCAGAGCCTCAACCAACACAACTCTGTTGTATACAAATCTTTATATAAAAAAGCTAAATCAGCACAGATGCTCTTAATGTACTAATATTAAAATACATAAATGTAAACAGACAATGGAGAGCTTGATGGATAATGCAAAAAAATTGCATGACCTTGTATGATCACTTCATGCTTGTTTTAAGAACATGAAAACTTGTAAAATATGAGCAGCACGTTTTCTGTCAATGCATCAAAGGTCAGTAATGACCAAAACGTAAGAGACCCCTGAACCATTCACTACATTTTCTTTTTCCTTTTTTTCTGGCTTGTTTGCTTCTATTTTTATTTGGTGAATGGTTCTTCTCCGCATCACAGTTTCAGACAAAAAAAACGGATCATTATGCCTGCTTCATCCTAGTCAGCATAAACATGTCTGCTGTTGCTATGACAACCAATGTGGATCATACAAGCTGCATTTTGTACCTTTGTTAACTTGCAATGTGGACACCCAAGGATAACACACATGTGCCTTGATGTAGCATGATGTGCAATATGCTTTCACGATTTGGCTAAACGTAGCTTTCAATTAATGCTTTAAGACTGCAGCTTATCACAAAAACTGCAAGCAGCTCATATTAAACATAAACATATAAAAGTTTAATCAGAAAATAATAATACTGTCAATTAATGCTGTATTTTACTCCTGCTAGGCTATGAAACGATAACCTCATCATCAAGACTCATAGACATCTGATGAACTTATATGTAACGATATTTATCTGGACATTAAGCATCTATTTGTTTAATTAGATGACATCAAATAGGAATAAGCATATAAACAATATGCTGTGATTTTATGTATGTGTTTTATCTGTTTGCAACTATTTCCAACTATTTTTAAGTATTTCCAAACAGCAAAATCCCAGAATTTATTCCTATTTCAGCTAACAAACACTTTTTGGAGGAATAATTATTTTATTTATAGTATTTTAATACAGCATTAATACAAGAAACAAGGCAATTATAAACACATGATGATAAAACGACAAACACGTCACCATAGACCACAGGGCTCCATGATTAGTGTTCATCTGGTAAAAACACATTTTTGTATATTGCTGCAGTTCTGTGGAATACACTTCATGTTTATTGTAAACAATCACAAGCAGTTTTAGACATGCCTTAGCTGATAAGTTGTGATATTCAAAAGTTGCATCATTTTATAGTTTGGTATTCATGGTTTTGCATGACTAATGAAAAAGGGTCATATTTCTGAGGGTCAAATGTGAAAAAGCAGGCACACACTTGAATCTGTGCAAAAGTCTTTGGAAATAAGCTTGTGGGAGTACTGCATTCTATACCTCAATATTACATTTTGCTAATAATCTCTGTATGGAAGCCTGTTTGTCTGTAAGCGACAAAAACGGCTTCAATTTGCTAGGGAGCATAAAGATTGGATTCTGGAGCAATGGAAGGTCATGTGGTCTGATGAGTCCAGATTTACCCTGTTCCAGAGTGAAGGGCACATCAGGGTAAAAAGAGAGGCGGCTAAAGTGATGCACCCATCATGCCTAGTGCCTACCCTACAAGACTGTGGGGGCAGTGCTATGACGTGGGGTTGCTGCAGCTGGTCAGGTCTAGGTTCAGCAACGTTATGTGCCCAAAGAATGAGGTCAGCTGACTACCTGAATATACTGAACGACCTTGTTATTCCATCAATGGATTTTTTCTTCCCTGATGGCACGGGCATATTCCAAGATGATAATGCCAGGATTCACCAGGTTCAAATTGTGGAAGAGTGGTACTGGGAGCATGAGACATCATTTTCACACATGGATTGACCGCCACAGAGTCCAGACCTGAACCCCATTGAGAATCTTTGGCATGTGCTGGAGAAGACTTTGCACAGTGGTCCAAATCTCCAATCATCAGTACAAGGGTCTTCGGGAAAAAATAATGTAACTCTGGACAGAAATAAATGTTGTGACATTGCAGAAGCTTGTGGAAACAATGCCACAGAGAAAGCATGCCGTGATCAAAGCTAAAGGCGGTCCAATGAAATGTTAGAGTGTGTTTTTTTTGGCCAGGCAGTGTATAACTGTCCTATTAATCTACCCAAACAAAAAAAAACATAGCAAACAAGTGTGACAAATACAATTAAATAAATGCATGAAATTAAAATTGCATAGTAGATTGGTACAAACAAAAGTTATTAAGCAAGTCAACTAAATAAAACAGATAATATTATTGAAACCTGTCCTCCATTTTTCCAACGTTCTAGCATCAGACACATGTAAAAAAGCTGCTGAGAGATCAAGATAGGGTATGAACTTGTCTAATCATCACATACGTAGGGTTTTTAAGTTTTATGAATAAAAGTTTACCAGCTGTAAATGTCACTTGGAATAGACTGTTCTGCCATGAAAGCATAGGAAGGATCTGAGAGGCTGTTAAAACAGAATAATTCCATTGTTAATACAGCATCGTTTTCCATCAGTATTCCATCATGTAATCTAACAAAGATACAGATGTTTTTGTTATGTTTTACATGCTTCATGTATGTTTGAATTTATTCTAGTGTTATGTGACGTTTATACAGGCAAAGACACACTTACTGCCAAGACAAATAGTGTGAAACAATGTTTGTGACTCTTTTTAAAGTAAGCACTTGTAGAGGTGTAAGTTGTGTATGTACTTGTGTTGTGTTGCACTTATATTGCACTTATAATGACCTTTTCTTTTCTATAGGTGTGAGCACTGGGCTGGGGTTGCCAGGTAGTGCTCTTTTTGCTCTATATGTGTGTATTGATCTATCTAGGTATCAGCACTGGCCCCCTGTTCGGGCAGTGTCTGAGCTCAGGGTGAGTTTTAGGCTCTAAACTTCCTGTACTAGCTGGAATATTATCCAACGGAACACTAAGCACGGTTGTAAGTCGCTCTGGATAAGAGCGTCTGCTAAATGCCGTAAATGTAAATGTAAATGTAAACTTCATATGTATTGTTGACTGTTGTCAGCAAGCAAGCAGAATCAGTGATTCTGAAAAACGCCACATCTCTTACATAGTACAAATAGAGTCACAAAGTCATTTATAACACAAATACAGAAAGAATATGTTTTGTTTTTCATTTATCAGTTCTACAGTGTGGCTCTCAGCAGCCTTAGCTGCACTGTTCTATTGTGAAGATATCAGCTACGAAACAAAACAAAACAAAATAAGAAAATCAATAAGCATATTGATCAAGGTCACTCTCATCTGACCCACTCTCTCAAAGTAAAGCCAGGGGGCCAAAAGCCCACCTGTTGAAAATAAAAAAACTCTCTCACACCAATACAAATCTTGGACCAAAATACTAAGCAGCGTATCACAGAGATGAGTGTTCTCTTGTCTCAGTATATTCAGAATCAACTAAAAGATGTCTAGAACAAACACCAAGGATATCTCAGAGGAAATGAACAACAAACAAATCTCCAATATTGGCAATGCTCACCATATCTCCATTACCTAAGACACCTTGCACAGTTATTTTGAGTTATTTTGATCTTGATCCTTCCAACAAACACCATGTGTGCAGCTGGAAACAAGGCCGAGAGATGCACAGTATGATGAGTACATGGCATTACAAACTACATAAAAGAGGGGTGTGAAAAAGAATTGATTCTTAAATCATGATTCTCTATTCCCTATAGAAAGATGTATATTAGTACACAAATTTACATAGTTTATGTATAAATATTAACCTTTTACCAGTATACCACATGCCTGATCGAAAAAATTAACACTACAGGATATACTGTCTACTGTTTACAAAGATAAAGAACAAAATTTACAGAACTAACAGATTATTTTAGTTTCTTTTTTTAGCTCCTATCTTACACTTAACAGATAGTAAAACACAGATATAAAGTGTATAGATATATAGAGCTGCATCACATGAGCAATTACAACAAACGAACAAAATGTAGGCTACAGAAATAAAAAATCAAGATGCATAAAGAATCATTTGACAATCACATTTTGGCACACTGAACAAAAATCTGCTTTTGTTTAGAGATCCCCACACCTAGTATGGACCTCCCATTGATTTTTACATCTAAGTTACAGTGTCTGATTTCCACTTTTAGTTAATTAGCCTATGGTATAGCAAAGCATTTTTACATTTTTTTTTCAACAAGGGAGCTGATTTACTAGGAAAAGCCTTTTTCATTAGCCACTACAACATATTCTAAACACTAATACAACAACCAGCACATTTGTCCTATTCATCTGCACAGTTCTATGATATGATGCCCAGGCAGTTGCTGATTTGCTCTTAAATACGGCTAGAGATTTTTGACATGGGGTTTGGGCAGACAATCAATTTTCTATCTGAAGCCAGAAGACTCAAACTTCCTCAAATTTCCAGTTAGATTGGCGGGTTAAACAGCAGTGACAGAAAATACATTTGAATTAAAGATTTCCTGTCCATTAAATGAAACAGCACAGGCCATGCCAATAAAGTTAGTCGTGTAAAACTGAGCAGGCCCACTGTGGTGAATTACGTGTTTAAATTGATAATGCTAATGCAGTTGTGTGTATCAAGTTGCTAATGTTGACAGCAATAGGATTACTGGACGCAGGCTCATTCAGTATGACTCTTACGACTATAACAATGCCAACAAATTAGTCATTACTTCAATAAGCTTGAAGCTTCAAAAAGCAATTATGTCTTCTCAACTCAATTTTTTAACTTTTCATCTTTCACAATTACAACACATAAAAATATACTGTTAATCCATACAAAAAATTACTTATTCTTTTTTCATTGTTATGTTGGCTTTTTGGCCAGTTTAAGAACATTTAATAATAAGCTGAGGGATTCCTTACAAAACACAGTACATCCATGTACCTCATGTGCATCACGAATGTTGAATTGGCCTACATACAGTGTATTTTTCCCTAGAAAAGGGAATGTGTCCTCTTGGCCTTTCGGAAGAGCAAAGATGTTTCACTCCCATAGTGTGCTTTCTAAATCTTTCATGAGTGATGCATATGGACAAAAATAAACAGGCCAAGACACCAAAAGCAGCAGAGAACCATCAGAGAGCATTCACACAGACTTAATGCATGTGATAGCAGGGTGTGACAAAGAACTATTCTCTCTCCCCACACGTTTGTCAGTACACTCAATCAAGTGTGCTTATGGGGAATGGAAGCTGTTTGTTTTTGTGAAGGAAAGTGGATGGGGAGAGTCTCCAGAGCATATGAATGTTTCAAAACAAGACATACAAATATCAGAACAGACAAACATGCATGAAAGAGGAAAACCTTTTGTTCCTAAAAGGGGTGATATGTAAAGATTCTTTCTATCCCCAGCTGTGGAAAGGGATAGAAAGAACTTCAATGAGATGCTTCTAGTGGTTGATGAAAAAGAGAAAAAGAGAGAGAGAGAGAGAGAGAGAGAG
>CM067481.1:11014055-11065817 GCA_034552555.1 Semaprochilodus insignis | reverse complement strand
GAGAGAGAGAGAGAGAGAGAGAGAGAGAGAGAGAGAGAGAGAGAGAGAGTATAGCTTCTGTAAAAAAATAATCTAAATTTAATTAAATATACAATATAACTAGCAAAATAACACTTAATTATTTTATATAAACATTTTACATACAAAGACCTGAGTAGATGTTATCACACCTATAGCATTCTCTACCCAGACAATGTTCGATGCCTTATCACATAAATGACACAATCTCCAAATTTTTCAATCAATAACATCTGGAAAAGGCCTTTCACCTGAACAGATGCTACTGTAACTGTTCTGTAGAGGTGTTAACAATGCATTGCAAGACATAGCAACGCAATAACAAGACACAGCAATGCAAAATTGTGACAGTGATTGTGTGGTAATGTATCACGGAGCAAGGGCATTCTATTAATTATGCCATCTAATGTAACTGCAAAATTTAATCATCATTGTTTGCAAACTATAAGCACCAATTAACAACTCACTATATCACTCGTCTTACCTCTCAGCACTAGTGCCATTCGTAAGCTGTGCCACAACATCATTAGGATTATCATTTTTCTTCAATTGAATTTCGGGTAAAGTATTGTGAGACTATCAAATCCTTGACTTAGGGCTGTGACAATAAATGCATTTCCGCAATACTGCAGTCATGATATGTTTACCGCAGGGTGCAGGTCATAACTGTCATCATTTTTTTGTACTTCATTTTTTTGCTGGTGAAAGCTGATTTAGTTGTTGATTCACAACAACAAACAAACGTCTTCAGTGTCTTACATTAAACTAAACTACCACTGTGAGACTCATTCATACTGTCACATAAGTACTTGAACCCAGCACTGTGAATCAAATCAAACTCTGGGCTGTGTGTCATCGATATCATAGGCAGCAATTATCAAATATAACAACTACATTTTTTTGGAATCATGAACTACCATACTTAACCAGCAAATATATGAATAGGAATTAGACACTGACCTAAGAAGTGAAGCTGATTAATAGCTTAATAGTTTTTAAAGAAGAAATATAGGATTGATATTGACCAATATTCAAGGTTCAATACTGATATTGTAAAAGAAAAAGTGGTATTGTGCAATCAGTAGCAACATACTTCACACTCCAAGGCTTCATTTCAACGTCTGGGAATGCACAGCTAATGATACATTAGGTAAGAGATACGGTTATGTTGTGTCCAAAATAGAACATGCCAAAGCCACCTTAAAGTGACATTAGGTACTACTGAAACAATCTGTCAAGTGTTAATGTAGATGAAAAGTGAAGTCAGGCAGGTTTTGTAAAAATGTTGTGATTAGGTGTCACGCTTCCGGGTTTCCCGGCCACCTCCGATCTCCGGGACTCCATCTCCCAGAGTTCTCTACCTGATTACGTCACAGCCACATGCCCCGAAACATCCAATCACACTCCACTTCCTCGATCTAGGTCTCCCGAATTGTGATTGCCCACCTGCCAAAACCTTTTGACTTTTAGCTTGGCGCAAGTGCGTTTGTTTCTGACATTAGTGCAGAGAAACAATCATTTTAATTAGCAGTCACAGAATGAAGAATGCAAAAGGACAAAGAAAATAGCGCAGATGCAAGCTCATTAAAATCAGCCACACAAATATACAGAGCAGGGACTCATCGTCTTCTCTGGTTTACTGATGCTACCGCATTACTTTTCCGTACCTAAAACATTACTTATTTATGCTGATCTAGAACCAGCATCTGCCTACCTAATTTGAATTATGGGACAATTTGAATTTGAATTAAGGGACAATATGGAATGCACCAAAAATGGCAATGTTGGTAATTATAAATATATATGCCAGAAGACTTAAAATTAAATCAAATTGATTTGTTAACACCGGTATTCATTCATTGTTGACTATATTAAATCACTCAAAGCTTACTAAAAAGAACTAAGAAACAATTCTGTGAAAAGTACAAGTGCTACACAAAGTAACAGAAGATATATTTGACGATGATATCAACTTCATAAAAATAATCACATAAATGATTGTTATTGCAATGCCAACAATTTGTATTGTTTTATGGATATGAAAAAAAACAGTCCTTAACAACTTGTTAATGCTAAAAGCTATGTATTTCTGGACATTAATTAATGGACACAAATTAATGGAAACTGTCAACTATCAACGTTTAAGGATTAAATGAGAAATCCAGCTTTGTGAAGCTCTGTAAGTTTTCTTTAGTCAAAGAGTCCTTATAGAAATGGTTAAATATAGCTGTGTTCACAGTCCACTCAAGTCCCAGGCTTAGGTCTGAGCTCTTCAACTACACAGACTGATGTTTTCTGTGCACTACTTGGTTCCACAGTAGGCCTGCACATAAACATCAAAGGCAATCCACTAGAGTAGTCGAGATAGGGTTTTGGTTTCAAAACCAATGGATACAGCCTGAAATACAACATGTACACATACACCTTTACAGTCAGTTTGTCATCAATACGCCTACTATGAATTTTGTTATTTATTTATTTTTTAACATAATTTTGGAGCATTTTTGTAGCTCCAATCATTATTTCGTTAATTAGCTAAAATTGTTCATTGTTCATGCTCATTGTTCATTTCATCAGCTCCACCAGCTAAAACATCTAGCCAACGGCGTCCTGTGGGCAGCGTCCTGTGGCCACTGATGAAGGACTAGAAGATGACCAACACAAACTGTACAGCAACAGATAATCTAGATACAATAGACAATGTGTGTAGATACAAGGATGTGTACCTAATGAGGTAGCCAGTGGGTATATATAATAAAGAAATAAGAAAAGAAAAAAAAACAAAAAACGAATATAAATAAACATTTGGACAAAAAATGTTTTACCAAAAAACATGTTCAGTAGGCATAAAATGGAGAGGCTCACTTTGCTAAAAATATGTCAACAGTTCAAAAATAACATTCCTCAGTAAGGGATTTTAAGGATTGTAGGTATTTCCCCCTCTTTGGTGCAGAATGTCATCAAGCGATTCAGATTATCCTAAGATTATCCTAACTGCGTAAACTCAGGAATGCTTCAAAAACATGTAAGTGAACACTGTCAGTTGCTGTTAAGATTCAGGTTAAGACTCTCCTATGCACAGCGGAAGCTTTATATCCACTTTGCCAATCTATTTTACTATAGCTCTGATCTGAGATGGACTGGCACAAAGTGAAAATATGTGCTGTGTATGTATGTGCACCTTTCAAAATGTTTTTGGAAATAATGTTTGTTGTGTTCCCTGGAGCATTCTGATTGATACCACCACATAGTCCAAAAGTGTTCTTCTCACACTTTGTGTACAAGAGAAGCAACTGTCAGGCAGTTACACAAACAAGTCAACCGACTTTTTTTTTATTGTGTTACTAACAATACAGTAGTAGTAACAATGAGGGTTAACATGGTTACTTAGGAGTCACTACTCATAAGTTACTACTTATCCATGCTCCTATCTTCAAACATTCCTCTACATTCCAGTAAAAAAGCCAACATATTTATTTATATTTATAATAAAATTTATTTTATTTATAAGTTGAACTTGCTTACCAATCAGATTGGAGACATCACGAAGAGAAGACTTATTAAAGCTTAAGTGGACATGAATGGTAATTACAATTTCACTACAGGTTGGAGAAATGAATCATTCGTGGGAGTGCTCCACAAGGCCCTCACATCAGTCAGTCAAGCAGAAAATAGACTTCAATCACTCAGAGAGACCTGAGACATTAAAGCTGATATACAGAAAATATCAGACTGTCCTGCAGCTCTTGCAAGTTGTGTCAGAATGAAAAAGAAAACCATGTTCTGGTTACCACTTGCAAAAGTGAAAGTGAATGGATTAACACAAGATACTGTACCTTGTATATGTGCCATCTGTACAACCAGCAGGCTATCAAAAAAATGTTTGTGCAGTTATCACACAAGTACAAAAGTGGATGGGCAAATATATATCAATGTGTAAAAATATGTTTAAAATGTGATCAAAAATATATCAAAAACGTCAGTATATCCCAACGATAAAACTGAGAACTTGCTTTAAAGCTACGCACTGTATATAATCTCACTGCACAAAAATGAGTCACCTGTGACTAAAACACACCTAATATGTGTGTAATACCTGCAATTCGATTTGGCATGAACTAGACATGTTTCTGGATGTAGACATCAATGTTCAGCTACTCTTGCAGCAAAGAATTGCATAGTTGCGCCAGAGTTCGTGGATGCCTTCCCTGGCACAATTCTGAGGAGAATTTCCTTTAGACTGGGATTTTTGCCGCTGCTTGTGACCTGTATGCCAAAGGCGATCTTTAATTTTGGCCAATCATTAACATCTGCTTTGCCACCCACTTGCGATACATCAAATGAGACATTCTGGGATTTAAATGAGGAAAATTACAAATGAGCCAGCATGTCAAAGCTTTGCTAAATTCAGCTTACAACAGGAATAGAGTGTGCAGAGAAAAGATGCTAACAACTAATCAAATCGATGTTTGCGGTTTGGAGTATTTTGCTTGGGTAATATTCTTGCCATCCTTAATAAAACAAATAAGTCAAACATTAATACATTTTTTTAAATAACTGAAGAAGCAACATATAAATCTCACTGTAAAACTTAAAAAAAATCTAGCGATTATCTAGCGACTAAATATGACACCACAAGCCTCTTATACCACAAAATGATTTTCAAAGCACACCAACATGAAAACCAACAGGATCAAAAACCAAAAGCCCTTATTATGAGACAGTCTTATACTGGCTGCAACACTGCGATAGTGCACATATTATATCAACATAACATTGTGTGTTTTCCCCCATATGTGCACAGCTCAGAATTGTTAACTGCTGCTGCGTCACTTGTAGTGCACTTCTGTGTCAATCAGCGTAGCCTTTATTGGTTAATATCAAAGCATTAAATAAATAACAAAGGTTCACATGCATGCTACACTAACTCCACCTCAACCTGGTGGTGATGCTGTCTATTGTGAGGGTAAATGGCACCCAAAAACACCTAAAAAATAAGTCATTTTAGGATACAGCATCTTCTATTACAAAAAGCATTGCAAGGAAACCAACATCAAGGCACAAGTATAATTCTGACTGGTGGAAACCATTTGTCCTTTCATTTTCCTGAAGATGCATGAGCTTGGCTGTTTCCATTGATCCCTAGCCCTTCACAGGAAGCGTAGGATCACTTCTTTTTGCCAACATCAAGGAGTGATTTCAGGCCCTGTAACTCAATAAGCATGCCTTCAGAGGACAGCATTTATCACCAAGCTTTAGGGCAGCATTCACACCCTAATGAAGGTATCATTTGTCTGCTAAATTGCGCTTCAGCTCCATGTGTCATTGCAACCAAGGTAAGAACGGATTCACCTTGGCAAGGGGAAAATGTGAAGTGTAGAATGAGGGTAGGCCCGGGACCATTGAAAATCCAACAAAAGCCTTCTAATGGGTCTTGCTGTGCATGACCGGGTGGGTTGCCAACATGGCAATAGGTTAAGTACACAGCATTATAGTAACGGACATGTTACTTCTTCAAAGGCGAAAACATTGCTTCTTCTTAACACCACTGAAGCGAAATTTCACATAATAATGTGAAAAATGCTGAATGACTCCTTTTAGCGATGTAACAAAATTAGAAAATGATGCTGCTCCGCTTAGCTAGAAGAAAGAAGAGCTACAGGCGTACAGAGGATCTCTTGGTTGAACGTATTTATTGCATGACATTTTCTCTATCCCATCTCTTGAAGCTTAGCTGTGTTGAGCCACAGGGACTTCATCACATTACTTTGTAATGATACATCTGTTTAACCAAGCCAAGCAAATTAAAGTACCTTACCACTCGCTAATCAGTCAAGCACTCAATTAAAATTTGCATACAGCTTAAAGGCCTCCTACCTCTAGATCCACACACTGTCCCATAATTTCCCTTCTGAGTGCATGAACTAAGTTGAAATAAATCAGGGATATAATAAAGCAAGCAATGTCAGTGTCAGTGATTTAGCATCAGTATAACTTCAAACTGAATTTTGTAGGCCGTCTCGTCAATAAAGTCCTGAAGAGTTCACATTTAGTATATTCTACTTTCTTGCTCAGTAGAACATAGATATTATTGGGACCCCACAAGGCACCCAACTAATGTAAAACTGTGAGATAGAAAAGTGGCTACTCTTTTATTTTCTTTAGTTGTTTAATACCAAAACAAAGACATTAAAATTAAAGTACTATACTATTTTGGTATTGTAATTTTCATTGCTATTGCCAAATTTATTCTGATATGCAAAAGTATCAAAAAGTAAAAAAGATTTTTAACTTGTCACAAACTACACTTGCAATAAAAGGCTCCAAGGTTATTTTCGTGATTTGTTTTGCTTGACAAACCACCAATTAAGTGCTGTCCTATCTATTCTGCTCTATACACAGAACAAATCCTGCTATTTCTATCAGCAGTCACATCATCCACACCAGTGACCCAGTTCTGTTGGCAGCCATATTTGCTCATGCTATAACACTGCCTTCGCCATTTTTGACAGATGATGTGGTAAGCTTAGATCATAAACACTTCCTTTCCTTCTCCGTACTCTTCTCTTCTCATCATTCTAGTACCACTTAATCTTGGTTTCATCTGTCCAGAAGAATCTTGGTCTAATACGGCCTTTCAGTGTTACCAGTGGTTTCACAGTGATACGCTAACCTCCTTTACGGTGTCCTTGAGTAGACTAGATGTGGTGAAAGTGTTTTACTTCACCACAGAAAAAGAATCTACACTCTACACTATCTGTGTTTATTGAGAGTTCCCATAAACTTCTACGAAAAGCAGATTCAACACTTGGTAACTCCAACTTTTCAATACTCCACATTACCCACACATATATAAGATCACAATATAAATTGCTTGAAGAGCTTTAAAACATACATTGCCTCTGTATAGATTGTCTGTGTCTGTCCCTTTATGTAATTTGCACATGCGTGTGTACTGCAACAGCGTGTTAAAGTAAATAAAATAATGAGCAGTGATATTTCTTTTTCTATGGAAGTATTACTTATTCCCATTACCGTTTGAGAGACGTAATTAATTAGTAAGTAACCAGCCCATTTAGATGGCCCATTTGAATATCACACTCTTCAGTAATATCAGTTCTTAATAGGTCAGTACTGCGATAACAATGAACAAACTTTACATTATGCAGCCCTAGTGGAAACTCTTAGCTACCCAGATATAAAATGAGTATCAGAGCAGCAGGAGGCTCTGTTATGTCTTGCCCTCGACTGCTCTTCCCTCCCCTTCTCTTGCTTCACTTAAGACATACAAATCAGTGCAAACACACACCAAGAGAGCACCAAGTCTTATTGGAGTTGACAATGGACGAGAGCAGCATGCCAAAAAGTAATTATAAGGGAACTGCATTGCTGCCCACGCAATCATCTATGTCAGCAGGCAAGCTGAGAAACATGGGAGTCCATTAAACGGCTCTGACAAGCACAGGGAATATTAATTTTCACATACACGACTGTATTTCCCCATGCATTTATTTTTATTTTTTTAATCATTCCCTTTTAAGCCAAGTCAAGGGTTTTTGTTACAGCGTCTTGTACAACAGATGTTGTCACAAAGCAGCTTTACCAAGAATCTGGGTCTAAGCTCCCAGTGAGCAAGACAAGGGCGACAGTGGCAAGGAAAAACTCCCTTAGAGCAAGAGGAGGAACCCTCAAGAGCAACTAAGACTGAAAAAGGGACCCATCCTCCTCTGGTCAACATTGGATAGCAAAACAGGCCAAACAGCACTATAGAAGGATAACATTTAACATTTATACACAATACTGAATAGAATAACCTTTAAGTGTTAGAGTGTAGCAAGGAGAAACAGACTTGAAACTCAGAATGAAAGTTTTACCAGTCACTGTTACCAGTAAAACCAGTGACTACTGTAAGGAGTATATCGATATAAAAGTGAAAAACTTTGATTGTGATTGTGTGATTGTGAATAACTGCTGCTAAAAGCCTAAAGTGATGATGTATTAAGAATATGAGAAGCGTTCAGTGTTTTGTGAGGCAGAGGAAGAATTTCAGTTAATATTTTGCAATGTGGGTGAATGGACAAATAGGTTTGATTATGTGTAGGGCACAATAAGTACTCTTTCTCTCATTCTCTTGCTCTCTCACACACACACGGACACACACAGACACACACACTCTCATCCACAGTTTCAGTAAAAAGAACAGTGCACAAGAACCTGTTCTACCGTGACCACCTCATTACAGTCACTGCAATTCAGAAATGCACCACACTATCAGAAGAGAAGCCATTAAGGCACAGCGCGTTGACTGCAGCAAGCAGCACTCTGCTTTGCTTTTGCTTGCCCCCCAAAAGCCAGTTTTACTATATGTATTTGCCTTTAAATTCAAGACACTAATGGCGTACAACAATGCTAAAGATGGTGACCTTTTGTACTTATAGTAGTCTGTTTAGTATCAATACACTACACTTGATCTTACACCTAAATACCAACTGTAAACCTTAACGTAAAAACACTGTTAATCATGAATGAAGGGTAGCAGCTACAGAGCAATGTGTAAGCATGCAAAACTGCTCTAGAGGTTCACAGGTCATAAACTTTTATGGCCGATTTGCATTACAATTTCTTTACAGCTATATTTGCCAATATGTGGCATGCATTTTTTTTGCATTTCAGGAGAAGAATTCTTCCATTGTTGTTTTGTTTAAATGGCGTTATCTTTCATTATTGGCCATAAAAGTTGTGCAATAGAAACAACAACAACAACAAAGCTGAAACCATTATTCAAAATTTATTTTCAAAGTGACGTCCAACCTAGAGTGAATCAACGGCTTAATCTGAAAAGGTCAGCAACACTTTTATAGTGTCATGTCTATGTGAGAGACAGCAAAAGAAAAAGAACAATTGGAAAAAGAGGTAAAGTCTAGGTGCATTTTTTTTACTTTATCCATTTTTAACGAAGAGTCACATACAATATATGGAGGTCTGACTTAACTTTCCACAGAAACGCAATGTTACCTTTGACAAGAAAACATGCTAAGGTATTTATTCTGAAGGAGAGGAAGAGGGACTTTCCCTCCATGTGAGTGGTAAACTGTTCATACTGAATGTAATTTGAAGAATGAGTTCATATTACCTTCATAGAAATCACTAAAGCTTCATGTTGCATTACTAACATTAGTCATTGGAATATCCTAAGCCCTACCAATAATTAGAAGTATTTATCAGCTAGATTAGAACATTCAGCAATTTGCCTTGTCATGGCATTACACAAATCAGGTATCTAATGGTTCAACAAAGATACAAAATACAGGTGATCCTAACTAAATTTGTGAAACCCCTCAATGTTTCAAAGGCTGAATTCTGGAGGTCCCATCTTTCAGGAAAAAATATCTTTTACAAATTCATCTTTCTCTTTTTTTCCTGGCACAACTGTGTAATTAACTTTAAATTATATTGAAATCTTGATGTAAATATTAAGTGTTAAATTAAATGCAATCCATATTGTAAACAGTTTATGTGACAAAATGCCATTTGCAAGTCTATAGCTCATCTAGTGTACTATCATGAACGTTTTATAGTTCTTTACGTTTCCTTACACCAACACCATACGAATCAGGTCTGCATATAAGGAAAACCTGACAGGAGTGAAAATTGTGTTTACAACACCCATGTGTGTTATGACAGTCTATTTTTAGCATAGGGTAAAAATGGCACCACTACAAGCTGGTGTGGGCAAACACTTTTGCAAATATCATTATACATGTACAGAGTGTGTGCAGCGTGCAGAACATGTTGGTCTCATGAATAAAACATAGACATCTGCTCTACTGCACTTGAGACAGTGATCAGACGAGGAGAATACTTTGATGGCTTCCAATAAATGCTGTTGAAAAAATACTACCCTTATATAATCTGGAGCATGGTGTGTGGACACTACAGGATATGCAGGATATCCTACAAGACCTACATTTTGTACAGACCTATTCAGCCTCCAGTTTTTCTAAAAGGGTACTAATCAGATGTTTGTGCACCATTTCATGGATAGGGGTGCTGGGTGTTGTCTTGTCCTGTGTTACTTCAAAACTGAAAAAGCAAAAACATCAAGAGCCGGCTGTTTACATGGCCAACAAGCCCCCAGGGTTGCATTTCAGCATTTCAGCATCCCGTTTCAGCATCCCCATTGCAATGTGCGCATGCGCAATACAGACATCGCAGGATGTGCAGTGTTAAATAAGACAAATTCAAAGAAACATGTCATGCTACTTTTTTCTGCTGCTTAAAAACTTGCATGGCTTCTCAAATACACAGAGAAGAGTAGTTACATCGCTCACCTGCTTTTATGTTTGGTGAAACCGATTACAGAGCATTAAAGTTCTAGTAAAAATGGTCCACATTCACAAGAGTGTTAAAAGTCATTTCTCAGTTTTTCCAATATCACACAGACCTAGTGGATGCTGTGCTACATTTAGTAAATGTCAGACAATCTGCCATCTATCTAACACTGGCAGAAAACTGATGTTGACAGAAAGATAAAGGAAAACCTGTTCCTATCTGTGTGGATCTGTAGCCTAATCAGCTAACTTAATGTTGGCTTAGCAAACGGGTTACAGACCCTAACAGTGCTACAACAAAGTACATGTTTCACTCTAACTGGTGCTCTGTTGATACAGGTATAAAAGACAGAAACTGTCTGAGAGAGTAAAAGTTAAGTGATTGGAGTAGGACTGTCAATTAGCCGAAATCAAACCTGTTGTGTGGTGTTTGGGACAGCAGCAATTTGGCTCAGTTCGCAGTCTAAATAACTATCACAACAGAGTCCATTCATTTAGCAATTCAGATGCGGAATAAACATTTGACACATCATAATTTTAACATATAATCTTTTTTTTATATATGTACCTTACCTATTACCTTACACATATTATTACTTATTGTATATACCTTATTTACCCAGCACAAATAGTAAGGTCAGGTGCTGACCTACACCCCTCAAATTCATTTCAAAGATACTGATTAATGGCACAATGCTGAGGGAATTTAAAAAAAAGAAAGAAACACAGATAACAGAAAAGTAGTAAATGATTCATAGCATTTCAAAGGAAAAAAGTGGTGTGCAGAATCATAACAGATGCACAGGAAGAGCCAGGCGGGTAGCTTTGTTTCAAAGACACAGCAGTGCATGTAAGCTGAAGACACTGAAGGCAAAGAAGGAAACAGGAAAAAAGAAGGCACAGCGAGGGATGAATCTGAGGCAGAGAATACAAGCAAACGTGCTATGTCACTCTGCATTTCAGTCCTTCACTCAGCAGCCCAAGCTACTATCATGGGCTATCACAGCTCTGAGAAGCCTCGGGCCTCTATAACTCACCCTGCCCTACCCAACCTTAGCCCAGCACCCTCTAAGCTCACCCTTGCCTCAGTGATAACAGTCTGCCAGCACTGAGAAATCAGATTAAACCATCTACAGACGCTGCACAGAGGGTTGCTCAGCAGTGAAAGCTTCCTCTATTATAATATCTCCTTCCATCATGAGAAGGCACCAGCAAATGCAGAGAATGGAGAGAAAATAAATACAATGTACAGATGACATTCAGGCACACATGTATTAATGACACAGAAGAATACTGATTTGCCTTTGCTAAAATAACAAAAAATATACAGTTATTATTATAACTGTATTATACATTAAAATATTATACAATATTATGTAATGTAATATTTAGGTATGCACTGATATGACTCTCGATATCCTGACACTCGATATCCAATATTTTCCATGTACATATCTGCCTGTGCCAATGCTGATACATAAACATTTATAAAACACATAAACAGTATCTAGATCCACATGGATTAGTATTATTGAGAAATAGAACATTTACAAATTCAAATGTAAAATGAATACAGCACAGTAGTCCAACATCTACATTCTACATACTAATATATATGTCACCAAATCATGTTTTGAAATATCGTTTTGCCAATCTCTGTTAATATTTAGGCAGAACAGAATAGCCTGTTAGAGAATTATTATAATGCACCATTGCGTTTCTTCCTTTGTTTCTCTACAGTTGATTGGAATCACTGATTAAACATTGTTGTTTGTTTAAGACTAATGAATGAATCTCATATCTGACAAAAACACCATTGCACATATCTAGGAAAAAGCAGCTTGTTAAACAGAAACTGCAACAGAAACACTTATTTCAACAAGTTCATTAATATGTTAATATGTGAATATCAGTACTCCTCATTTCCTCACATATTCTATTAATCTGATCTTTATCCCTCAGTCCAACACTTTATAGTCAGGCTTAAAAAAACACGTTCCGTCATCATAGATCACGGACTGCGTTGCCATAATCATAAATCAGGAATTACATCATTATGTTTCCAATGATGCATCCACCAGCAAGAGAACTGCAACCGAAGAGCAGCTTGGCAGACTCTCTTGCCAAAAATAACTCAACCAGAATTGATATTACCACAAACTGTGGTATAAAATGCTAGGGTGAAATATTAAGTATTTTAAAAAACAAATTAAGCCATTATCTCAGCATGCAGCCATTTGAACCAGGACACTTCTCATGAAAAGATTCACAGTGCAAACCATGCAATTCTTTCTGAGCTCTGTTTCCCTATCTTCTGTCTACATGATAAATGTCCTGAGGGAGAATATGCACAGGAGAATTAACCCCAAATTTAGCACTGCCAAACACAGTTTTTCTACTTGGAGAATAGAACGATTAAGGGCAATTTAGACCTCACGGTCATTAAATAATCATCACCACGTGTGAAGGGAAAGTAGCAAAAAAATGAGCTGTTCCATCAATTAGACCTGCCTCACCAGGGAGTCATAAATATGTAAAATGCCATATTACAGTGAACTTTGCACACGTGTAATCAGAAGACTATGGCTGAAATTCAGAGCCCATTAGATCCGGTTCATCTGAGCAGCCAGTGGAAGTAAAACAACTTCTAGGGCATAACCAAAGATGTTATGCCAAACAGTGTAGTACCAAACAACTACACCCCTGACATTACATTCCATCTTTTAATGGCACAGTTAGGTGGAAAAAATTGTTACGTTCACCTTTCTTCTAAAGCTCAACCAATTCTAAAACACTCATTAGGTAGCATTCTAAAAACTGCTTATATACTACATATTTCTATGGTCATATTTTGCCTAGGTTATATGCACAGTTGAATACAGCATAAAACCAGAAGGCTGAAACCAGAACTCCTCTGTGGCGCTTGTTACTTCAGAATGAAGGCAACTTGCAGCACTACACTGAAGTAGTGAGGACCATTTGTTGGTAAGTTGTGTTAAGTAGCAAAAGACATCTTCAAGCCCTGCCATGCCAGAGGATAGTACTGATGCCCGGCAGAAGTAACAGCTGAAAGCTAGCCAACAGCAACTCCAATAATAAGACAGATGGTGGGGTGGCAAGCTGGCATGCTCACTGGAACTGCCCTTGCTGCTGCAGACACCCACCTTGTGCAAAAACCCTCTCCAGGCTTCTGGCCCTAGACATGAACACAGCAACAAAAAAGTTACATCTCAGCTGGGAGAAGCAGCAGATGCTTAAAACGTCGAGGGTCATGTAATGAGAGGCCTCAATTAGTGAGACAACAATCATGAGCATGAAAAAATACTGGTGCCCAGAATCTCCATATAGAGAGCGAACAGCATGAGAGTAATTGGCTGTCAAGGATTCACCCAACGTGAAGAATGGGGATTTAAGACCAGACAAGTGAACATCTGTAACAGAATGATAACACTCAAAGTTTCCTCTGAAATTATGGGTACCGTTGCATATATCAGCATGTGCCTTATACTTACTGCACGTGAGACACATTAGATGTAAACTTTAGTTCCTTTAATCCATTCTTCTGAGCTTACGTGACTGCGCACCTATGTCATCAAGAGTTCAATAGACATCATCCAAAATGTTCCTCCAGTGCCACACCAATTTAAAGCATGAAAAGTCTTTCTGTTCATGCTGAAATCTTTGTCTAGAAAATGCAACCGTGCCAGTTAAACTCTGGTTGCTGTTGCAGGCAACAGCCTCCTTAACCAGTTAACACTCTATATCTTCCATATCAAGAACATTCTACCTTGACTAGATGAGGCCAGGATGTAGCCAATAGTTTAAAAGTGTGATTCACAAAATTGAGAAACAGGCTTTAAATTCATATTCTACAAATTCATACTTTCAAATTCAGACAGCTTCATGGTAAAAGTACAGATACAACAAAGAATATGCTACTTGTATGCCTGTTACAAGCTTCCCATTTCTATGATGCCTAAAATTGGCATCAACATTCCTAGCTTGTCACTAAAACACTTCTGGAATACTGGCAGAAAGTGAGACTAAACTAGCTGCTAATCAGAAAATGAAAGGCTACTTTTAAGGTGCATTTCTAACACTGCAATATAATTACACAACTGGCTTAGAATCAATACCCCATGCTTTATTTTAAATTCTGTTTCATGCATGGTGTCCCATAAGCAGTTCCCCGTTCTCTTTCTCAGTGCTCCATAGCTTAAATAAAGGCATTATAAGTTTGTGCACGCTAAAATAAGTTATCTCCTGCCTAGAGTAGGAGGATTAAGAGGGAAAATGTACCACGCTACTGTGACTCGTTCTTTCTTACTCTCCACATATGCTGGCCAGTTCTCTAGGTTTCAGCTCACTTCGTGATTTATGAATGTTAAATATTACTCACAATGTCATGCTGCACTATAATAAGCTGCTCTCCTGCATCCACTGAAAATTCAAACAATCTCAGGCACCATTCAGGTATTTGCCACTAGAGTGCAACTTTAACCAATCTAGCTTGCTTGGCATGAGGGTAAAACACTTTGCATGAGGGACCCCAGGGGCAGTGGGACAATGTAGGACAATGAACCAGTCATTCAGGTCCACCCAAAATGGCTCACTAACAATATCGCACTAACAATATGTGGGGCAATTAAAGATTATGTCCTTATATATAGGAAGGTATTCTTAGCACTCTGGTAGAAAGGTATCTCCCTTATTAGGTTTTCTATCATTAAATATTATAGGACTCCCTGTTATCTTTTTAAACAAAAACACAGCAAAAATATTAAACTAAGATAAAGAAAGATAATAAGAAAATAAGTTTACATAATTTTATTGTGTGCCGAATAAAGTTGGTCAGCATGAAGAATGTCTGATGTACGTATTTGCTGAAGGAACAAAAGACCTTTCTGTCCTGTTAAATGACCCATGATGCAGCTCAGCATTCTGTGTTCCTCGTGCTAGCGTCTCTTCAATCTGCCATGTGCATTACTCAAGGGACATCCAACTCCTTCATTGATGTTGACACTAAACACAGAGGTTCCAGCATGCTTCACTGCAATGTTTGTTGTGCACTGTTTAATAGCAGGCAAACACTGACTGAGTGGCAGTTCTCTGATGGTGTACTGAAGCGCTAAGTGTTCACGACAGTACTGCCATGAAATTCATGAAATAAAGTGCATTATAGTAGTGCACTTTATAATAGTGCAGTATAGTATGTATTCTGCAAAAAGACATTCAAAAAATGCTCTCAGCAAAGTCAGCAAGATGAGAATCATTGCAGGGTCCACTATATGACATTATGACAATATTTTAACATCTATAGAACTCAGATATGATCTAATTCCTTAGTAGATCCAGGAATGCATTATTTTCTTTGTATTTACTGAAGTGAATTGGATGTGGAACTACAAAGGTATAAAAACTCAAGATGGTACTGCAATGTGGACCTGGGACTAAAGCCCTGGCCAAAAAGAAAAAAAAAACTTTTCAGCACCATCTTGTGGACTGAGAAAGCATTGGATTTTGGTTTCCAATTAGTCCACTGATGGGCTTAATGCACATTATAACTACTGATGTTTAAATATTAAATATATTGATATTTGGGCCTCTTTTTGATTTTCGGGCCTTGGTTTTGATACTTCTTTTCTGCCCAAAGCATCACAACTGCATTGTGCTTTTGTGCTTCCACCTCTAACCCACGGCAAAAATGATATTAAAAACAGGGGAAGTCGGAGCCAAAAGCCAAGAGCAATGTGGAGGCACCTGTACATATCCAAGAAAGATATTAGCTGATAAGTCAAAGAATTTTTAGAGCAAAAATACAATAGGAAAAAAAACCTATTTGCTTTTACCATTCCTTTCTGTTACCAATCTGATTTGTACTTGCAGTAAATGGGGACTTTTGGTTTGTCCAGTGAGTCTGTTTGTTGTGAATCAGCTAACTTCTATATTTGCAACCTCCTAATGCCACTCATGTAAAAAATGTAGTTAAAAGCTACACCTCTGCTTCCACTCATGTTGTCAAAAAGTGTATTAATTCATGTGGTGTATAGATAATATTTTCCTTGGAAATATTTTCCTTTAAATTTCCCCAGCCTGAGGGATAATACTATGTAGTTTATGTTTTATGAAATATGAGTAGATCACTTTGACATGTTCATCTATGCCACCTATCATGTTTCATTCCAGTGTTAATGCCAGTGTAAACTTCAAACTCTCCCTCCAGTCCATGTGCTCCCTCAGACATGCCTGTGAAACCATTTCAAGGCACAGACTCTAGAGACATTAGCTCTGTATGTTACTCCAGTCCTTCTTCACACAGAACGCAATAGCAGTTTCTCCAGACAGTCTTAATCTAAATGACTTCAGCGTCCTGTTTCAGTTACACATCTGCAAAAGCTGTAAAAACACTGTGAACTATCAGAGGTGTGGCCTAGAAAATTAGGGAGAAGAAATAAGCTTCACAAGAAATGAAGACACTGTCTGCATAAAGGAGCCAAGCTTTTCAATGAAAACAGACACTTAGATATTAAAACTTGGAGCACTGAATGCACGTAAACAATCTAAGTGATTTTGCGCTGTAAGCATGTGACAGTTCACTGAACAAACATAGTGGTTCTTAATCTTGTTTTTTGCAATAATCGTAAGTAAAAACTTAGAACTTGTAATAGCATACAACTTCATGTAGTGTTGAGGATATAAAAAAAACTCACCACAGTATTTTCTTGAATTGAAAAGTTCAAATGGTTCTTCTTCAGTATGATTTTTCAGAGGGGCATTGTCCCGTGTTGATTGGGATTTTACCCTATTATGTCATAACCAGTTCAACTCAGGAGACACTTGTTAGTTTCTTAATTAGCTGAAAGTTGAATAGGCTGTGTCTGTACATTTATCACTAAAAAGTACAAGATAGACTCCAGGACTGAGCACCACTGATTTACCCTTCACTCGATTACAATGTATCATTGCATCAATGCATTAGAATGGCAAAGTGCAAAATTACCCATTAGATGTGACTATATCTAAACGAGTATGAGAGGGTCCTTTGTCAGTGGTCTTAAAAACAATTACAATGACATTCTGAGAATGGAAAGTCCAGCCAGATATGTATTTCTGGATATTAGGATTTTACTGCCCTACCACTATCCAAAGCCCTTGATAGAGAAGAGCCTAAAGCTTTTACAGAGCAAAACTAACAAGGTTTGCTTAAAAAATGCTTTGCATTGCAAATGCCTGTATTGTTTTACACGGCCTAAATGTGACATGATTTTCACCACTAGTGTACTGTGAGGCATCGCACAAATGTAGTGGAATTTACAGAAACCTAAAGGAGAACAAAAAACAAATAACACCACTTGTTTTGCATTTGGCAAACATACTAGTCTTCTGGGGAATTAATCAAAGAAGTCTATGTGTAAATGAATAATGACTCACTCGATCCAGCATAGTCTTGGAAAGACGAACTTCAGTGAAACACAGAGTGCCCCTCATTGCGGTACTTGAGGAATTTTCCAAATGGGAGCACTTCAAACAAACAGTGGCTCCTTCATTCTAGGTGAAATGCCTTGTGCAGCAGAGCATAAACACATTCTGTTCTATTCCATCTATTCTATCTTTGCAGGAAAAAAAGAGATAGAGAAGAAAACTTTACAAGGCCAGCAGACAGCAGCTGGTTATTATGTCAAGTTGACATGGCAATAACTGTCTTGAGGTCGCAAGGTGTACCCGTGAGACTCAAGCTTTTTTTGTCTTTGCTGTAATCTCATAGCTGTGAATTTAAATTTCACAAGGTTTTACATTCTCAGACTACTGATACACAAAATTCTAGTGTGGTACACAATATCATCGCAGTAACCGTAATCGGTAATTTAAGTTACAACTCAACATTGCTGATCAGTTTCGTGAGCTGGCTTTTAAATGCCTACCAAAAAGGTTTCTAAGTGAAATCAGCCAGCATCTAAATGGTGTACATGTGCAACAGACAATTCCCATAAATGCACCTTTGATACACTGACATATTAAAAGTCAGGCAGTATGTAAATTATGAAGTGGCGTTACCTCAGGGGATGGCTTGGGAACGGCCACACCTGTATAAGTTGTAAGGTGTTAAGTTGTGAATGGGGCCTGCGTGCTCATGGCAAGGAGATGTGAATTATTTGAGTTTAAACAAAGCATGAAAGCGGGTGCCAGGACATTCCATGTCCGAAGTTATGCGGGCATTTAACATTCCACAGTTCCTAACATTCCTGCAGGTCAGTGCAACGTTCTTTAACTTCCATGGGATATAGGAGCAGAAAACCCACCAGAGTGTCTCTGTTAACACCACAACACCTTACACAGCTCCTCACCTGGACTTGTGAGGTTGCTTACTGGACCTTAAGGACTGGCAACATGTGGCATTCATGTGTGGCGCAGGCCCCACAAAGCCATTGACCCCTGTTGTCAACAAGGCACTGTCCAGGCTGGGGGCATTTCCACACTGATGTGGGGTATGTTGTCACGGCATGGGTTGGGTCCACTGCCATGAGCACTCTGGCCAGTGTTCAACCTCACTCATAAGACAACATCTAACAAAAACCTATGACGTTTGGTATGTCACTGTATATCTCTGGTCAAATCCAAGGAAACAATGTAAATTTTGTTGCGCACTGGCATGTTGTAAAACTTGGTGCGTTACTCTCAGGTGTTTGACATTACAAAATGCTTTAATACAAGCTGCACAGTCATACAACACAGTACAACATGCAGGATATATAGTATTATTGTACATTCACCAGAATAGTTGTGTGCTCTCACCCTAGTCTCTTCACTATAGACTCTATTGGCAAAGAGCAAGCTATGAGGATTCTGAAGTTTGCCAAAGACACCACATAGCCATAGTCTCATAGCCAGTGACGAGTTTGCCTACAGAAAGGAAGTAGCAACATACACTTGCTTCTGAGAAAGCACAGCAAAGAATGTTCTTGCCTAGACAACTGCAGAAATTCAGTGTACCACAAATCATGATGATGCTGTTCTACAAAGCGGACATCAAGTCCATCCTCACATCATCTATAACCATCTGGTTTGGTTCCTTCACCTCACAAAAACAAGCCAAACTCCAGCACATAATCAGAACAGTAGAGAGAATCGCTGGATGTAGTCTGCCAATACTTCAGGACATCTAAAACAGCTGGGTGATGAAGCATCCTGGCAAAATTACAGTTGACCCTCTTATCCTGGACATTTAGGGTCATCAAAGCCTGGACAGCCAGACTTGCCAGGAGCTGTTTTTCCTCAGGAACTGTAGCATTCATCAACCACAGTGCACTATATTCAACTGAAACCAACAAACCTCCACTGCTGTATTATAGTATAACTCCTTCTGTACCACAATGTTTGTATGCACAGCTGTTGTAAGCTGTAATCTCCCCCCACATTAGCTCTTCATTATTTTTTCTTGTTCTTTATTCTGTTTGTTTTTTTTTTTTTTAATTTGTCCTGTATTTAAAGATTTGCTAATAGTCTGTGTACTTCAGCCATGGGCCAAAAAACATATGCACCTTAAAGTAGTTAATTTCACTATTTAGAAGGGGTGTGTTGGTGAAAAATCATACTTGTAAAATAGAAAAAAAAACAAAACGGTATAAAGTCTAAAACCTAGCTGAGCCATCCTACGTTAATTTTTATATAGCATTACCAAAGACTTAAAAGCAATCATTGCAAGAAAAATACTTGGACTGTAACGCAGTCTGCACTGACTAATCCAATAATTTGCAGTACTTATGTATTTATTCATCTATTTTACAAAATGTAATTGAAATATAAAGGTCCCCTACAGATCTACAAATACCTAAACATTAACAAACTTTCTTGTGATACTCTATTAAATCTACAATATTAGGGTTTGACTTTAAGAAAAGGATTAGGTTTTGTCTTAGGTTAGGGTTAGATTCAGGGTTTGGAACAAATTTAATAGGAAATTTTACACTCCACTTTCAAGTTCAGGTGCATATAATAGATATTTAGTTGCATGTTAGTTGAGGATACACTGAGCATCTACAAAGCATCTGCAGTGAACCATCCATAATGTCAGTCAGTCTGAAGGTGCAGTATTTAACACTATTTGGGTCATGGGCACATGAGTGAAGCTACATTTAGAGTTCCTCAGATTTGATTTCAAACATCATGCTCCACTAAGAATGAGAATGGAGAGGACACAGAAACTTTATTGGCTCTTGTTGCCAAGGACAATTCAGCACAAAAACAGCTATACCACTACAGTATATTATGTCTGTGTACTATGATCTACTGATTTAAAAGAAATAAAAAAAAATTTAAATTAATTTAAAACAAGAAGAAATAAAGTGTCTCATAGATGGCTCCTGGTTTCTAATATGTTATTGTGTGTGGTGGTGGAGGGTGTGTGGAAACCACTTTAATGGAAGCTTGTATGTTGTTGTCTTGGCCTTGAAGCAAAGAGGCTGCTCAGTGCTTCAAGGTCATCTCGCTCTGTGGTGCAGATGGATGCTCAGAGCTTTTTTAGTTTCTGTAATATGACTGATTCAATCATTCTCTCCCTCACTCACTGGTCTCCATAGGCCTGTCCTTCTCGGTGTCATTGCTTTGCTTATCTGTTCATACACACAAAAGCTGTCCACACACGTATCTTCAGTTTTCAAAATTAAGACTAAATCAATGTATAAACTAAAAGCAAATTATGTCTACTTTTGGTTTGAGCCCTGGGTTTCACCTGTGAAAGGGACAAACCAACATGAAGGCCAAAGAGATGTCTGTGGGAGAAAAGCAATATATTTAGAACATTTTAAAAAGAGAGAGAAAAAAGGAGCTCCAATCAGCCCCAATTCAGCGCAGGAAAGTTGCGCAACATACATGTCACCACCACAGCTATGTTACTACAGTGCTGAGAATGACAGACCACACAAATAATAGCTGCTCTTTGGTGGTCTCTTTTCTGGCCCTGACTACTGAAAGACAGGGTAAGAGTTTTATAGAGGGATGGGACCAATCTCTTCCAAAACGATGGAAACCGCAAAGTGTGGCAAGAGACAGGATCTGCTCATGATCCAAATCATAAATTCAAGCATAGAGGAGGTAATGTGATAGTCTGGGATTGCATTGCCGCTCTTAGAACAGACTCACTAATCTTTATTGATGATGTAACTCATGAAACTGCAGAATTAAATCAGAAACATACAGAAACATTCTGTAGGCTAATATACAGAGAAATGCATCCAATCTGATTGGGAGGAACTTCATCATGCAGCAAGACAACAACCCAAAACACAAGGGGAAGACTTCCAAAAACAACTTTTGAAAGAGCTGGAACCTTGAAGAGTATCACAAAAGAAGACAAATGAAGAACATGCAATCATAATTAAGCTATATACTTTAATTTACTCTAAGACAGTGTGTTCTTATACTCCTGCTCACTTATAAATTGGGCACCAAATGTGCCATGTTCTAGGTTGGTTAAACACATCTAGATAGGGATATCAGTAAACAAAAAACTGAAACTCTTATCTATATTCATCCTTTGATCTCAAACCCAAATGTCTTCAGCGTATAGCAAAAACAAAAGAATTGGCCTATCCCTCCCAATAATTTCAGAGGTGACCGCATATGAATACAACTAGCATTTATTTTATAATTTTTTTACTCCCTAATTCACTGCCATTTTCACCCGCTAGCTAGGGCTTTCCCAATCACAGGATGCTACCAAGCTTTGATTGATCCTCCACATTTTTATGTACAGTATCCCTCTTAAACTGCACATGAATAGTAAAGTGTGACCTTTGTAGAAGACAGACAAATAATGGGATGGGAGGAAGGACTAATTCAATTATGGGAGCTAAATAATTACCCTGGTCAGTGCTCTCAATTGTGCCCATAGCTCAAATGTCCTTGAAATAAATTAATCACTAAAGTGATGATGAAATTCAAAGGGGGCAGGGGGAGTTTACAGTGGATCAGAAAGATGGAATTTGCATGTCCCTTAGCAAAGATTGTTTTGTGAAAATAGCCAATGTGCAACAGTCAAGCAGTGAAAAGCATTGCGAAATTTCACAGAAATTAAATTAACATATCCCTGCTGCAACAGTGTCATGCGTTTATGGCTGTTGAGGGAACTGAAGAGGTGCCCTCAAGGCTGTGGAGTCAGGTCAGGCTTATCTAAGTGTTCTGTTGTGTGGTGCGGGACAGTATGATAAATATGCTGCGCTCTATACCTCCCAATCTCTGCCGCCTGCAGCAGCAACACAATAGAAGGATTTATGAGTCTGGACAAAAAAAACGCACTGGGCGCAAACTGCCTCAGACAATATGCTTAAAAACCTGCAGCTTTGAATCTAGGTTAGAGGCTGATTTCTGTCTCTCTTTCACTCTCTCCTAACCCCATATGTAGATGAAGCCTCTGCACATTTCACTGCTCCCTTTCACAATCCTTTCTGTCTTCCTTCATCTGCTTTTTAAAATGGATATTTCATTTCTCTCTCTCTTTCTCTCTCTTTCATCTCTCTCTATTTCTCTCTCTTTCTGTCCCTCTCTCTCCCTCTCTCTTTCTTTCTCTCTCTCTATCTCTCTCTCTCTTTCCCTCTCTTTCTCTCTCTCTTTCTTTCTCTCTCTCTCTTTCTCTCTCCCTTTCTCTCTCTGTCTTGCTCTTTCTCTCTCCCTTACTTCAGGAATCCTACTGTGAGTCCTTCCACAGCTACGCTTGGCTCCATCTGGGAACCAGGCCTCAAAAGCAGAATATAAAACAAATTGGTTTGCATAACTTTCATTCTTGTGTTACAACCCCAACATAACGCCCTACAATAGTAGGTTTGGAAAGCTTTTAGAACCAGACATTGTGTTTGTACTGATAAGAACATATAAACACACACATAGGCTATGAACCATGTCATGATCCAAGGAATAATGTTTGTGAATTAACAGGTTGCTGCAAAACAGCAATCAGATAGGACATAATAACGATATTCATTATTATGATAGCATAGATAACCAGTGCAGCATAACATAAACAGCTCTGGTCATCTGTCTAAAGTATATGCTAACACAGTGAGGTTTATGTTTATACTTCTATAAAACTTTTATTAAACTTCTATAGTAAGTGAAATTTACCTTGGCTCATCCATGAATTGAGCAAAGATCAATCAAAAAGAGTGGAGAGGCTATAATGACACTGTAGCTAACTCCTTCAATGATGAGCTATTGAGTTGCTGTACAGCATAAAATGATATGTAATTTGAATGAAAGCAAATGCGAGACATGCTCTTGATTCAAAGACAAATACAGTATATGTGTATATAACAATTAACAATAATACTGTACAACATTGCGAACGGGAAGATTCCGTTTCACAATAGAATTTAGAGAATTAAGAGAATTAAGGATGACTACCTTTTGTGAAATGACGTTTGCGCTCTTGAATTCTGTTCTCACTATCTCTCCCCCTCTGACAAATTGAGTCTGAACTGGCAGACTGAGTGGGATCTGAAGCTATTAACTGCTGCAGTGTGCTTGTATTATGTCCTCTTTTAATCCCCGATCACAGCAACTCTTGGGAAACAACACACACTAATTAGAATCACACTCATGCAGGGTTGCGCTTTGCATCGCAAGCGCACTAAGCCATGTTCTGTTTCTCCAAAGTGTGTCAGGTTCAAGACACAGCAGATTATTCAGTATTCAGGTTTGATGTTTGTCATCAGAACCAGAAGAAGAAGATATGTGTGCTGCCGTGTGTAATAGTGCTTATAGAAGGAAGGAGAATAAAAACCTGGAGAAAGCTGATTTCATGCTTCAAGGACTGTGCTAATGGTGGTACTGAAATTGTAGAGCAGTTCATTAGCACCACCTAGCATAAAAAAACAGGTATTTCATACAATACTGTTCTGAAGTGCTGGGGGCTAATGATGAAGTTCAATATCAATTTCTCTACATTAATAAAGGCAATGAACCCATCCAGACGAACCTTAAACAGAAATACAAGGCAGAATTTTACTACTTTACTACTTACTACTGATGCAGTATTTTTGTATTGTTGAACCGTTATTTCAAAACAATCTAAAGCACCCAACTAATGACATTACAAAACAATTTAAAAAGTGGTTTGGTTTTCTGCTATAATGGCCAAAATTAAAAACAAACAAAGTCAAGTGATACTGTCTCAGGTCTGAACAGCAGTGCTGGAAGACATCATTTGACACAAAGGACTGTTTGTTTTTATTTTTTCTTCTGTCTAAAATTTTCCTACTAAAGATCTAAGTTTTCCAAATTTTCTGAGATCCTAAAACTAAATAAATAGATAAATAAATGACCAAACACCACCATCACGTCTACTGTCAGTTTAACTACAGTGCCACAAATGGTTAACGCTCCACCCAGGCTAGTCAACACACAATTTAAGGAGCGAAGCTAAACATGCCATTACGATTAGAAATGCCATGATGATGAAGTGCTGTATAATTGCTTGAGGTTATAGGACATTATGAAAGAGAGAGAACGAGCAAGAAAGCATGCACAGGAGAGGGAAAGACAGAGAGACATAGACAGAGACAGCAAGTGAGATAGGAAGAGAAATGGAGAGAGAGAGAGTATAAGGAAGAATTAGGGAGGTGCAGAGGACAAAAAAGAAGCTTGCTTAATTGTGTTTGAAACTGCCTTACTTCTGTTGTTCAACCCTAATAACACATTTCAAGTTTCTATATTACTGAAATGACATTCTGTGATTTCATTTAGCGTTAATGCAGTAAACTACAATTTCTTATTTGTTCAATGGCAAAAACGTAATACAAAGATTTGACTATTCATTCTGTTTTCCATATTATCAAGCAAAAGAAAAAACAAAACAAAAAAAACCATTGGCTTGAGTTTTAGTGATGATTTTGGCCATATTAACAAAGTCTTACACATTAAAAACTATGTTCAAATGAATAATAGAATTATATAGTTTAAAATAAACTCACAGCATTACCTGCTTTAAACAATAACTTCTCATCAGGCTACCTTAGGCTACTGTATTGCTCTTTAAAACGTAACAAATAAATCTTAAATGAATAAATAAAACATTAAACAATGCCAAATGGATGTGATCCAGCTGTCGGATGTTCCTGCCCTGTAAATAGACCTACTGTCTGCATTATATGTAGTAAATAATAGTAACTCTGGACAAATAATAACAGAACAGCTGCCTCTGTTGTGTTGCCGCCAGACTTCAGAATTAAGGTTATAGCTAGAAAAGCTTAACAAGCACACCACAGGCTTCAGCCTCTTTCACCAGTTAACCTCCAGCGCATGTTGCCACATGGCCGTTTTGAGCCAGTGCGTTACATAAACGGCTAGAATATACATTACATAGATTTCTGAATCTCATCTGATTACCATTCTTGAAATGTTAATATTGTTAATTTTTCTGTGTGTTGACTGACCAAAACTGAGTCACACTGTAGAGTCTGTATGCAACAACACTGCCTTTCCATTGACTGTATTTCACTAATGTAACCAGGTAAAAAGAAAGTAAACAAAAGAAAATAACTGAAATAACTTCAGGTCATGTGCAAATTATGTCAAATTACACCTATCAGACTAACAGACTTCCAACAGTTCAGGTTATTTGGATGCATTCAAATTAAAGGAAGACCTTTAAAGCTGTATGCTGAGTAATTCTATCACACCACAGCATTAGAGTGTCAGGCAGATCTGTCCACATACCAAGCCAAGCTCATCTTAACAAAATTAGCAAGAGCATTTAAAGCATTCTGTTTAAAGCATTCTGTGTTATGCAAAATATCAAAGCACCCACATACATTTTTACACCATTTCAAAATAGCAACAGCAGTAACAAGTGTACTCACGGTCGTTGCATGTCGTGCCAGAATAGGAGGTCATGGTGCAGTCACAAGTGAAGTTCTCCCATTGCTGGATGCACACTCCAAAGTTGGCGCAGGAGTCCTCCTGGCACGTGGTGCTGGGCCCTGGCACAACAAAGAAAGGAACATTAGTCTACAGCAACAGTTGGGACCAGCACACATCACTACTGTCGTCTCCATGCACCAACACATATCAAGAAGCAGTCAAGAGAGTACAAGCATGCAAGCAAGGCCAGACTAACAGGCCAGAGTTACTATGTAGTGACTGCATTCTTATTGACCACATTTCACATTTCAAACATCAATACATAAGAAAGACAAGCTGAAAAAAGGAACTGATGTACATAAATTATAATGGCCTTAATACATTAGACAGCTCAGACAGATAAACATACCTACAAAGGCTAATCAAGACAAAGAATTTAAAAATGCATGCAAAATCTCAGAACAAAAACAAAACAAAGACCATGAAGTCACAAGACTTTGGACAGAAAAAGAGAAACAAGACACACTACAGCAGCCGTTTGCATACATCTATGTGAACATATGCACTTGTTTCAAGCTTCAAAGGGTATTCAAACCAGATGTGTTTTCATTCCACACTAGTTGAATGATCTCACAACTCTCCAGGAAGGAATGACAACAACATGGTTCACAGTCCAGCCAAACACATTTTGAATAACACTGTTCTAGCGACATTTTTGTTTAACCAGTTAGTCAAGAAACACTGCAGCTTTAAAATGATCATATGATACTTGATGTTTCACTCTGATTTTAGTACCACATGCGTCTGGGAAAGGACAAATATGAAATGAAAAGAGCCAAGACAAGTGCAAAGAAGCACTGCCTTTAGAGCAACAGGACACTACAAGTAAAAGACATCTGCAGTCAAACAGACAGACATACAATGCCCTCCAGAATTACTAGTTACCTTACTTAACGAGCAGAAAGGGCAATAATATGTCTTTGTTGTTTATCAGCTTGTTTTTTTATATTGAAAATGTGAGAACAAAGTAACTCAATGAAGTAATATGCTTTAAAAATATATATTTTTTTAGATATTGTAACATTTATTGGTATCCCTACATTTAGCTCTTTGTGAGTCCTCTCTAAATTGCTGGATGAGGTTGGACATCACACATGAAGGAGTTCATATCCGAGTTCATTCCTCCATCTTGGAGTCCTTGGATCTCACTTGTGGGCTCTCTTTTTCAGCTTAACCCGTAGGTTATCAACAGAAGTTAGGTCAGCAGACCATTGCAAAAACTTGATTCTGCGGTCAGTGAACCCTTTATGTGTGGAACTGGAGGCACAGAGATTTGGTTCACTGCCATACTAGGGGATCCAACCATGACTCACTTTAGCCTCCTGGAACAGGCAGCTAATATTTGATCTAAAATCTTAAAAATGATACCTGGAAGGATGAAGTACAAGGTATCATAGAACCACAAAATTATGTCACAGTCACATTCCCAGAGATGTTTAGCCAGCCAACTCCAGGTGCTTTAAGTTTGTGGTTTGTTGACAGCAGACACTTTCTTCTGACAAACCTTCCTGATACTTGTTGTTGAGGTAGTTTAGAAAACTCAAAAACTTAGTGCAATAGTGCAAAATTCTGCAACAGTCCAACTGCACTCTAAAGCCCTCTTTCTCACTGTGTGTGGGCTGAAAATGCAGTTGCCTCCTCCGTTTCACTACAGGTTGCTTTGTTGGAAACACTAAAATTAATTACTGCTGTAATAGAAGGGGTGTAGCATGCATACTTTCAGGCATAAACTTTTCACATTCATCCATTAATTTTTATATATTTCAATCTGCTCCATGCTGATTAATAATTGTTGTACTCCAGTAAAACAGGAAGTCATGGATGACAACTTTTAACTCACTGAAAGGTAAGATTTGTCTCCCAGCGTTGATACACAACAAAGGTATTTTACAGTCTTTTTTGCCCACCTTTACCAAGGGCAATAATAATTTTGTAGCTGGCTGAAAGCACAATGCACAATATTTATATAAAATATTTATTTATATTAAGCTTTGCCTCTAAATTTTGTGTTAAAAAGCAAGACTTACTCTAGACAGCATAAACACCATTGATTAAAGAAGCAGCTTTTGGAAAATAAAACTAAATTACCCCCAAAGAGCTTTCCTATAAATTCTCTGCTAGTTTAATCAGTTATTTTGTATTGTTATTTTTAAGACAGTCAACTAAAACCAAGTGTTTTCTGTCTTTAAATAGGCCGTAATTTCCAGTAATTACACTTCTAGCTCAGGCCGCTCTGATGAAGGTCATTTCCATAAAGTAAAGACACAGGTGCATGTAGAAAGAACAACAGCACATCATGAACATAATTACAGGCTTGATGTAGGTCTGAGTTTTATTCACTTCTCCTTTCATTAGCTGTACAGACCGATAAGTATAGAAATTGACTCTGTTTGTAAGACAGAGTTGGTAATAACTCTTCAGTTGGTAATAACTACAAATGTTGTGCTATATTCAGCTGAGTTATCATTTTAAATCATTTAATTTCTTTGCTTTTCTTTTTTCTTTCTTTCTCACCAACAAAAGTTTACCCCCTTTCAAGGCATGTTCACTTTGACTTTGCTTGTCATGGACAAACATTTCTGCCAGCGTTGTGTGAATGTGTCTGTGTAATTGTTTTACATGGAGTGAAAGACCATCTACCTTGTAAATCAGCTTTGGTGAAACCAACTGTGTTAGCGAGAGAGGAAAGAAAGAAAGGGACAAAGCAAGGTTAGTGTGGGGTGGGGTAAATGTTAGGGTTGCGTGTAAATGTGCATGTGTGTGTGTGTATTGAAGAATGGCAATAAACAGAGGTACTCAAGTGTCATCAGGCACAGGGAAAAGTGTGGGTATGGAGAAGATATAAGTATTCAATGCAGGTCTATTTCAACCAAGGGTTCCCAGTCCAGCTCACCAATTAACAAGCTTTGCACGGGCCGGGTTTTGTGTGTAGAGCAGGGAAAACAATATGCAGAGCATAGGGTCACCAGGATTATGACTGGGAACCCCTGATTTAGGCTGGCTTAAAACAGACAAAACGTTATACTGATTCTTCCTATACTGTTTTTTTCCTTTTTGCTATTATTATAACTTAATAAACACTGAAACAGAATTTTTGGCAAAAGCCCTATGATGTAGCCCTGTTTTTGTGCCAGTTACACTGTATACTGAGGCCGCACTGCCATCAAGTGGTCATAGAGCCACTCATTACAGCAGTGTCCAGTTGCAGTAGTATTTATGGATAACTTTGATTTTATCTATCTATAAATGTCAAAGGAAAAAAAAAACACATGGCTTAAGTTGGCAAGTATGCAGGACAACGGAGCCATAAAAGATTAGTAGTCCGAATATGTAACACAATTACTGTCATGATTCACTGATTAAAAAAGAAATACATATTAAACTTTACCTTCTCAGTAAACTAGCACTAAATTGTTTGAATTTGCATAATGACAAAACATATTTGAAATTAGAAACATGTCTAATGTAGTAAAGTTCAGTTCAGTTAAGTGTTTTTATCTTGTTTGGTCCTCCATAAAAACTCAATTAATCATCAAAACCATTGGTAGATTGTTTGATAGTGACAGTTCTGATGTATTATAATCAGTGTGTGATTCTGTGATTGAAAGTACAGAACAGACTCACCTTCACAGCCACGTTCAATCTGGCCGCTGCGGAACAGTGCATCGTTAATGAGGTCTGGGAGTCGGCCGTTCAAGTCCACTGAAGCCAGGCATCCTTGGAAGCCCTCACGAGACACAACCAGTTTGGGCAGGTTGTGGTACATGTTAGGGCCCAGACCTGCTACAAATAGATCACCTAAACCACAAGAGAGACACAAGGGAGCAAATGGCATAATGTAATAAATAGTGTCAGTAACAGAAATTGTCCATAGATTGCCCATTTTCTATTAAATGACAAGCAAAACCTCAAATCATTACAATTTTATGGACCATACAGAGAGAAAATGAATAAAGTACTATACATAAGCTCACCGGACAAAAAACCTAATTTTAATAAAAACACCTAATTTTAATAAATTTACCTAACAGCGTGTAATACATCCACGAATAACTACTGTGATGCAATTTAGAATGGACTAGACAAGTTTCTGGATGTAGGCAACATCAATGTTCAGACACTCTTGCATCAAAGGATTGTGCAGTTTGGACAGATTTCATAGATCCCTATCTCTTCCCTGTCGATATTTTGATGAGAATTTCCTGTAGACTGGGATTTTTGCCACTGCTGGTTCACCCGTATTATTGTGTGCGTCCACTATATAAGTATGGCCTTTGGCATGCCCAAATGCAATCATTCCTTTTTGCCAAACATTAACATCTGCTTTATGGCCCATATTTTGTACCACCTCTTCCCAATCTATGAATCCCGTCCCAAACCACGCAGGTATTAATAGCCCGATCATTCACAGGAAAAGCCATCTGCAGAACCCCAGAACAGAAGTTTAAGTACCACCATAAACACACAAAGTGAGTATTTTTTTCCGGAGAGCTTATATACTTCACTGAAATAATCTTAAACTATGTTTTCTGTTAGAACTGAACAAGATCAGTTTCTCAGGAATGGCAACCTCAGTGACAGCACAAAGAAGCTATAAAATCAAGTGAAGGGCTGCATTTCATACTTTACCTTTGAGATCAAGGTTTTTAGCGCCGTTGACCACTTGGCTGACTGATTTGGTGTCCACCTTGAGAGTGTGTGTGTTAGAGGCGTCTCTCGTGATGACCACACTGTGCCACTGATTGTCATTGAGAGGACCATCACTGTTCCCTTTCAGGAGGCTGGGTCCATTACCCAGGTCAAAAACGTAGTGTATGTACCTGAGGGCACACACAATAAACAAGCATTCCAACATCCAAAAGAAGTGCACTTAAATGAAGGGCCCTCTTTTAAAGTAAACAGTGACCATTGTTCCAGCTTTGCTGCACTTCCTGAAATGCACTTACGTGACCCTGGCCACTTGTTTGAGAGACGACAGGACTAAACTACTATTCATATTCTGGTCTGCAGCCTAGTGCTCTAGTGTTTAACTACATGCCTGAACAGTGGTGCCATTGTTCTTTTCCCTAACCAGTCTGCAACATGTGCAGCTGTGCTGAGGAATTCTCAGGACTTGGGCTAGGTCTATATCTGTGATTGTATGCAAGTCATAAAGATGCCAAAACATATAATACAAAGCACAACGTAATTTCATCATCACAGGGATGTCTGCTGGTTTGGGCCTAGTCATATTGAGTTAGTACACCCTTGGCAGTATGTGCCTCAACTCCACTGCTGAACAGTTTTCATCAATGATATGTTCTCACTTGTCAGTTCAATTAGATGTTACCACAGTATCTACAGTCACTTACCATTTATATTAAGTCCACTTACGATGTGGGTAGTGGCATAACTAGGATCTTATTGCCCTAGTGCAATCAATCAATCAATCAATCAATCAATCAATGGAAATACATAATGGGCCCTCTATATGAGAATATGAGACAATATGCTTGTTAAAACTGTGGTCATGTCTCAAAGGAGTTGATGCACACACTAGCATCTAATGGTGATTGTTTGTAAATACTACCCGTTTGTATTACTACATATTAATTGTAAGTCAGATAATTTATTATGTAGGTTAGATGAATGTAGGTTATTGCTGGACCCCTCCACCTTGGGCCCCAGTGTGACTGTCCCCTACACATCCACGCGCTACAGCCCTTCCTCGTCCAATTATGCCCAGAAATAGATACTACAAGTAAAAAATGTTTTCATCAACAGCGTCTGTATAAGAAGCAAACAGAGGACAGCGTAATATCCTCTGGTGACTGTACTGAGTATCTAAAGCAGTGTCAATAGCCTATTAGACCTACAAGGTACAGAAAATAAGGTGGCCAATGAGTGCAGATGTTTTCAAGGGTCGACAAATACATCAAAACCAGACAACCTTAACACACAATTATTTGGATGCTTAATATGCTCTAATTCAGATTAATCATATTCCTGGAGTATCACCATCACCATCTACAAAAAGTAAAGAAACCACTCACCCTTTAACCAACTCCACAGCAATAAAATCACTGCCATCTCCGCTGTTAAACAAAATAAAACCATCTGCAGATGTGGTTTTGAACTGGAAGAAGAGGTGCATGGTGCTGTAGGCCTGCAGTGTCGCCAGGCCCAGGTAGCTGCCCTTGGTTTTAAAGGTCACTGGGTCCGCCACGATAGAGCGCAGGCCAAAGCGGGCATTGAGCTCACAAAACTCAATGTCTCCATTCTTGCACATGTCGATGTAGAGCAGGCCATTAAACTTAAGGCCCTGCAGGTGGCCAATAAAGCTGGATGGCGTTGACGAGGCAAAGCGACGCTCAGTTAGAATACCTGTTTCCAAATTACTGAACTCCAGTCGTGTGTGATCGCCATTCATCTGACCTACATAAATACATAGCGATGGAGACAGAGAAAGAGAGAGAGAGAGAGAGAGAGAGAGAGAGGGAAAGGGAAGACAAAGGAGAAAGAAAAAGGTTGACAGATTCTCCTATCTGTCCACCAGTTGACTCTGCATGCATTAGCTCTGTAACTTGAATCCAATGAAAGTTTACTCATACCTTCAGCAACATCATCATCCACTGTGAGTTTGAAGTTTTTACCACGTCGTACCACTCTGACTGAGTGCCATTCATTGTCATTCAGCTTCTGTCCAGCATACAGAGTCTCTGGGCCTTTGCCTAAGAATGATGGTACGTTAGTGAGAATTTATGCACACCACATCTAAAGAACGACTCTTTGTGTTTTTGACCCACTCCCCTGTTTAATTTGCCCCAAAAAGGATATGAAGGACCACGTAATCAACAACTTTGCCAAATGTACTGGCATTTGGATGTGTGGTCAATATTTAACAAAACATGACACATTGTTACAATCTAAATAGCTATTAACTGCTGTTCCTCATGAAAGGTGAACCGTTAAAAAAAATCAATGTCAATTTCAAGTTAACAAGCAAATAGCACTTGTGTAATCAGCGACCAGTCCATCACAGAAGAGCATACCAGTGCTAAGTGCATTCTGTATCCCTTCAAAGATAACAAAGGAGCGCATGTACGTTCAAAAACATGGAAACAACATCAAAAATGACTACACTGTTATTAGTTATTGACTAGCCCATTAATTGTTTAAACTTGCATCAGTTTCCTTTTTGAAAGATTTTAATGCCGTCACTTAATAATATGCATGCAGTGGTTTATGTCAAATTTAATTGGAGACTGTTTCACAAATAATAGGTCAGTCCTCTATGCTGTGCCAAGTCCTGTTATTTAAACGGCAAATACTTGTCTACACTCTCATTCTATCTTTCTTTGCTTTCTTTTTTTAAGCCTAACGTTTTTGTGGGCCTCAGTATATGTGTTCCTTAAACGAAGCATTTGTGCGAAGGTGGCAATACAAGCTGAAAGCTCACATGCAGGCATAAATACTTAGTTTCAGGCCAGTATTTCAGCCCCTGTAGCTATCTAAACCATGTAGGGCCAATTTTGTGCACTGTGAGGACTGGCTGAATATTTCTGGCACAATTAAAAAAAAAAAAAAGATTAAGCAGGTCAACAACAAAGTGTCAAAATGTACAACTTAACAAATCTTTTTTTCCCGTTTCAGCGTTCATACACGTGTATCCTAAAATTCTGTTTTATTGAAGATTTTTCATTGCAGTGCATGACTGCTGTTTAATGCTTATCCTACTGATTTAACCAACATAATTATCTAACTGCCTTCTAATCATCTATGTCATAAAAGGGAAGTAATAATGCATTGCTGTGGCCTTCCCGGGCTAGACACAGGCACCACCAGGGTTGTTGTCTATGATTTCTACAGGATATACAATAGTATTGCCTTCAACATCATCGTTAGATTAATGGATTATATTATGATGATATGATAAACTACAAGATTTTCAAATGCCTATATTTCACAGACTTCAGTAGGGTTTCAGAGGAAGATAAGCTGCTGTTCTCCTTACTGTCAACCTCTTCATGAGTAAGAGCAGTTACTTAAGCAAGTAGGTCAACCAAACATGCTTTAACAAGGCTAATAAAGTAAAAAGTACCAGAATACAGATGCACAATAATTAAAAACATACATTTACCATAGGGATTTATAATATCAAATATAAAACAGAGAATTGTGTGTTGTCTGATATTTGTTAGGATTATCACATTCCCACCATTTTTGCAAGTAGAATCTGACTGATACTAATGTGATTATTAATTAGCTTAGGTTCCTCATGAGCAAACTGGTTTGTGATTATAGTGTTGCTTAACTAAATTTACTATGTCCATGTAATATAAAATCATACATTCCTTTTTTTCCTCATAATTTTGCTCCTTACTCTGCATATAACAAACAATCTGAAGAGTAATAAATAGAGCAGGAACTTACTGGCATTACAGTTTATCCTGACACAATCTAGATGGGGAAGAATAAGTGACAGATGAAATCGCATCCTTCAAGGTTACAGCTGCAGACATCCAATAACAGTAACTCCACCTTCCGGGGACGAGCGCATGTTGCAGTGGCCATTTTGGATCAGCACCTAACCTCAGTTTCTATCAGGTCTGGAAGGTGTTTGATTATAAGATCCAACTGCCTTTTTTGTCCATTACCATTTCAGTATCTTGGTTAAATATTGACTACATTCAATAACATTGTACCATTGTTATCTAGATGGGGACATCTAGATTTACTATTCTGAAAATACTAAAAGCAGAGTTTATGTAAAACTGTCTTGAAACTTTATCCAGCATTTGCTTAAAGTAGGTCAAAGTAGCTATATAGAACCTCTTAACTCATAATAGTAATTATACTTAACAGCAATATGGAACTCAATAGTTTCTAAATTTTTTGGCTGTTGTATCAAATATTTAAACCAGTGATTCCCAAATCGACACTAGACAGTTTTAATGACAGATCTAATGATTTTAAGCTATAACCTGTCTTGTATTCTAGGTTATGATCTAAATGGCCAGTGTGGTCATGCGCCGTCAACCTCAACAGAAAAGTGGAAGCAAACAGCCTTAGTCCAATAAGCGCCAGCACCACACAGTGGCCAATACTTTGAATAACATTAAATTCTACAGAAAGGCTATAAAATGTATAGACTTGAAAAACAAATCACAGTGAAATGGCGAGTACTGAACATGTGCATGGCAATGCATTACTTAGTGATAAATGAGTTAAAAATATAATGAAAGATATCAGCATAAGTGATCAGTTAATCCACCTTAATATGTACTTGTGTGATGTGTGACCATTTTAATGAAAGTATCTGATGGTCATAAAGAAAACTTTCACAATATAGATTGTATATTATATTGTGATATACCTTTGTATGCACATATGATGACAGAGGATCTAACAGATCATTTAGTGTGTGTGTGTTTTGTGTGCACTGCTTTGGTCACTAGGTGCAGGTAGACTGGGTGCTCTGGTCTTGGGCTGTTTGCCTAGTGGGCCGCAGGCTAGGGGCCTTTGAAGGGGTGAGTACCATCTTTGAACAAGGCATGGATGATGCCTGTACAAGTAGGTAATGGTAATGGGTAGTTGTTGCTTGATAACATGGCAACATTGCAAATAACATGAATTTCGAATAATCATCAAATATTTGTACCTCATCATTGGAAGATGAAAAGAAATATGCTCTGAAAAATCAAGCTGGCAACAGGGTTAGAGTGATGCCAGTGAAGAATTACTTTTTGTTCCCTAAAATTCCCTTGAACAGATGGTACTTTAAATATTCCAACCATTTAAACCTAACTGCTGCATCTGTAACAACAACGCATTTGTAGCAATGGGCAACAATTTCAGTGTTCCTAAGAATACACCAAAAATGTTGTCGTTGAGTCATAACACAAGCATACAAATACAAGCCATTGGGCAGTGTGCTTTGAGACAATTGGATTTCTGTGCTTTTAGGGGAAAAGAGTCCACATTATTCCCTTATCTTCATGAGCATACACTACGGTTATGGCAGATTGAGATTAGGTTGAGTATTCCTTTAAAGAACCACAATGAGGTTTCTCAGGGGAAAAGATGTGGTTCCTCTATGACAGAGATTCACAATCTAATTTTCAGTGTTCCCCAGGTCCTCCACATTTTTGCCCCATCCAACACACAATGCAGAAAGATGAAGGAAAATGTGGAATGTCTAGGGGGCCCAGAAGACTTGGTTTGGGACCACTGCTCTATGACATTGGGCCAAATAACCTTTAGTAATCTAGAGAACATAAGTAACCAGGCATCAATCAGACAGTTTTAACTGCCTTTATCTAACTGGCCTAATAAATTCTTGCTAAACTGCTACATGCTTTTTTTAATAAATGTTCTATATTTAAAATAAAGATCACAGTATTCATGAAAATGCTCATGGTAATGACCGGTGCAAAACAGCATGAGTTCAGAGGTTAAGTGTTATAAAAAGAGAGAGCTTGACCTCAATCAGCAATAAAGCAAAGTAGCAAAAAAAAAAAAAAACCAAAACAATACAAAACTCAGAGCAAGAACTATTCATGCAAGTTTTAGTGAGAGATGCCATGATTCAACTTGATATCAACACCAATGAACATTAATGAAGCTGAAAAAGAAACATCAGGAAAAAAAACAAGAAAGAAAGTGATTAAAGAGCAGGAGGAACAGTCAGAGAAAGAAAATTCCTGGGGGTTACGGTACCTAAATTGACAGTGAGTTTCACTCGGCCTCCGTCCAGCTCGAGCCGGAGCGTGTCCGCTGAGTCACGGGAAGTTGCAGCCACGAGCAGGCCAAAGGCACGCTGGGACATGAAGCGCAGTGACACGTCCTCCGCCTCTGTGTGCATGATATTGGGCAGCACCACTTTCATGTACATACTGCCATCAAAACTCAAAATCGATGCCTCTGTCAAAGAAAAAAAAAACGACTGTCATTATGCAGTTTTAAAGGGTAAATCCATATAGACTGGCAAATGTTAAGTCATCTTTAAGACATGATTGAGTATAGGTGGCCATTTACTTTAATTAGACTCATGGCGTTCACGGGTCCATGCACCCATTTGAAAGTCATATTTTGACAAATGAATACTGGAACCACATTTTAGTGTGGCCAATAAAGCAAGGTCACATATCTCTTAAAATCTATCAATCAACTTCACCAATTTATAGACTTAGAAAGGGTGGTACAGTGCAGCGAATGTTTGTTCAATGTGTGGAAAATGGGTTGCAAAGCAGACATTAATGATGGGCATGACAGTTATTGCATTTGGGCATGGCAAAAGCCATAGTGTGAAGGAAAAAGCTCAATTTGCAGATGTATGGAAGCGTATGGTCATACGGGTCTATCAGCAGTTGCAAAAATCCCAGTCTACAAAAAATTCTCCTCAGAATTGTGCCAGGGAAGGCATCCACCAAATCTGGCCCAACTGCACAATTCTTTGATGCAAGAGAAGCTGAACATTGATGTCCCCTACATCCAGAAACTTGTCCAGTCTATGTGTAATCGAATCACAGCTGTTATTTGTGCTCATGGCGGTATTACATGCTAACAGGTATGTTCCAGTCACAGGTGACAATTTTTTTGTCTGGTGAGCTTACTATAACATAAACATGTCAAACTATTAAATTCCTTGAAGGAACAGTACAGTACTAGTGACTTTTACTGTATGCAACAATTCCAACTGCAAAAATGATACATTTAAATCCAGGCAATGTTGGGTGGTAAGGCCAGAACTCTTATCTCACAATCTCTATATAATTCAATTTAGACAATTTTTGATAATGTATGTACTTTGTTGAGGTCTGGTACTTTGAACTCCAAAGAAAACAAAAGCATTGCTCTGGTAAAATGTAAAAAAGCATGTATTAAGATAAGAACATAACACAAATAAGAATAAGCAAAAATTACACAAATAAAAATCTGTATTTTGAGTACTAGGCACTTCACAATCAACAAAAATAGGAATAAAAAAGAAAAACACTCAAACTGCTTTCTATTCCCTTCTATAGCAGCATGTTCCAGACCTGATTTTAAAAGTAAAATTGAAAATGCTCATCAAAGTGTATATTTACAATTGCATTTTCCCTGTGCAATATTTAAGACATAATTGAAAATTCAAATGCAAAATTGTGCGTTTGTGTTTGCATTACAGCATGTAATAACTGGGCAAAAAAATCCATTAAAGCTTAAAAATCTCTCCTGTCCTCCCCTCCACTGCTTTTTAAACAGGGTTGCAAATATGTCTTAATTCTGGCTGAGCTGAATTATGATCATAAGAAAATGCAAATGGGTGGACTGTTATCCAGTTGTTTTTTTTTTTGCTCTATTAGCCTCCGACCAATAAGACAATAAAAATGAAATCCCAAAAAGCTCCTTTCCATAAAAAAGTTTCCCAGCCACTATACACACAAATGCACCTTTTGCATTTGAATTTTGTCTTAACTATAAATACACAATTTTATTAGCTTTTCCAAATGTTCACTTAATTTCACGAGTCCAGAACATGCTGAACTACTTCACCTCCTGCTGCTGTAGAGTAAAAAGTCCAACATTGCCATCTAGTGTACTGTAGTACCATTTTTTTCAAAATTCTAGCCAAATTGAGAAATAGATATCTAAAAAATAAATAGAAAACATTNATGATGTGTATTTTGGTGTATATTGGGAAAAAAACCCTCAAAATTCAGAATTGCTCAATCATAACATTCCCAGAGCTCACTTGTTGGGTTACTGTTTTATGGTGTAATACAAATGTGTATGTAACTGACATGGCAGTTAAAAAATGTTACCTGGGAGTGTCCAAATAGCTGGGTGCTGTACTACATTGTGTAAGTTGTCTTCATAGATTGTGGAGACCTCATTAGGTATAAATATATGAATTTATCAAGGTTTGTTGGGGGACTTAGAATTATTGTATGATTCATGTTCTAAAACTAACATTCGCTCTGACCCTAAAAAGGGTTCTTACTGTGGAATATAATGGTGGATGATCTGACTATAGCTGTTACTAAATATCCTAAATAGGCCAAAATCCCTAATTAATCAGTGTTCCCACTAACTGTTATACGTTAACTCTTGAAGGTGATGTGTCTTTGAATCGCTGGTATTTATCAAACATTTCAAAACCTGTATAAAAAAGGTACATTTAAGTAATTATACAGGTAATTATATTCCCACAGTAGCAATGTGAGCATTGTTTTTTTCCTGACCTTAAACATCCGAAGTTGCATGAACATTTTTAGGCAGGAAGTATGAGATACCGAGTTGGAACATTGTGTGCCACTGGTTGTCATGAATGCAGAATTAGTAGTTAAATACCACAGTAGTTAGATACCCATACAATCTAATGAATAAAAATAATAAAACAAAAACATAAAATAAGCTTTTGATGAAAAAAGTTTAATGCAATGGAAAGACCTGCACAACTGATGACTTGGTCACTGTAGTGAACATAATGTGTATATAATGTAATTATGTAATACATTACAGTACATATGTAATAATGACTTCTAATAAACATAATTTAATTAAATCCCTGAAAAGCAATACTGGCTTATCCCTGCATACAAAAATTCCACTGGCCCACCCCTGCTGTGTTGCCTCTCTGTTAATGTTCCGAATTCGTAATGCAAATTAACTTTGCATACTCAGAACAGGACACATTCATGAAAGCAATTACAGAAGCATGCTAACAACCAGGGATCATTCAGAGTACTGAGTACGTACCCACCAGTGGATTATAGTATTGTGTCAGAGAAGGAGTTATAATGCAAGAAAGGCACAGAGAAACACCTTCTGACCAGTTGCGAGTTGAAACCATTAAGACTATCCATTTTCAGTGATTAAAAAAGGGGCTCTACTACAAAAAAAATCTTAGATTCTTAACATATATAACAGTTCACTGGTTTTAATTACATAACAAACTATACTGGCTAAACGGCAGTGAAATCTGCAACATCTCCATCTACATCTTTCAAAACTGCAGCCTGCTAATGACTTCTGGACTAATTTTAATATGAACATTCTTGTTTTTATGTGATGGTTTAAACTGAACTGGATATAGGTACTGCATTTTGGTATTAGGGCTCATTTTATCCACATCTACTACACTGTTTCTCGCCACTGCACTACTGGTATAAACAGCAATAGTACATAATATAGACAGTCCAATGGGCTGATCTCTGACTAAAACCATTAGTATATAGACAGCATAGTTACGACACTGCTGGACTATTTGGGTTTTTTTTTTTTTTTTTAACAGTTTTTTATTTCTGAAAGTCAGCAGGCTGAAGTGTTAGCATATAGCCAACAATTTCGGCCACAAGGAAAAAATACATATCCAAGTATAAAGTGCATCAAGTACTGCAGCATGCTGTTGTGGTCAGTACGTATGCTTTAAGGAGTGAGTATGTATTGGTGTATTAAAAAGCCCAGTACCTGCACATACAGTGAGAATCTTGAATCATTTTAAATGGTAAGAAAATTAAATATATATTCTCAATAAATAAATAGGCTTTCAATAAATATTCTCAAAAGTCTTTCAATGTCTTAAAAGTTCAAAAGATTTCAGTTCACATAACATCCTTTTAGAATATTACCACAATATTACCACATAACAGTTGTTACCAGTACTCATTTTAAGTTGACAGGCTCACATTTTTCATCAGCATAAAGAGGGTTTTTTTTTTTGTTAATCCTAATTCTAAATTTATTATGATATAAAACAAGCCACTACGTATCCTAGCTTTATCACTGGAATGACGACAGATACGTTAAGTTCATGGCACCTAAATTTTAGCTGAAATTATTGGACAACTAACCAGATTCAGACTCATCTTTATTCATTCAGATTCATCTTTATTCATTATCAGTTTGCAGTTGCGAAAACTGAGCAGCCAAACACATTTAGAGCAATAGCAACCACAACCATATAAAGTTCCACTAACACAAAAGGTCAGCAATGAAAGAAAAAAAATGTAAAGGGTTTATAAGCAGGTGGATGCACCAGTATTGTTGAATCAAGGGGTGGTCAATCTGACAAGATTATAACACATTCTGATAAGCTACGTCACCATGTGCCACTGCTTTTCTAAACATATTGTGGATATGGTAGATTATTTTTATTTATACAGAGAACTTTGCACATCAGTCTTCTAGCCCTTCAGAGGCCTGATGATTTGTTGAAACTTGTAAGTATGTGTATATTTATTGAAAATCGCAAGTTGGTTTGAGTTTCCAATTGATTTTAAAACTTTAGAAAGGGCCAAGCACTCCCTCACCAGAAAACTGAACATTAGTAGAGAAAGTAGATATATAGGTATGTATGAAACCTTTTATGAACAATTTATCCAGCAGTTATGCAGTTATACCTTTGATTCATTCCACATTAGCATACAAGCATCCCACTAGCACTGTAACACCTGCTGTGCCACATGGGAGTATTTTAATAGAGAGGATTTCATTCGCTCAGCCACCTGCCCATCTATCCAGTTTAAGCATCACACACATTCAACCTGATGTATCTGATTATGTATGTAATAACCTCGCTTCATGTTTTTATGTGCTTGCAAAGTAACATTTAAAAGCCTAAATTGCACCTTACACACACAGAGCACAGATGGAGGCTTCTTAGCAATGAGATCAACTGTTGTTTTCAGCTCATTTTCCATAGTAATGAAGAGATGTGCTTTTTCCCAAAAAAGGGCAGCAGTGAAAATGGAACTGAGTAGCGCTTTCTACAATTACCAACTAAACCGTTAGTGACAGCAGGGGAAAAGGTTATTAAACATGAAAGCCGTGCTGCACTGCGCTCGGCACCTCATCTGTGAAGGCTGCTATCCTTGGTGACAGGTTACACAAAGTAAACAACGGAGAATCACAGCACCACAGTTAAACAGCCAAACTGAAGATAATAGAAATAAACCTATCAGAAGCTGCCTGCTTTTATTTAAATTAAGACCAATTATCTTGCTCCCCATTTATAATGAGCATTCACAATGAAGAAGTAAAGGCAAAGCATATCAACAGGGGCCATCACCATGAGAAGCATACAAATAACATCACATTATAGATTTTTTTCTTGTGGGTACAGCCTCAAAAAAGGTTCTTCAAGGGTTTTTTAGTAATGGCAATCATTATATATAGAACAGCGAATACTCCAAAAAACATATGAAAGCATAAATGGTTGTTTGCATGATTTGCTCATTCTTCTCTATGATGGAAAACCTGCTGCGTGTTTCTTTAAAAAAAAGGATCTACATGGCAACAGCAATGGCTCTGCTATTGTTACAAGTCAAAGAATGTTTTAAAAATATATAAAACCCTTTTTGCTGAACGTAGCTGTGGATTGTGTAAAAAAAGCAATGGTATGTTAAGCAAAGTATATCCTTGCTCTTATAAGAAAATGTTAAAATGATCATTTTGTAGAAGAGGGGAAAATGTTCTAAAAGGAACAACATGTAAGATTTTTTTTCTTTAAAACATTCCAAAAATTACAGAATGTGAAGAAATCACCATTTCGACAACATATCCAAGACATCTTGTATTATAGAGATGTCTACTAAAGATCGCACGCTATGGAGCTAGCCCCAGTCCATTGTTTCTCGTAATACCACTTTGTACTTTGATACAGCACATCAGAAACTGTACTGATGAGCCTGCAGTCACTCCAGCATGAGAGCACTGCCACACTGCATTGGGTATATTGCCCCCTATTGTTTGGAGTATGAATTCAACAAGTAACGTCACCTACAAATTGCTCCTTTAATGTATGTTGATATAACATTCTTTTATTCTAATTCTAATTCTAGTCTAATTTGGGAATGCTTCTATTAGTCCATTCATCATTAAATGATCACATAATGTAAAGGGAAAATGATGTTTAAAAAATGGAAATGGAAAAAGTGAAGATTACTCTGCATGGTCCAATCATGGGCACATTGAGCTTGTGCGAAGAAGGAAAGAAGGAAAACTACAATAAGCATGTGTGTGTGCAGTCATACTACATAAATGACCCACTTGCCCCGTCAATTCTGTCAGACACTCTTTCACTCTTATTTCACTCGCTCTCTCTGTCCTTTGGGAATGGTTCCACTGCACTTAAGAAGCTTTCGGCAACATTATCCACAAGTAATCCTGATCATGTAACATGATGAAGCATTAGAGTAGCCAAATAGCCACAGCCTGTAGGGAATCTGTGATCAGTGCACTCTGACAAAAGGCTTTAGGCTTCCTCTTCAGCATCCTGCTGTGCTGCTTCAGCATTGGTCATTTTATTGCATACATACATAACTCTACACGTAGAAGTCCACATAAGTGTACTGCTGAGCACCATGGCTACTCCTTTGTAAGTTTTTACAAATATGATGCTTTATTTCTAGACGCAAAGCACCTTATGGCCCTGGTTTATAACTTGCTCACTTACTCACGCTTAACAAGATTGCTCACAAGATGGCGCTACTGGCATTCTAGGGAGAATTTCCAGTTGGCTCCTGATGGAGTGAGAAAGAGAGAAAAACACTGTCCTTTCTCCAAGAAAAAAACATGAAGAAGTGGTTAATTTAGTGGCTGTTAAATTAATGAAAGGAACTAAAATAAAGGGTAGTCCCTAATTTTGCACAATATTGTGTGCATATGAAACATCCCCTATGTTTGAGGTAAGACTGGGCCTACACTACACATTTTTTTTCCTTATGACTTTGAGCCTGACTTTGAGATTGATTTTGAACCTGATGTTTCCCCCATATTGTCATCTAAAGTGATTTACCAGGTCGGGAACTCGATAGGAAGTGACTGACAGTGCAAATGATCTGGTAGTATGAGATGGGAATCATATCAGTCTTAGAGATGTTCTTGTTCAAATGATTCAGACAGCTAGAAGATTGGAAGAGATGTGCATGCAAGCTGCCTGAACAGTGGAACGTGTAGAAAGAAGACCTGCATGTAAAATACAGGTAATTAATAGTAATAGTTATTTATTAATCATAGTAGTATGTTTATAATGTATGGATCCAGGAGGCAAGTCACTCTCTTCACGATTTCAAGTCAGATGCCTTTTTGTAGTGAAATATTTCTCTAGTTTTTACCGTGATAGCAGTGTTAATGTTCTCAACCAAATTTATCTCCAGTTTGTGATTTTCACTTCGCGTAAAAGCACAAACTCATCCGCTCCAGCAAGCTTAGATTTGTTTGCATCATGCGGCATTCTCAAAACTTGTCGTCTTTTTGCAATGTTATTTTGTGTTATCTACCCTGTCAACAAAAAAATCAGTAACAGACTGACGCTAGGTTTATGATGCTCTCTGTTTTAAATATCTGTTAAGAGACGTGTATTGTGCACCCAGCTTAAGTGGGTTTTACACTGGTATACACCAGATGGCTCTCTACTCCACTCAAGTGTTCCCAGATGTTCACAAGGCTGATTTTTTAAACACAGAGAGAGAGAGAGAGAGAGAGAGAGACAGAGACAGAGAGAGAGAGAGAGAGAGAGAGAGGGAGAAAGAAAGAATGCGTGTGAGAGAGAAGGAGCAACACTAAAACTGATACAACAGAGCAGGGATGACTGGGGCTGGCATATTTAACAGAGGCAAGTGTCTGCTCTGATCACAGTTATCATAGCTGAAATATTTGAGAAAGAGAAAGCAACAGAAAGAGAAAAAGAGTAAGACATATCTCCATACTGGTACATAGAAAGAGAGCTATGGGAAATGAATGACTGCAAAAGCAAACCTCAGTTGTTGGCCCCATGTTGCATTATTGTCCTGTGCTTGTTTATTATTATGTCTATATGACAGCAGTCCTGCTAGTCCTTGGCAGTCATGTATTCATTTATCTAGTTTACTAGCTCATTCTTTTCCAGGGTGCTGGTTGCAGCATCTTTATTCTACATTTTTGACCCCGCCTGCTTGCTTTACTGACTTGCTTGTCTGCCTGGTTCTTATCTAAACTTCAGAAAATACCCTGATAAAACAGATACAGCTTATATCCAGCAGCTTTAGGCTATCAACTATTACATTGGTAATAATATTCGGACTAGCAGCTAAATGTCCGCTCTGTTATCATATTAGCATAATCGATATTAGAATTACACTCATCATTAAAAGAATACTTGCACAAATAGTTGCACCCAGAAGGAATCAACCGACAGTGGGTAGGTTTGCATGTGAAGGAAGCAAGGACGGGCCTTATCGCTGTACCTGATGGACCCAACAGCCATGACTGTGGAGATTTAGAGAGCAGTGATGCCCTCCATGAGTCATTCTGTTAGTGCATGTACCATTGGCTGCACAACGCAGGACTACATGCACGCAGACTCTTATGACGACTGCCTTTTACACAGTGTCAACATTGGCAATGACTGCAATGGTGTCGTGCCATGGAGTGACTCACAATGGCAGTGGGTCATTCTCATTGATGAGTCCCGCTTTTGTCATGGTGGAGACGACCAACAAATCTGTGTGTGGCAGCACCGTGGTCAGTGCCAAGATGGACGGTATGTTACCACGCGTCACATTATCATAGAACACCATGAGGAAGCTCTACAATTACATGCTAAGACATCTGGCATGTTGCATTGCAAATATTTTTCATAACATCATTTGTGTATATATGGATATGTTTTGGTTTTTTGCAGGCAGCAGCTATAGCAGGGCTCAGGATTTATTTTCTGTAAGCAGGACTGTGATTATTTCTATAATCAGTGAATCCACAATCCATTTTCAGTCTGGAAAGGACTATCACTAAGAGTTCTCATATTAAGGATAAGGATAGAAAGCTTCAGATGACCAGATGTCATGACAGAAATGAGGCATAGCCCCAAAGTGTCTCCTTTCAACCGTGTACAACAAATTATGTTTACCTCTCATTGTTATTGTACTTTTGCTATCTGATGTGGACCTGAAGAGGATGGGTTCCCCCTTTGAATCTTGGTTGCTCTCAAAATTTCATCCAGTAATTTTTTTACAGCTGATTATGCATGAGGCAACTTGCAGCTGAGGTTAATATCAAAATGGTGAGCAGCTCATTTTGTAAAAGCAGCCAGAGCCCTGTCCCTTTTTTCACCAGCATCTCTGCTGGAAACTGTGTAAAATCTCACTCCCTCTCTTGCTGACTCTATTTCTCTCTGTCTCTCTCGCTCTTTCTCTCACTCTCTCTCTCCTACCCCCCTTCCTTCCCTCCCTACCTCCCCCTCGGTCATCTCACTCCCCTTCTCAGCACCCAGCTCTAGAGCTCTGTCAATTTCCTACATGACTGCGCCCTGAAAAGCCACATTTCCTCTGACGTGTGTGTGTGTGCGTGCATGTGTGTGTGGGGGGAAGGGAGGGGCACACCAACTGGTGTGGGGGTATGTGGGTGTGCGTGTGTATTATATTTATGATACCACAAAGCCAAACACTGTAGTCTTTCATGAGCATCTCCCCTCAGGCCACTAGCATGGAGTGAGGATGCCTAAAGAGAAAAGGATGTTAAGGATGAGCATAAGAGCAGGGAAAGGCTCTTCTTCTTCCTCTGGAACCTGAAGGACGAAGTGTGTATTTATGTAACACACTCCCAGGGCCTTGCACTTGGTTAATTACATACAGGGATTATGGATCCGTAATGCATTACTGCGAGAGAATTTTTAGACAGACTATAACATTGACTCTCTCCACTGTTTCGTTCTCAAGTTCGTATTGTTTTGTATGTATATGTATTTGTATGTTGCTTATGTATATGCATTATATGTATTATGTATACAAATTGGTGCCAGCTAGGAGTCTTTCTATTGTTGTTTTAGACATTTTCACCTGCTTTTCCTTGCAGAATGCTTCTAGCTGTGTGATATTCTTGGACATGCTTGGATGCACAGCATATTTTAGATTTACCCAGAGATTTTAGTGGTGTGAAATCAGGAGACTGTTAGAGGAGACTGTTAGAGCTCTAGAACGACAATTCCTGACCTACCTAACCAGTCCTAACACATCAATAAATGAGTTTATAAAGCTATGGGACAACTGGAAGGATGTGGGTACATATGTACATATGAAGAGGTCTAGCAGAGAAACAACATAGAAGGCACTCCAAGCCAGAATCCTTCAGCCACCACTGATTACACATATCAGAGTCACTATGCTTTTGTTAAGGTGTTTTTCCTTGTGATTTATTTTTGTATTGTCTAATTTCCCAGAGAATTAGTTTCTTGAAGAGTGCAGACAGAGGTTTCAGCAGAGGCACTGACTGCTGGTTATGACTCAGTTGATAACACCACAGATACTATTCACATTATTCCACCCTATTCAATTCCATTATTCACATTATTCAATTCCACTCCTCGGCAGAGGACAAATGTTGAAAGACAAACAGAACAAAGACAAAGTGAACAGAGACTAGGTCTTTTGTGTGCAAATGTGCAGGCCTTTGCATTCCCCATTAGAAAATGTATTACTGTCGTTAAATTCAAAGGGATTCTCTTTCTTTCATAATTATTCTTCCCAGTGCTGTTGTAATAGTAGCATAGGACAGTGCTGCAGCAATAATCAACCACTGTTTTCTGCAAAAATATGGCTGAGTGAAATTAATAAATCAATTAATTAATTTAAAATAATGTGAGGTAAAAAAAATCTCTACAGAAGTAAGCAAATCAAACACATAATAAAAATGTGTTATATATAATATTAATTAAACAAATAAAACATGGAGGGACAGAGTGAGAACTAGAGGTATCTGGGGACAGTCTGAGGTGTTGGCTTGGTTGTCTGTTGACATCAGTGTCTGAGGGTAGACACGCACCATGCCAAGGAGAGGCCAGTGCCACACACACCTCGCTTATTTTGCTAAAGAATGTGGGTGTCTATGTATGTCAAAGAAAAGTTGACTTGATCCACAATTTTTTTTCTAGGCAATTTTTAACATCTAGCACTTCTTTTGAGCCTTATTAGAACACTTTCACATTGTGTATGCAATGGACAACAACATTTATGGCTAGAATCTGGACCTTTTAATTGCATTAGCATAGTTGCATAGTTAGTTAAAATGCAGTGCTCTCTTAATACAATTTTTTAACTTGCCACTTTCACTATTGACTCCCTAATGCATGTTAATTTTAGTCAAGGTGGTTAACAAAAAATCCTTAGGAACCTCATTACAGTTTTTTCCACAATTATCACCAAACTGGCCTTAATAAACACTAAAATAGATTCCAGAAAAATATATCACGTAAAAAACATAATTATAATCATAATTTTTTTAGATTTTGTAATGAATATGTCTTGCACCCCATTCTCAACATTGTAGCACAATATAGCAAAACATAACACAAGAATATCTCATTAGGCAACAATCCCATCAATAAAAGAAGCATCGCTCGTCACTTTGTGTCTGATGAAATCTGTAATATACACAGTACTGTCCAACTATCTGTGGATATGCTACAACAATGTTTGGATTCATAAGAAACACAGAAAAGTTCACATATTTGTATTTATTTTCTCCCAATGTTAGCCAGACTGCCCTGGGACTCAAGGCAATTTATGCCATTAGGGGGGTGCACACTTATTTCACCATGCAGCACCCAAGGCTGGCAGTCTCTGTGTGCAAATTGAAATCTTCCAGGAAAGCCTGAAACTCAGGCTTGTAAGAACAATTGAAACTGTCTCTTTTGTTCTTCTATTTGATTGAATGTCAGTCAGTGAGAGTATTTCAGTGCTCTGCACTGGCAGTTCCAAACAGTCAACCAGATAGTTCCATAAACATATACTCCATATATGAAACATTTTTTCACCAGCAAAGCATTTAAATTGTGCTTTTCTATCAGAATGCAGATTCGAATCTTTCATTGCTGTCATATTTGTGCTAGTAGAAAAGAACATATAGTTCTATGTACTGAACTCATACAGAGAGCTTACACACTGTGAACTTTAAACACTGTTACCTCCACCTTCAAATACAAATCCTGTTTGTAAAAGAGGGCAAATTCCAAAATCCTAAACTGTTACTTGACAGTCCTGGCTCAACCTACATGATGTTAATCCTTAAACAAGCCTAAAATTATCTTCCTAAACACCAGCTTCTAAATCGAATGTTACATTTCACCTCACTACAGCTTGCTACTGAAAAGGTTTCATTCTAGGTTTCATTGTAAAATCATGTGGACAACAATTTGAAATACTGAGAAGAATGGATTTGAAGGCACTCGTGTGGGGAGACTCTTGGATCAAATGTTCCTGACCATGCACCAAATTTTTAGAGGAATAAAAATGTCAAATAAAAACTATGTTACACTGTTTCCGAAAAGTTGAGACTCAAATGTAAATAATAACATAATGCAATGATGCGCAAATCATTTAAATCCTTTGAAATTAATTATATTAATCTATATGGCCATTATGAATATAATGCCAGCAACATGTATTTAAACAGAACAAGAGCAACAGTCAAAATTCAAAATCCAACCCTAACCTGAACTAAACACCTAATCTTAACCCTAACCCTGGCAGTAATCCTAACCCTGATCCTAACCTTAATCTTGACCCAAAACCTAATCCTAACCTTCACCCTTGCTTTGATCTTAACCCTAAACTTGACCTCAACCAAAGCCTAATCCTAGCACTCACCCTGACCCTAATTCTAACCTTAACCTCTACCCAAAACCTAATCCTGACCTTAACCATAACCAAAATTTAAACGGGAGGTGTCAGCACCATGTCTACTTAATAAATCTTATTTACACAGTAATAAAAGTCTCTGGATAATCTGCTGGATGTATTCAGATGCTTCATTGTTCATCAAAAACCAGTACTGGATAGTCATGTTCTTCTAGCCTTAGAGTGGAACTTCATTAAAAACAGACAATTCTGTAGTGGAAATCAAACATGCCCCCCCAAGAGAAAAAAAGTAAGCAAATTAGTACTGAAGTGCTACTGGAGTAAAATGTATTTGTAAATTAAACTCTTTTGCTTCCATTTACCAGATTCTTTGCGACTGTTTAGTAAAAACTAGCCGCTCAGTCTGTCACAGTGCACCCTGTCTATGGGGTTAGTTATTTAAGTATTATAAGTGTTTTAAGTGTTATTTACACTTGGTTTGCTTTCAGCTGAATTGTTCATAGACAACAGGTATTAGAATAAGAAAGGTTGACTGTGTGAAAATAGGTTGACTGTGTGAAAATAAATATTCTCCTTGCTCAAATACCTTTAAAATGTGTACGTTTCTGAAATTCCAGCTTCGACTCTCAAACAGTGCACTACTTGTCCAGTATGGATGTGGCTGAATACCAAATGACTATTTGTAAGCTATATTATGCACTGTTTGGCTGCAGAAGCCAGTATTTTAATACAAATGTAGTGCATTACATGGGAGGAGGAAGCCATTTGAGATTCAGACCCAGCGTGGAAAGACAGATGTACAACTCCAGTAGTCTTATGCTAAATAAGACTGGGAATTTCCCTACTGCAAAGTCATGTATTGTTGTTGTGGTGGAAATTTGGTGAGCAAATTACTTAGAAGCTAAACTTTTGCATGCACTTATGCAAGTGCTATATTATGAAATATTCATTATGACGTGAGAAAAAGTTGACCACAATGTACAGTGATGGACAACTGAATGGTCTTCTCCTCATTCAGCATTCCACAGTTATTTGGGATCAATATATATATAATATTTTTGTTGCGCATATATGTATAAAGTGTATATATTCTGTATATGTAATTTTTTATGATGCTACACATCGTGATTAACTCACAACCTTTGTGTCGTGCCAAATAATACTGTAATCACTAGGGCTGCCCTCTAGAAGTCGACGAGTCGAATCGTCAGTCGGAGACCCTTCAAGTCGACTGAGAACCTTCAAGTCGACTGACAACAGTGACGAGTTTTTTTTTTTTTTCGTAAAACAGACAAAAGCTTACAAAAATGCACAAGAACTTTAAGAATTTAAAAAGACATTTTAATAATTATTAAAAGGGGAATAATAAATATATATTTAAGTTCTAACTGGGCTATGACGCATGCTTGCTAAAAAAATTAAATCCACGTGACAATGTGCGCTGGCGGTTCACCGTTGAAGGAAGCTAAAGCTGTGAAGCTGAGAAACACGGGTGGAACGATGTCTCAGAAAACGTCCGGAGGAGCTTTTGAAGAAGAGAATCCGAACAAATTAAAGCTAATTCTGTCAGACATCGAACACTGCTTCAAACCAGTGAGTTGACTTTCATTTTAGACATAATGGCGGTTTGCGGTGAAGGAAAAACGGACCGAAGACGTTTGTTTTATTATAATTCCATTATTTTAGAACCTAAATTACAGATATTTTTATTTATTCATTTACAGCTAACATTATTTTTATTTAAAGATAAGTACAGTCACTTAATATGCCCGCAGATAAACGAGAAATAATTATTTCAGCGCAGGTGATGTAATAATTAAACGGTTCAGGTGTACCATTCTCCTTTTCATCTAAAAATTATTTAAATATTGACTAATTTGGTTTTATTTAGGAGTTCATTATTTATGAGAGATGAAAGACGAAGG
>CM067481.1:10916615-11013969 GCA_034552555.1 Semaprochilodus insignis | reverse complement strand
GCTGGACGCTATATTCTGTAATTAAATCAGGCTCCAGTTCAGATCGTTCATCATATGCCACGTCTCTTTAACTTCAAAAATTGTTCCTGTGACTCTGCTGACTTTCTAATGAGGACATCAGATCTGAAACGTATGCAAATTGATTTACTGATTACTTGATAATGTATATGGAGAAAAAAACATGAACGAATAGTAGAATCGTCAGCCAGGACGGGCGAATCCGATTCGACTGACAAAATTCTGAGTCAGGTACAGCCCTAGTAATCACTGTAATGCATGACTTGAAGTACCCTACTCTGCTAAAGCTATCACATACCAATTCATCTGGACCCTGCAGGCCTACATGCTAATATAAGCCTCCCCATGAGGAAGGTACATATGGAGTCGTAAAATGAGGAGGAGGAGGAGGAGGAGGAGAGAGGAGAGAGAGGAGGTGTGCTGCAGTGCAGTAGGGGAGGGAAAAGGAACTGGAAGAGGTTGGCAGTAACATGTGACTGCATGTTCTTGACTGCAGGTGGAATGGCAAAGACAGTGATGCAGCGCCATGTTAACACATACACACACATACACACACAGGCCTCTGAGTGTTTCAAAAATAGAGCACTCTCCAGGACTTAGGCAAGGTTAACGTGATCGGACAGCACTTTCCGCTTTTTCTCCTGTTAACCGCTGCCTGAGAGGATCTCTTCCTTTCATTTAGAAACCACTGCTCGTCACTCCTTTTCTGCACTGCATTTTAAATTCACCTCAAAATAAAGCACCACTTCATTAGGGTCCTTAGCTGCATTGTGATTCTCTCTAAAAGATTTGCATTGCTGTAGAAAAACATATTCAGACCTTTCAATACATTTTTAGGTAATCAAATATGCTTCGGAATCAAACAAGAATATTGATTAGGTTATAATCATATCTAGGCTCCCTGAACCAAAACCAAATCAACAGGACAATGCAATCAGATAACGGCGATAACTGAAAAGCAACTTTCAAAATGATAATCAACATGTTTGGATAGAGAACTACAAAGCACTAATTTATTTTTAAACGACTGCTAAATGAAACATTATTATATACATCACATTTTATTCATTTTTACTGTTAAAACAGAATATTATAGGGCATAAATAAGCCATTATGTTACGGTAAAATGAGTGTGATATACTGCATGAGGAACATTTTCAGCCTTTCCTATACAGCTTAAAGGTCCCTAAAGTTAAAGTTAATGAAAATACTACACGTTATAATTTCCTAAATATATTTATAAATTGCAGTGATATGCTATAATGACATCTGGAGTGAGATATATCAGACATTTGAGAGTCCCATCATCGGTGAGACAATACTTTTCAATATGAAAACAAAGGGTTGTTTCTCAGAATCAGAAAAAGCTGAAAATTGCTAAGAACACAAGAGTTAAAAAAAGATTAAAAGGAGACCTAATTTAGAATATTTCTTTCATTTGTGAATGGACTTGTTTGCAGTGAGTTACAGTATTTAAAGGTGACCTATAATGCTCATTTTCAATATTCATAATGTTATTTTTAAGGCCTGCAAGAATAGATTTACTTGCTTCAATTTTCCTGAAACACAATATTTTTCTCATACTGTACATGTGCATTTCTGTTCTGTCTGAAACACTCTGTATGAACTCCTGTGTCTTTGAGTACCCCCTGCCGATAAGCCCATTGTGCTGTGATTATTCAGCTTGCGATTAAGGGCATGCCAGACTTGCTGATAGGCGGGCAATAAACATTGTGTTATGAGACATTTATTTGTAACAGAGAAACATCATCTTGTAACAGAGAAAAGAGCTGGAATTCTACCACGGCATTTCTGGAAGCTGGAGAAAAGTGGTTTCTGTAGGAGAGAATTTTTCCCTCTGGAACGTACTACATGAAAAGGAAAAATTGGAAAAGCATAATAGGTCCTCTTTAAAATGTGATTTTCATGTCATTAAATCAATGCTAAAGAGAAAAGGATATAATCAATAACCCTAATCATATATAATCAGTATGCCCTAAAGCGGGCATAGAATGGGTAACTCTATTTACAACGTCATTCTTGAATAACGAAAGTTCCAGCCCAGCAGAAATAATGAAAACGGATCAAGTGTTCCACCTCAAGGGCCAGGCAACCATTTAAGGTGGAAATTTAAGGTGCAAACAGAAATTCGTAAAACAAGCATATCAAGAATTGTAATTTAAAGTTCTTAGTTTGTTCTGCACATTTGACATGTTTCACACAGTGCAAGAGAGGGCAAGAGATTCGCAATTCCTCCTCAGCAACAAGTAGCAAGTAGCAGTAACACAAAAATTATTTTATCCAGTTTTTGATCAGTGAACTGTTTTAGGTGAGTAATTTAATTTGTGTTGTTGTGAAGAGACATTTTATTTTCCTGCCTGTGTCTGCTTCTAAGCCATCCAATCAGAACAGAGCCCATCAATATATTCATGAGAGCACCATATAAGGCAAAACACTCTAGGTCCAAATCACAGGGTGGTAAACGCATGTGCAAAACCACATCTGGGCATCTTTATGTAGACATCAGAGAACATAAATGCTAGGTTTGTTGTCCCCCATCATTACTTTTTTTGTTTTCAGTCTATGGCTCTGGCTTCTGTAATGTAGCTAAACCCACCTGCCAAAAATCCTGAAAATAACAATAGCAACAGCAATAACAGAACAGCAATCCTCCTATGCAGCTCAAAGATAGCATCTCAATACTTCAGAGGGCCCAGATACCTACAAAATGTCATAAAAACATAAGCTCTCTCCTAAATCCACACTCCACAAGGCCATTTCATACTCCAAGCTGAGTTCACTGGAGTATCCCTGAACCGAAAGAGTAAATACAAAAGTAAAAGGAGAAATCCTATTAAACCCCCCAGGAAGGTTTACACAAATACAATCAAATCCCATGAGTTACATATTCCTTTTGGACCTCTGTTGCTGAAGGAGAGGCCAAGTTCACTCCTCTACACACTGCACTGAATAAAAATACTAAGCAAATGTCTGTTTGAGTCTCCAGGCTGATGTGCACTTTTTCATACACAAGCTGGTTTGGTAAGCTGAACTGGACCTCAAAACCCATCAGCTCAAATGCACTCTGAATTTCTGAGCTCTCACTAACAACCCAGCCAAATACCGCCACATTATTTCTAGCATATGTCTGTTTAAAGCATTGTCCCATATCCTTTTACTGAACCAATGGGAAATTTTAAAATATAACATTGGAAAAGCTAAATATTTAGGACACAGAAAACAGAATGAGGCCCATTTGCAACAATCCAGTCAGTTGATATCTGCACATCCAGTCATAAACTGTTCTCAAAAGAAGCTGTGATAAAATAATACTCCAGGATTTTTCAACCTAATCTCCATCTGCTGCATCTGTAGTATGTAGTTGACTGACACAGACAGTAACTTCTGTGTGCTCAGAAGTGAACAGAAAACCTGTTGACTCAAAACATATCTCTAGTGGGAGCCAAAAAGCAGGTGAAAAGCAACATCACTCTATATATATATAATATGGAAAAAGGTATTGGGAAATGTGTCAACATCATTGTCCATAGCAACCAACCTTACACTAAAGATGCAGCTGAAAGTAAATGAGGATGGAAAACACTAGAGTATTCCTTTAAAAAGGTTAGAAGGTTTGAAAGAGTCAGAATGGCACTCACCTCTCTCACAGGTTCTGGCCCAGTATCCAGTCCCAGTGCAGTCGCAGATAAAGCGATTCCAGCCCTCTTTGCATACGCCATTGTTTTTGCAGGGGTTGCTGTCACATTGCTTGCCGCTCACTTTGCTGCAGGAGGGCTTGATTCCAGCTCTGCTCTGGGCCTCCGCGATCTGTCGGATGTCTTTGCTGCGCCCATCAATGAACAGGTCCCGGATGCAGCCAACGTAGCCGTAGTTCAGCATGGCGGTCCACAGTTCGGTGGGCAGGATCAGGTCGGCCCGGTTGTCGGGCAGCCCTCCCAGATAAAGATCCCCTTCCAGGTCCAGAATCTCATTTTCCCCAGTGGCAGTGAAAGGTGTTCTGCGGCTGTTCACTGAAATGATTCCTGTGGAGGAAGCAAAAATAGTCATCCTCATAAAGAAGTCCCCTTTATCCCTTGCTTTATTGTTTAGTAACTACTTGCACCAACACAACTGCAACACCCTTAAGATGGCATGTGTACTGCAGTGTCAACATCAGTGCAACACTGCTGCAACACTCTTAGGATGGCATGTGTACTGCAGTGTCCGAGTCAAGTGTTCATCTGCATAAAATTGAGGAACATTCAACTTAACTTATGGCTTGTTGTTTTGCTGCCATGTCGCTTGCCACTTGACAATAAATCATGGCTACAAATTGCATACTCCAATAGGAAATGACTGGAGATCTGTCACTGTGTTGCCTACTAGTGTGAATATACTGATAATCAAAGCAGCCTTTGTATCGGCCAAGCAGCATGCACACAAGCACAATTTTAAGCTTTGAGTTGGTTTATTTGTCATATGCCACTAGAATCATGCAAATGCAAATGAGGAACTGAAATATGGACCCACATACAGGCCCTTAGAATTAAAGGATAAAGGTTTAAATGGGAGGCAGCGGTGTTACTCTGTTAGTTTTAAATGAACTAAAACAGCATCCCAGAATACACTTTTCAAAACCACCAAGATGTACACTAAAGAAACTACCCAAAATGTTCCAAAAGATCCTCAAAAGAATTAAGGAATTACTTGCTACAGCAGATGACACGATGATATATCACAGGGTGCTTGAATGCAGGCTTTTCAAAACAGAAGCATCAATAAACAGGGATGTAAAGGTAAAGACAGAAGGAGATGGAAAGGGTATGCTGGAGTTTTCCACCAGGGTTTATTATGCAAGATTTCTGTGTCTCCAAACTCCCACATGCCTATTTATCTGTCTCAGCTCTTTGTTCCGAAGATATACAACTTTCTCCAGGCTTTCATGTGGGCAGAGTGGTGATTAATCAAGCCGTTTCTGGCTGACATAGGTGCAAATCGTCAACTCCAAGCTGATATATAGCTACCAAAGACCAGCGGCATAAAATAAGAGCTTCCCTTTTCCAGCTGTAAGGCCAAGAATCATTCATTTGAAGGTCAAGACAAAAAGCAGACTGAACCCCTTTTCTTCACCACCTATTTATCATCTATAATCTATCCATTTTACCCCATCCAGGCATTTTTAAATATTCAATGAGCCATATAAGGTATTTAAACCTTTGACACCATATATTACCTAAGATAATGAACCATTAAGGTCATTTCCAGGTTGGCGGTGGTTTTACTTACAACCACAAACAGATGTGCAAATTCATTGAATAGTCTACTCTAATGAATGGAAAATTATCTGTATTATTGCTATTATGATCAGTTATAATCATGTCAGAAGAACATGCTTTTAATAGATTTACACATTACTCTCTAAGATCAACATCTAACACCTTTTCTTCTTTAACTGCTTTCCATTGTTTTTTAGAGAGATCACCCTTTCATATACTTCATTTATTTCATTCATTTATTTATTTGATTTAATTTCCAGTTAAAATGGCTTTAAGAATAAGATATTCATCCATGTCAAAAAAACTAAATTAACGGACAACCAACGGATAGTTTACCTTTATTAAAGCTTCCAGTCTCCTCAGGACACTTTCTTTCAATTTGTCAAAAAATTATCATTTTTCCACACCTCCAAAGTTCTGTTTTAGTAGTAAGTTGCACTTTCTGTTTACATTATGTGGAGGTCTGGGTTCTGGGATGGCTAGTCCAGAACATAAGCAGCTTCTTTGTTTGAACAACTTAATCTCCTCAGCACTGTGCCTGAAATAGCTGTTTTACTGTAGAATACATTTATTTACAAAGGCTTTTTACATGTATATGTATGATTTGTACATCTATGCCACCATCAATCAAAATCACCAACTCCAGATTCCCTAAACTTTCATTCCCCATAATGCTTAACTGATGGTTGTTGGCTTTATGTTATTTCCAAAGATTACAAATTTACAGTGGGAGTAAAAAATGAGTTTGAGGAAAATTATAAACATTAAAAATCAGCATAATCGGTCCCCTTCAAACTTTTTTTAAAATAATCCACCTGCTGGTCAACAACCTGTATGAAAATAGTTCCAAAAGACAGCTCTTTCATCAAACCACAAGGACACTAGCTGAACAAGAGCAAAATCAAAACACAAGAATGGGTCTGACTTAAAATGAGGAATGATCATGCAGAAAAGCTATTCTTCTCTATTATGAAATACTGCTGGTGGTGGATACGTGACATCCTGGGTTTTATTAGGTCACAATTTTGAGATAATTATGAGGGGAAAAAACCCTGTCCAGTACATCTGTGCATATGACTTTGAGCACTGTTCCATGCCTTCGGGAGCCATTTAGCATTTTACCAAAACAAAATACAATTAAAGCCATACTGAGACCACAGAACGCTACAGTAGGTCACATGTAGCTTAAAGCCACTGTCTACTGGTGTCAAATATAAAAAATGTATTTTACCACTAAAGATATACATTAACATTCAATACAAATTTAAATATTAATGTGGTGTATTAATGTGTTGAACCAACAAGTCAGCTTAACATGGCGGCTAGCAGGACCTATGTGCTCCAGCCATATATGTTTGAGTCATCAGACGCAGTTTCTAATGAGAAGACTTCTCAACAAGAAAACAAGACACTTCTCTCTTCTCATTTATTGAGAACTAAAGTCACTGTCCCACTTCGCCATCTCCCACTACATAGCAAGGAACATCCTTGCAACAAAAATGCCTGATATATGGGGTGCCGTTTTTCACATTTCTTTTTTTACTACAAAGCCAACTTTTCCACCTTACCCAAACCAATTCAGGAAAAAATTTTTTAAAGGAAAACATGACACTTTTCTCTACTCGACTCGTCTCTGAATGTGAGTAAATAGTGCAAAACCTTCACAACTTGCTTTTACTGCAGCATCCTAATCCTTTAACTTTGCTGTTAACTAAAGAATCTGAAACTCACCTGATCTTCCATCTCGTTGGATATCCACATGGTGCCAGATCCCATCATTGACTTTGTTCTGTGTGGCTTTCACCTTTACTGTTCCTGATCCCATATCCAGCAGAAGGTACAAGCTGCCATCTAAAAGCTCTACAGCAAAGAAGTCCACCTTGTTGCTTCTCTGGCTGCGGGCATCCCGCTTGTCTTGAGGCTTGCCCTGAGTGTAAAGGATCAGTCCATTGGGTTCAGAGGTACGGAAGTCAAAAGAGATGGAGCCCACGCGTTTGGTGTTCCACTTGGGCAGACTGAGGAATGACTCTGCAGTCTCAAAGGAGATGGGATCTAGAGTGGGTACGTTTTCACATTTGAAGACCACATCGCCCTGCAGCTTCATCTTGGGGTCTGCTATCCGGGCCAGACGAGACAGCTCCAGACGTATATCATTGTTTTTGTAGACCACCTAGAAGAAATCATATTATGAGTGAGGCGGTCATAGCTCCTGACTTGCTATTGTAGATTATCAAAGAAGACCAAGCATTTTACCATTGGAAACTAATGTCATATGTATGCCATCATATGCAATCATAGTAAGAGTCTATAGCTCTTGTTTTGTTTTCTGGGAGAATCTCATCCTTAAAACCATGTTTTCTCCAACTCCTGCATTTTATTCTTGGCCAAAACAGCAACCATTAAAGACAATACATCACTAGCCTATTGCATGGAAACTACCAGCTTGAACATTTAAACTGACAAAACAATTTAAGTAGCATTTTTTTCAGCATGGTCAACCTTGTACTTCCTTGTACTAAGAGGAGTTTAGTTACTTTAAGGTTTATTTCTTTCTTGAGTTACTGAGAACAGTGTACATGTTCACTGTTGATATTCTTGGTGTCTTCTCAAACATACAGGATGTCCAGCTCCACCAGTAGAGCCCTCACAGTGAGCTGAGAAGTCCTTTAGAGATAGTTATAAAACCAATTTTGTGTGTCCTTGTCAGACTGAGGGTTTCCGTTCAAACATTTTGCAAATTTGATTTCCAAAAATGATTAAACTTAATCACTGTTTATATCAGCAACTGTGCTAATTCCTGAAGATGACATGACACTATTGTGATGTATGGTGCAAGACATATATAGTGGAAGGATTTGAACCCTTTTTAGCTCTCAGTAGAGCTTCTTTGACAGCCCCCTGTCAGCTGTACATGACTGTAGCCCTAGCAGTTCAGAGATGCTGGCAGAGCAGGCAGTGGCCCAATTATTGAGAACTAAAGTGACTGTCCCACTTCGCCATCTCCCACTACATAGCAAGGAACATCCTTGCAACAATGTCTGAAATACGGGGTGCCGTCACTGTTTTTCACATTTTTGTTTTACTACAAAGTCAACTTTTCCATCTTACCCAAACCAATTCACCAAAAATGGTTCCACTAAGGAACCTTTTGAAAGTGACCTGATTAGAGGGGAAGAAAATGTAAGCTTATAATGTACTGAAAGCGCTTCACACTTCACGTTACAGGCTATACAATGTAACATGCTATGTCATACCCATATTCAGTTACATTCAATTATAGGGCAGATTTACTCATGTTTTGTGCCATACTCTATTTTGGCATGGTGGTGGTCATTATTTATTAAACAGGCTCTCCGGCCCTTTGGTGCCCATAACAAAATCAAATGTGTTGTTGCTGTTCTTCTGCTTCATTGCATATGCATTTATAGGAGTTCCTCCTTCAAATGTAAAATAAAGGGAGGATAGTATAGTGTGCTTTTTAATCCATGTGGCAAACTTGTTTTTATTTTTGTTGCTAACTTAGCTGCCATTGCTCAGAAACTGCTCCCCAGGTGCCGTGGATAGGGCTGCCCATCGCTCCGGGCGAGTGTGCTCACTGCCCCCTAGCGTGTATGTTCACTAGAGCGTGTGTATGTGGGTGTTTCACTTCATGAATGGGTTAAATGCGGAAGACAAATTCTTCTGTGTGTAAGCACAAATGGCACAAAATGGCTCAAAAAACTCGTTTTTCCATTAAAAAACATCAGAATGTCTTAGGAATAGGTTCAGTGTTTCTGCTACATATCCACTAAAAGTTATATATGCTTCAGATTTTTATGAAATGTCATGAAGTCACAATTACAAAACTTCAGAAAATTACTACTTTCGTTTTGTAGTACAGTGGATCATTTCTCCTTACTGTCAGTCCCACTTCAACTGGAATGAGCAGCGTGACTTCACGCCATGTACCAGGCCTAGTAGCCTCTCTTAGTGGCGCGCTAGGGGATAACAGCACAGTGCATGCCCACATTACTCAACGCTAAATAAAGGTGTTCTAACCCAAGGTACAAAGGGCATACGTCATGGCTCTTGTAAAATTCCAGTACAGCGCACTGTTTGCAGCTGACCTGGGAATACATGCTGTGCCACAGTAGCGTGGTGTTTACTGCTATGAGTGAGTGGAATGTGAAGCGCCCAAGCTGAGGTGGTATATATTCACATTTTAACAGTGCAAATAAAAGGGGTAAATATTGTACAAGAATATATTTCCCAATTTACAAACTCTGTTGGAGCGGGGGGGGGGGGGCGGGGAGGTTATGTTCCCACCGCTGCTGAAAAAACCCCTAGAGAAAACACTGAGATTTTACCTAAATAATGTGTTGACAGTTTTCATTTTAGAGTCATTGTTAAAAACGCTGTGAAACATTACTACAGCTATCAGTTATTGTGTTACTTTGTATTTCAGGGCCTGTGTGCACACCGTGTGAGGAAAAGGCACAGCAATGCTTTCATGTGCTGCACATAGCCAGGCGGTTACACTAACCACAAGACATCACTAAAAATAACATTCGGGGGTCTGTGACATCATTGCAGTTTGGTGCAGAAATCTACAGCAAAATAGAGTCACTGAAAGTACTTGTTTGAAGAGTGCTTAAAAACAAAACCGGGGCATTTTAGATAACTGGGTTCATTGTTGGTTGCCAGCCCTACATTTTGAAGAGAAACTATGTTGTTTCTCAGTATCTCTATTCTGCCACATTCTGTAGGTAGCCACTGACAATCCAGAGTCAGGAACCTGCTAGCTACCTTGAAACATTACTTAGGCTTCTCATTAAGGAGAAAATGTCTGTTATCTGAATCGCACGCAAATGCAGAAACCTTGGACAGTTTGTTTCACTAACCTAATTAATATCAAACTAGAACATCCCATCTGCAGTGCCAGCACCTTTGATCTGAAATTAGGACTGTTGAACATCAGAGCCTTCACATCTAAAGCCATCCTTATAAATGAAATAATCAGTGATCACCAGGGACTTAATGCTCTTTCTCTTACAGAAATCTAGATTAGACCTGAAGAATACTTAGCATTAAATGAGGCTGCCTCAAGGCTACAATTATGTACACAGAACACATCTAAATGGCCAAAGGGCAACTTTTTATAGTGATGTTCTAAGCATTACTCAGAAACCAGGGGATATATTACAGAAACATCCAATCATTTAAGATCTGACAGGTCAAGATAAGACTTTTCACAAATTCGTATTACTGAAGCAAATCTTTTCGTAATTTAGGAATTTGATCCAATTTTACAGCATCTTATCAGAAGTTAGGTTATCCACAATCAACTATCATGCCTGTTAGCAAGCAACCGACCATACGTGCACAGCTGAAACGTAAACACATAATCATAAACATAAAAAGAATGTTAAAAGTGTTTGTTAGTTAGTCAGAGAACTACTAAAAACTCACAGATATAAAAACTGTCACAACAAAACTGAAGGATAATAAACGAGAAGTTAAGAAAATCAAGAGAGCTCTGTGCTGTTTATCAAATCACCAGTTCCAGTTCCCATTTCCAAGTTTCCAAGTTTCCTAAACACTTTGGCCAGTGTGCCAGCCCTGCTACCTTACTCCTCCTAACAAACCAAGTGTGTGGTTTAGCTCTGTCTCCTCATTATTCACCACATCACTGTAATATTCTATTATTATTAACACACAGAAGTAATGAACAGAGAGATTACTACAGTATTACTCTCAACAGTATTACTGTCAGCACCAATCATAGTCTAGCGGTGTGTCCCAATTGCGCACTTAATAGTAAAACTGATTAGTTACTGAGCATGTAGTATGTAGCATAGCTAGCCTACGTGTTATCATAGTAAATGTTCATTATTTCCTGTTTGTAAGAAACAATGTAGTATATTAATATTTTGTTGACTAGCCTGGCATTCTAATATAATCAGTACATAGTATAATCTGTGAAGTATTAGCATCAGTACACAATTGAGACACAGTCTACAAACAGCTTTCACAAGCAAAGAGTGAATTCAAACATTTAAAGGCGTTAATAGACCCAGAGGCACGGCAGCGCCAGTGGGGAGCTGATTTGCCAAATCATAGCTTTATTTATCTGCACTATTGACACTTTACTGTATATCCTGTACATCTGCACTCCTGGACACTCGAGACACTTTACTTAAATACCAATATATGCACATGTTTATTCAGTATTTTCATTACCTGCTGATAACTGCGCCCCTTGCACATTTTTTATTACTGAACTGTCTTTTTATGTCCGGTATCTTAATGCAAATTTTTCACTTGTCATCTACAGTGATATTTGTATATTTGTAGTTAGATTTTTTGTATATATCCTTGCCTCATTGTAATAAGTGAGATATATTTATCTATAGCTGACGGTATTATTTATGGTTAATCATTTTTGCTGAGCCTGTACTTACTTCTGTTCATACTGTACCACCCTTATTATTCATACAGTACCACCCTTATTATTGTATTGTATTACTGTACTGTATTGTGTAACTGCTACTGGCTGCTAAATTTCCTTTGGGATCAATAAAGTGTCGATCTATCTATCTGTCTATCTAAAACTGCTTGTGATAACCACCAAACATAAATGGTAATTACACCAAACACGGTGTTACTCAGTAAGTTGCAGTTTTATAACAAAAGCTCAATAATTACTTAAATATAAAACCTAACATCAAGTATTATTATAGTAGCCTTTAGCCTGTTAGCTAGCGAGCCACCTCCAAGCTGTTCATTGTAGATCAACAGAAACGTTTTCTTACCCAGAGTATATTCAGTCTTCAATTATTTAATTTACTTTATTTACATGCACTTTGCAACTATGAGATGTGCATTAGTGAGATCTGCTGTGTTTATTTTCTTCAGTGCACTAAAGCTGCTTGAGAGTTAATGTCATTAACCATTAGCAAAAAATCATGTGAGTTACAAGCAGTCTAAACTAGATTTCAATTATGCAAGTCTGATTATTTTCAAATTAGATTTAAAGTTTGGCACAACACGATTAACAATCAAAGCTGGATTGAATCTTCATATAAACTTTTGTACTGGGATCACATGCATGAAATATTTTACAACTCGCCACAGGACAGAGGTAGTGCTACTGAATACAGACACATTTTGTCTGACAATAAATGCAGCAAAACCCTGAGATAGTAAATGTGTGTGGTAAGATTCCTTCAGTCACAAAATTCAGTGACAGGAGACACATTTGAGACATGTGAAAATACTGGGTGAACAGCAACAGTGTCTCGCTGTCTTCTGATGTTCAGATCGCTCAAGATGGATGTTAATACCAGGTTATTACGTCTGAGAATTGTGTAACGTTGATATGTTCTAAACACTGCTGGAAGCAAGCTGGATGATTATGCATTAAACCTTGCCATCACTGCTGGCTGTAATCTATGATTTGATGCACATCAAATCAAGTCAGGGAAAAGTTTATTTGTTGTATATAGCTACATATAGGTGTAACATAAAAAGGGTCATTATAAGAAAAGTCTTTCTCCTTATGTTACCTTGTGATTAGCTTCGTAACCATGAAACCAAAACTTTCCCTAAGCTGTAATCTTGTCGTACACTCGTTATCAGGTTATCTATCATGTTCTTATGTTTGAAATATCTGTGTGAATGTTTGATCTTACTGGTAAACATGTCCTACTTGTCTCCTTCTTCCATTATATGACATTACCCAAAGGAGAATGGGGTCTTTGTTAAAACCTGTAGCATCAACTAAACATCAACATCAACTAAAAATAAATATATTATTATTGAACATCATGCGTGTTTGATAGCTCTCTCTCTCTCTTGATATAACAAGATTTTTTTCTAAGCAATTTTTTTGGTCCACCATGAATATTCACAAAATTAAAAGGGTAGCTAGAGCTTTTAAATAGTGCAAAAAAGAGATACAAGTGTATTCGCGCAACAAAATGTATATCAGAGGTGGGAGATACGGCAAAAATGTTTTTTTTTTCTTTTTTCAGTTGTACATTATAGCTAAATACAACATATTACAAAAGGAAAAGCACTGTAAATTGAAATCCACTGAAGCAGAAAATTAAAAGCATTTTTTCTCCCTAAGGAAAGAGCTTTTTCTGGTATATAGGGCACTGTGTGCACAGCAAACAGCAGTTGTGTTTGAGAGCACAGCTGTCAGCAAACAGATTTTGCAGCTCTGAGATTACAGATAATCCTAGAAGATTTGACAGTAAATCAACATAGGTGCCCTGAGAACAGACTGCAGTCAAAGAGAAAGAGAGAGAGAGATGAACTCAGAAGAGCTAGATCAGGGGTTTCCAAGCTAGTCCTTAAGGACCACCAGCTGGTCCACACTTTTATTCTGCTACCAGAAGCGAACAGTCTTCAGACATAATAAAAAGCTACAGAGTAACCTGGCTCAGGTGTGCAAGGAAATAAATACAACAAAGATGTGGAATGACGAGGGGACGCAATTAAAAATATTAAATCTCTGAAAATCCGGGCTAATTATATACACTAATGGTGTATAATGGTCAGAGGCGTCGCCTGACCTAGGCTTTTGTGGCTATAGTGCTGAATATTTTTAACAAGCCCTGACGATCACCCACTCCTCAAACAAGAGGAGCATGCAGCTAGAAGGAGAATTAGAAAGAAAGAGACAGACGAAGAGAGAGAGAGAGAGAGAGAGAGAGAGAGAGAGAGAAACACCTGAAATTTCTGTAAAAACGTCAAATCTGTTGTACCACAAAAACTACAAACAGAACATCATATTAACTGAACATCAAATAGACAGTTACTATGTGTTACTTTCAGGTTGCTTATTATTTAAAAAACAGCCCAATCAGAGCCAGATGCTGTTGTGTTCTAAAGCTAAATTGTCCAATATTTTAGAGTGACGTTTCTTGTTAACTTTTAGCCCTGAAAAGCTTTACTGAAAGACTATTTAGCATTTAAAATATATAAAAACGGTAGGTAAAATGCTCCTCTTTTAACAGGACATCAGAGAGGAGATGTAGAACAAACGGATGTGGAAAGACTCTGCAGAGCACTTTAATAATGTTGTTATTGGGGAACGTTTCTATTTCTGACACATTTTCAAATATTACAAATAGATATGTCATTCTTCTTTTCATTTTCTTTTTAATGAGTTTGTCATTTTATGACACACAAATTAAATAAATCCATTAAATAAAAAAGCCACCACTGGACATTGTACAGATTAATTTAGAAAACACTACAGACCACATCACAAAACAACTCTACAATTGACTGGGCTGATAATTCCGGGCTGGTAATTCTAACAGTCACTACTGTTACCTAATATTGTATAATGACACTAAAGTTAATCTCTAAGGTATCTTAATAACTTATTGATACCTCATCAAATTCCATAACAAAAACAGGAAACTGCTTTCAAAAAATAAAATGTTTCATCAATATTTTTCTTTCCCCTGAACAACCCTGCTAGTCCTGGACCACAATGTTTCTGGTTATGCTTTCAATGGCTATTACCACTGATCAATAGCAATGGATGGGAAAGGATGCGATGAAAGAGAGACTGATCCAGCATACGCAATTTCACCAACATTTATTTGTGCTATCCTGACTGTTTATAACCCTATTGAGGAACCAGCAGAGAGCCAGCCCCAGCTTCAACTCCCGAGAGCACTGTTTATAATCAAAGCAGAGGGCTTTAATGATTCTATAAGGCCTTGTGCTGAGCCTCAGAGCTAGAGTGGTGTATTGATCGGACCCTGAGGGAGGAGAACAGGGCGTAATCTCTTTTAGATCAGTATCTTAGCTCTCTTATCAGGTCCACAGCTGGCCACTGTATTAGACTTGGTGTTAATGACAGAAAGAGGAGTAATTCAACATGAGGAAACAAGGTGGAATTGCCTGCTGCAATGACAGAGCAATAAGTCAGTGTGTTACAGGAAGGACAGGATCGATCATAAAAATAAAGATACAGTGATGACTAAAATGGGTCTGTGAATGTGAATGTAGGACCAAATAATAGAAATTTTAATAATTACTACAATATTGTGGACATGCAATATTTTAATACAATACAACTTGCAATCTTACTGGTTTACTGATTATCACTGCATTTTTACAGAACTATTGAGCAATACATGTGTGTGTGTGTGTGTGTGTGTGCATGTATATATTCTCAAAATATATATCTTAAAAAGGAAACTGTTGTATCTATTTTTAAGTGGATTAATCACAAATAAATCTAGTAATGACAAAACCATATCACAGTAAGCTCAAATAAAAAGTAACAAATTAATTACCAACTTAAATTAAGCATGTTAGGAAGCACAAAACAGATAAAGCAAGAAATGAATATAAGAATAATTTCAGGGGCATGTGCATATGGGCGCTTTCCTTGGTTATCTGCATGTACAGGTTGGTCAGTGCAATGGCAGAGCTCCTATCACTTCCTGGCACAAAGCCACCTGGATATGCGAAAGGAGACATACTGAATAGACACCACTAATAAATGCACACAGAGACAGCACACACATATACATACAGCCTTGAGCTATTCATTTTGAAATATGAACCCAGATAAAATGTTTTTAATGTGAGGCTGCTGATGTATGCAAACATATTTTAGAGCCCAACAATCCATTAGTGAAGATGGTACAGGAACTTTTCTTCTTTCTTCTATTTGTCATCTTTAATCATTCTTTTAGCTTATAAAGAAATGATAGGTGTAGCAGCATTAGGCATTAATTCTCTTTCAGGTAGAGTAACACCTGGCTCACACCTATTAATTATTTTAAAAAACCTAAATGATTTTGAAAACATGAGAGACCTCGCACATAATGACAATTTTTACTGTTTTTCTGTCCTTGTTCGTTAATTAGTTATCAAGGTCCTCACACTACACAATCTACCCTTAAGGAAACCTGTGCACATCTGACCTAGAGCTCCGATCCTTAAAACCTCACAGGAGTTTCCCGTGAACTGCTACATCATGAGAGCAAGCGTGAGTTTCTAATATACTACATGCAAAGGGACACAACACACATTATAGACACTCATGCAGCTGCCATAGCTCACAATTTAGCCGCCATGATTTAACTTCTTCCATACACACGGACAAGTTCCATTTAACTCAGCTCCCACTGTTTGGCGGTCTTTATAGGCATGACTTCAACGTCATGTTTCACACCAGAAAATCTGTGCCCATCACACCCTACAGGATATTAAGTCGAAAATATTAAACAAATATAATATTTACAATTCATGATCGGGGCTAAAGAATGGAGGACTAAAGAATGGATTGTAGACAACCACCAACACTACAGGATAATCTGGGAAGATAATCATTTAAGATCAACCAGATATTGGGAGACTCTTTGCGATAGTAGGGAGGAGCAAATTGGCCTCAGAATCAGCCCAATTATACTGTAGTGTAGGCCAAGCATAAAACAAAATTCTTGCTGTTTTAGAGCTAAATTAGATAAATACAGAACTTAAAAATACTGGAATGAAATCTCAGATCAAAACTGATTGAAGTAATGACCATAGTTAGGGACGAGAAAAATTTACAGATGGCTATAAAGAAATGCAACTTGAAGAGACTGTATTGATAGTTTAACTGTATCTTAGATATAACATACAGTACAAACTAAAAAGGTGTAAAGAATACTGAAAATTCCTACTCAGGTAAGTGATCATTCAGAATTAATGTAGGAAATTATGTAGGAAGTATTAATGAAGGAAATGACTTAACTTAAATATAAGTGTTAAATATTCCTGGAATGGATACAGTATATCCTTGTTATTAACCTACCTGTACTAAAATAAATAAATGAATAAATAAATAAACACTATTACGAGACCAGTGGTGCTATCACCACTTCTGGAATATTCTCTGAAATAGGATTGAAAATACTGTAATTAGCCTTTGATCTTACAGTAGACAGTAAGATACTTATTTGGACCATGGTACAGCTTCACTATTGATTTTGTGTTATTATACTTGACAGTGATTTCAGTGATTTATGAATTTAAAAAATGCAATTACATTTAAACAACATATAACCTATGAAATCTGGCAATGCATTGTAATTTAATAATAATAATAATAATAATAATAATACACTGTGTAAAATGGTCCTTACCACCATCTTCCCTACATCACATGACCACATAACTTCATGGCCAGGAACATGGAACATGGAATGGACCAGATTCATAAAACTTGGTGCTGAAAGTGCAAATTGTGCATCAAGGTAAATTCATTCATAAAGAGACATTCATAAAAAGTCACCATGGTCGTGTTTAGTGCACTTTTAGTGTGAAAATACCTAGCCTGAAAATAAAACTATGGTAGTGATATACACAATGTTTTTTGAAATGTCAAAAGTGTCTAGGTTATTGATATTTATAGATAGAAACTTCCATAATTCTCAACAAATATCCTGCAGTTCCTCCACTCCTATGTCTGCGCCTTATTTAAACCCAGTTTCAGAACTACATGCCAGATGTTAATCATGTTCAGTAATAATTGGTTATTTGTTTGTTTTTAGCTACATTGTGTGCATGTATATCTATATATGTATATGTCTCTGAAAACCTGATATTTGAGAGGTTTGGTGAAATATTACTAGCTGCACATTATTATGAAAGTAGTGCAGTTAGTCAGTCATACAGTAAATGCCTACTACAGTTGCACCAAACCACATTTGTTTTATGCTGCACCTTCTTACATATCGTCGTTGTCCAAAGAAAAACATGTATATCCGTTTCTGTCGATTGTCACTTTTTTTTCGCATCACAAACACAGCAGCTGCTACTTACATTGTGTGAAAATTTTATGATGAATGGACCAACATAAATGGCCTAAAATTGCTCTGAAAAAAGTCTGGTTCCACTGACTTACATTAAAATTACATGAGGTTTTTACCCTCTCCTGTAAAGTTGCCATTTTGGAGATACTTGTTTTTCTTTGGACAGCAACGGTACGCACCTTCTACACTGCAACAGCATACCAAATTTAGAAATATCATTCCAATATGTCCTTATTATATATCAACACTGGAGACCTGCCATTGCACTCTTTCTTCATTTCAAGGAAAGTGTAGCTGGCTCCAAAGGACATTTTGACACACGCACCTCACTTTAACCTAAATGCAGCGGTTGCCCAGTTTAGGAGTCCTTAGATGATTCCAGCTCAGCCAACCCTTCATCACTTCTGACACCAGCTGTGTGTCAGTGCCATGGCAGGAAAGAGGAACCACAGCATCAGCTGCCACAGTCTTGATAAAAATAGCCAGGCAAGACATGGATAGTTATAACAGATACAAAGCACTCTATCAGAAGATAAAGCAGCTGAGACAAGGTGACCTAGCATTATGCTGGTTACTACAAGCATCTGGGAATGTAGGCTCTGCATATCTGTGATATGTATATGGTGTGAGACCTTTAAAAGATATTCTTCTATGGTACCCTACATCTACAGAAAGTAGGCCATTAGCAAACAATACAGCTCTGTGTTGGCTGACTGTCGAATTTATAATATAAATAATAAGCAGTTACAGAAATAGTGATTCCAAATCTATCACTGTTCCACTGTAGTTACAGTTAGAGCAAGCCAAAATCATTTCAAATTGTTCCGAAATAAACTATATATCTCTACTCATGCATCCTCCATGAAATGACTGAATAGACTGATGTTTCATAAAATGTAATCAGCTATGCAAACTTGACAGTTAATGGTAAGTAGATTCTAAACACTGAAGACCTAAAATGCGGTTCTATATTCTATATATACTTGTTGTATAGGTATCAATCTCTAGAACTACAGATGAAGGTAAAATTGCCAGACTGAATTTTTCTTTGAACTTTATCATTTAATCATTAATTGTGGTGTCTCTGATGTGTTCATATTAGACCATTTCTGTACACTTGTACACAAAAATCTATGGTGAATGAGGAAAAAATGCCAGTTCAAGAGCAGCTCAGAGCATCTACGGAGGAAAACTTGAAAAAAAAAAAAGAAATATTGATTCTCGGTTCTAAAATTCAGAAAACAATGCTTTATGACAGACTAGGTTCTTCAGCTACTAACATAAAACCTGGGCATGATCACAGACTCTGAGCTCTGTTTTATCCCACACATGAACACAGTCACTAAAATAGTTTCTTATCATTTAGTAAATGTTGCTTAAGTTCGGTCATTTCTGCCTCAAAGTGACGCAGAGTGTTCATGTGTTTGTTGCAAGCAGAACTGTTTACTGTAATGCTGTCCTTACAGGGGTGCCTTAGAAAACAATCTACCCCCTACAACTCGGATTCTAACAAAAACTAGAAAGGGCTCATATCACTCCTGTTCTAAAAGAGCTGCACTGGCTGCCTGTATCTATTACAATAGAGCTATTAGAATGGTCTATAAATTCTGAATAATCTAGCACTTGCTTACATCACAGAATGTCTCTCTGTTTATGTTCCAGCTCATGATCCTAGATCTACAGATGCTGGCCTTCAGCAAATACCTTCAGTAAAATACAGAAAATGTGAAAGACCTCTTTCAGTTATTATGCCTGTAAACTGTGGAACTCAATTCCAGCCAGTCGACCTCAGTGCTCACATTTAAGAAACATTTCAAATGTTTCTATTTAACCCAGCATTTGATTAAAACTACATTATTGAGTGTTTATAAATGTGATTTCCATCTTTAGCTCATTAAAATTACAGCTATTATTGATGTGAACTGTCAAAGCACTTTGAGCTGCCAAGGGTATAAAAGTGCTCTATAAATAAAAAATATTATTATAATTATTATTAATTTAATAAAGAGTTTGCAGTTCATGTTCATAACTCAGCATAAGTCATAGCCCAGCATAAGAAGTTTGTGTTAATTGATTTTGATGTTCATTTTTATAAACAAATTAAGTTCATCCACATGTGATTTTGACCCTGTTCCTACTTCACTTCTCAGCATGGTTTTTGATTGCCTAAAAACTCCATACTTTGTTACCCCCCCTTTTACTTTGTTCTTCAATAGTGCGGACCCCCACAGGACCACAACAGAACACATATCATTTGACTGGTGGATCATTCTCAGCATGGCAGTGACACTGACATGGTGGTGGTGTGTTGGTGTGTGCTGTGCTGGTACGAGTGGATCAGACACAGCAGCGCTGCTGGGGTTTTTAAACACTGTGTCCACTCACTGTCCACTCTATTAGACACTCCTGTCTTGTTGATCTACTTTGTACATGTAAAGTCAGAGACGTTAGCTCCTCCACTGCTGCAGAGTTTGTGTTGGTCATCCTCCAGTCCTTCATCACCGACCACAGGACACTGTTGTCTGGATATGTTTGGCTGGTGGACTATTCTCAGAGGTGTTTATAAATCTGATCCCTTCACACAAGCACACACACTAACACAACACCCTGTTACACACCATGTCAGTGTCACTGCAGTGCTGGGAATGATCCACCATCCAAATAATACCTGCTCTGTGGTGGTCCTGCGGGGGTCCTGACCACTGAAGAACATGGTAAAAGAGTTAAGAAACAATACAGAAAAGATGATAAGAAACAGATGGACTACAGTCTGTAATTGTGGACCTACAAAAGTGCACCTATATGGTAAGTACAGCTAATAAAATAGACAATGAGTGTAGATACAAGGAGGTGTGGAAAGTGGCTGGTGGGGCATTTCTTTAAAGAGCCACTCATTGAAAGGTTTTTTAGGTCAGGGTTTCCAAACCTTATAAATACAGTCAAAAATGGGTTTGACAGTCTTGTAGTGGAGCTCAAGTGGAGGATGCCACGATGCTCATTAGCCTGTACCAAATGCAATGCTTTTGGTAATGAAGCTGTATTTTATGTAGCCGTCATCAATGGGAAAAAGCTTCCAAACCAAGCAGACTTACTTCTTTCAAGCAGCCCATGAAGTTATTGCTGACTGGAGATCCAGGTAGGTCAGCAGTGCTGGGACTCCCTCCCACATAGAAGAAGTCATCTGAGCCCAGCATGGTATAGTCCTCCTGGGTGTAGCCAGTGGTGGTCAGAATACCATCCACAGAGATGGTCACCTGTTTAACAATGATAATAAGGAAAACCAAATAATCAGCTACTCTCTGAGGCCAGAAATCAACACACGAAAGCGATCTTTTTTTTTCTTTTTTTTTGCCTCTGACTTGATCTGACATGATACTCTGATCGCAATACCTTATACTGTCGGATTTAAATATGGCAGCCTTTTGATACTGTTTTGGGGTTTGTTTTGGCATAGGTTCACAGGACAGGTAAAGAAAATATTGCAGTGGCATATTTTCTTTATCTTTGATGGGGGTAAGAAAATGAATCATTATCAGGATTGGAGAATTACTGGTTACGGGGTTAGTAAATGTTAAAACCAAGGACAAATTGCTTGTACTTGTTTTAGTTATCAGGGTTCACTATGTACTATCAAACTCTCTCTCTCACACACACACACACACACAACACACAAACATAGACTAGATTCTCTCTCTCACACACACACATACACACAGACATGCACTGCAAAGAAAGGCGTTAACCACTTTGAAAATCAAATGTGTTATCTTTTCTGAATATGTTATTATATCAAAATGAATAAATATGAGTAGGTTGATACATGGGCAAAAAAGGTAGAGGTTAAACTTAGCCACAAAAGCCGTACAGGGGACAGCCGTGTAGAAGAAAAGCAAGGCTGTATCCAGGGAGCGACACGACACACACACACACACATTATCACCAGCATGCAGGGGACAGACACAAAAGAGGGGAAAAATGGAGTGACTGAGTGTTAGAGGGGTGATCATGAGCTGATGTTGCATGATGATGTGAACGAGATGTGGTTGTGTGTGGGCATGCCATGCGCAGTGTAATTTAATCAACTGCCAGAGCTCCCAAATTTGAGACTTCTGTTGGTGTGTTTGGGTTTTCTTTTCGGTACAGAACTCCTGCAATCTGCGATACTCCATCATCGATTTTATTGGAAGGCCTGTCAGTTACTGCTGACAATCCTCACAAAAAATGTGGAGGCTTGGTGAGGGGGAAACAAAAACTCAACGAGCCCCTACAGGGCTACTGGGGTGGATGCAGTTCCAAAGTGAGAAGCTTGCATTATATAAGACTACAGAAGTGTGAGCCAGCTTGATAAAAAAGTGGGGATATCATAAGATACAGGATAAGAGGGAGAAAGTCAAAAAAGTGAAAAGTCCTGGTAATACAAACCCATTTCCTCATTTTTTGAAAAGAGTGTCTAGAATGAAACTCAAAGAAAGGAAGAAAAAAGGGGAGAGGGACACACGGCAAACCCAAAAAAAGGACAATAAAATGATATCTACCAGACAATGTAGTTTGTTTACCATAGCGTGTCCAATGCCTGAGTGCTTTGAGGAAAAGGGGGAGAAAGGAAATCAAAACAATAGTGAACAGAACGTTGTTAATAAATGGAAGAAATTAAAAGAGAAAAAAAAATAAACAATGATGAAGAATTAGGGTGTTAGTACATTAGTTTGGTTAGAAACTGGTTAGTAATAAGAATGATCTCATGAATGGTTAGTGTTAGTCTAACAAGTTTTGTTGTCCCAAGGAAAGAGAAAGACAGGCAGAAAGAGTAAGAAAAAGAAAGAAAGAAAGAAAGAAAAAGAGAGAGCAAAAAAGGCAAGAGCTCCTTCAGTCCATCAGCTCACATCTCATGGGGGGTAGTGCTATCTTTTGCCAACCTAAGCAAAGTAGTGACACAGAAAAAAGCACTTACTTGTCAAGTTCGCATCACCTTTCAAATCCATAAAAATTCTGCCTCACTTGGCAGTGAGGTTTATGGTCAGCCAAACAAAATCAAGTGTGATTCCATGCTTCGCTCTTTCACTGACTCACCTCTGAATCCTACAGCGAAGATTAGCTAGCAGTAGCTGCATGTTAGCACTCAGCCCACTACATGACACATCATGTGGAGAAGCATTTAAAATCTTTTCTGTGAGTTTGCAAACATAGTGGATATCTGCTTTATTATATTGTATAACTACAATACACGTATTATATATATGGAGCGGCTTACAAGGGTAATCATATTACATACAGATAGGTCAATGTAGTGTTAGGAGTCTTGCCTAGGGACTCTTATTGGTGTAACACGGCATAGTCATCCAGACCAGGAATCTAACCGCAATCTCTTACACGGCGTGGTAGGTCGCTTACAAATGTTGTTATCTGTTGCCCATACCAACCTACACAAATCTATACAAATACAGTTGCATGCAGAAATTTGGGTGCCACTTTCAGTAAAAAAGTACATGTACTGAACACGTTCTTCATCACGTTTTAATGCATGATTACTGTTTATTTGCTTATTTATTTATTTGCTTAAATAAAAATATTTTTAAAAACTTGCCAAAAAGTAGAACATTTTATAGCTTATTATTCTATTATTACAATAGAAATTGTGCATTACAATTTTCAAGAAAAAAGCATGTAATTTTATTTTCTATAGAGGATGCAAAACATGTAAATGGACCTGAGGCATTCAAACTTTTGCATATGACATATGTCATACATTATGTGGTGGTTCTGTAAATTCGAAAAGGTTCTTGGTACTCACGAAACCTCATTTACAAAAACTGTCATCCAAAGAAGCGTCCACTGAAAGTTCCTTTGGGGAACCAAAAGAGCATATAACCCTTTGTTTCTCTTTATTTTAAGAGCTAACAGACAATCTTGTGCTATAGGTTGCCATCATTACTAGCTATGTTTGGGCTGCAACTGAAATTCATTTTTCCCTGGAGATGAAGCAAGTATGCTGCTGAAAGACCTTTCAGCTATTGACTGAAGTCACACAACTGCTGACAAGCTGGAGGCCAGCTTAAGCTTAGAAAGAAAGGCAGTGAAAAAAGATGTAGGCTATGTGAGGACATGTAAGAAAGAATGTCATTTGAGACAGAGACAGCATCCCACAGACAGTCAGCTGTGGAACCATCAATGAAGAAGTGTAAAATTAGATTGCATACAGATGTAGGCTGGGTTTCCCAAAAGCTTTGCAGCACTGCAAGTGTGGCTAGGGACAGGAGTCAAAAAGACCTGATTAAGTCCAACATGAGCAATCAAAACATTTCCATTGGGCATCCACCACTATGGGAATTCACCCGGTGAAATAGCTGCAGGTTTTGCTTTGATGCACGGTGCTGTGGGAGTCTCCACTTCTACTGTCAGGTGCTCTGTATATTTGTCAGGGTGGTGTGTAATTAAGTTTGTGGGGTTGTAATATGTCAATATGTACTCTCCACAAAAAATGTGTGTTGAGCAAGTGTTGCAAACTGCATGCTTTATGTTGTGTTAACTCACTTTGAACAACTTTCATACCGCAGACAATTTAGATGAACTACTGTAGCACAGTCAGCATCACCTAAGCATTAATGGTGCTCTTCCAGTATACAAAAATACATATAAAATTTTGGTTTCAAGTTTCTGTGATGGACTGTCGGGCTGTCCAGGGTGTTACCTGCTTTCCGCCCCCTGTGAACACTGGGATAGGCTTCAGAAAACACCCCCCCACTCCCATCCACCCCCCACCCCCACGGCCCAGAATGATAAGCGGGTTTGAAAATGAATGCGTGAATGAATTGGCCAAATGCAAACATCAGCCTAATGCTGATGATTTTATAAAAGCAATTATCGGCAGATATACATTTACGATTCTGATATCATAATGTATCCCTAATTCCCATAGATGATTACTACATAGTTTTCCAACCTATTCTTGCATGAGGCCATTCTAGAATGAAACAGCACTATGTAAAGTAAGAGCTACAACTGAAAACAGAAAAATGGGGAAAAAAATGTTGGCTTTACCAGATGAAAAAAAAAAAATTCTTCCCATTCTCTTTATCCCTCTGATTGGACTTACATGTATAATATACACTGTCCACAAACCTGCATTCACCTTTATAGAAATTACAATTGATTTTGAAATCAATCCTTATTAGGGAACTCAGTTTGGAGAGTGAGTAATCAGCATTCATTCTGTTAGCTACTATGAAAACCATTCAATATTACAGGACTTCCTTCAGAGATAGAGTGATCCACATTTACTGTGTTAGCTTATATATCATGATAACTGTTTGCCAGTTGTGCTTTTGGGAAACCAAGCCATTAGACTTCAATAAAGGGAAAAAAACAATGTTAAGATAATAATCTGCTTATATGCTGACTTGCCATAGAGCCATAGCCTACAACATTATTATTTTATCACATCTAGATAAGCATAAACACTGGATGAAATCGCATCACGTGATTACCTGTCTCAGATTCCGTGTCACTTTGATGTCATGCCAGGCATTGTCATTGAACTTCCCGTTGACAGGTTCCACAATTGCCTCGAAGGCTCCTGAGCCCAGGTTAATGACCAACGAAACAGCTCCATCCTTTAGCGCTAAGTTGACATAGTCAGCTGATTTCCCAGTGTGGAGGATGAGTCCGTTGCGCTGCCAGGTCTTGAAGGATAGTGTGATCTCATCGCTGCTGCTCTGAATAGGGTTCTGTGACAGGTCGTAGCAGAAATACTCAGAGCCTCGGAACGTTGCTACATTCTCCTCCCGTGCTGCAAGCAGATAAAAACACATGCCCTGTTAGCCTATGACAATTTCAATACCTTGGTCATTTACATAAAGTCAATGAAAGCAGTGAGTATAACTGGATATTTTTCAATCAAACACTGACAAGGCTGATCAATATCATGTATTTCAAACAAAAAAAACCCCACACGGAATCAATGAAGCAAAGCAATTCTCTTATAAAGCATCAAAGTGAGTTCCACCTCTTGTGAAAAATCTTCAACCTGCTAAATATGAGTGAGTGAGTGTGTCAGGTGTGTCAAACTGAGTGACGCAAGGTGTGTAAGGTGCTTCATATCTATCAGTGCAAAATGCTATGTAAGTAAGGGATAAAACATAGATGTTACTTGCTGAAAATATTTGCTTAAGTAAAATGTTTTGTTTTTCATATTGCTACTGCCCAAATTAGAGTGTAAATTTTCTGTTAATACGTTTGTCCAGTTCCATATCAATGCAAACCTAAAAGAAAACAAACAAAGCCCTAAGAGATCACCTTAATCACACTCCAGTCTCTTAGGTAGTTTAATTCGTATATCTCAGTTTAATTCTCTTCAAATGTCTATATTAGACAACACTACTTTTCAATTACACATTTGACCCAGCTCCTCAAAAGAGAAGCCCTCAAACAGTTTGTTTATTGCATGTGTCATTTATGCAGGCAGACTATACCACTTTTGCATGTTCTGTTCAACAGGGAGTCCTTATTCTGTAGCGGAACATTTGAAACATGACAGTGATGTTTGGAAATTGCAGCATGCAGCAAAGCAAGAACAATGCCAAATGTCTTTGTACATCTACACAAGTTTCTATTCTCTTATTCTAACTGCTAGCTTTCCCCTTGAATGTCTGTTCACAAAGGGAGGGATCAGAGCTTGCTGTCAGCCCCCCCTTGGAGCAAATCATAGGCAGAAAAAAGGAGGAACGGCAGAATGAACTACGGAGGGGGAATCTAGAGCTACTGGAGAAAGAGTTCTTGGAGAAAAAAAAAACGTAGAAAGTGTAAAGCTAAATAAATACAGGGACAGAGGGAGATGAGTTCAGCTTTTTGGGGGGATTTTATGCAAACACAAGGGAGTGTGTTGCTCTGGTGCTGCACTGCTGCTTTGTTTGAGCGGCAGAGGGAGGTAGGGTTTAGGACAATTCAGGTCAGGGAGTAATTTGCCCCTTGGCAGCACACATTCAGCACAGTGTATGACTAACATGAACACTGGAAACAGCAGCACATACAGCATAGCCATTCTCTAAGTGAAAGTGAAGAAGCTTTCACCATTTTCTCTTTATTTGATACATGCAGTTGGGTAAGTATTTGGACAGTGACACAATTTTTGTAATTTTCCATCGGTAGATCAACACAATGGCTTTGGAATGAAGCAAACAAGATGTGACTTAAGTGTATACTTCCAGCTCCAAAAAACACTGCACTGAACTGTGGGATATGTGTGCGGTGCCTTCTGCATTAATGGCGGATGTGTTTCTGCCAGAGTTGCTTATCTGTTCACACTGACAATTTTAGCCATAAGCTGCCAGTGACGATCATTAAGCCCCTGTGGGCAACCACTGCGCTGTCCACTATGAGTGGTAATATTTTCTATGATGTATTCTCGGTACAAACATGACACTGTGAATCAAGGAATGTTAAATGGAATGTTAATTAATGTTAAATACACAACTTCAGAAACAAAATGCTCCATCGTTCTGGCACCCAATATCATGCCTCGTTCAAACTTTGAACGACAATTCATGTCGCCTTGCCATGAGCACGCTGGCCAGTGTTAAACCTCTCTCACAAGATAACACCTCACAACTTATACCGGTGTGGCTGATCCTATAATTTATTTACCCAGTAATTTATTTACATACTGCTATCCCAAGGCATTTCAGTGTGTGCTATTTTTGTTTAGTGTTTGGCTGATTGTGGACTCATGAACACTGAGATTAACCAGTCTAAGAAAGGGAGGGAGAGAGCCGTTGAGGGAGCCTTGAGGCTGAAAGCTTCACTGACATCTGATCTCATCTGATTTCACCAAACCTTCAGGACAGAAAAGTGTCTGCCTTGCAAAGCCATATCACAAGTATCCACAGCACATCATCACTGACATCATCAGCAGCGCCCTGACTGAGTAATAATACAATAATATAGTGTATTTTTTTCAGTAAATTCAAACTCTTTATATATGCATAGCTAACCAGCAAGCAGTGCACTCTCTAGCATTAGCCCCATCAGTTGAACCTAATGAATGTAATCAACATATTGAAAATCAATATCAAATAAAACCACAATTTGCCACAACAGCTATTCCCAGCTGTTGGCCCAGCAATGGAATGATGACCTGGCAAAATGGAAAAGAAACATACTGTTTCACATCAATTGTCACTGTCAGGGAGGTTTAATTTTCTTCACCATCAATATTTCACTTCCAACTGGATGGCAAACTTTGATTTCAAAATCCAATGGAGGCAATTAGCCACCTCATTTGCATGTCCCTGATCTCCTTTCAGTTCTGATGCATTCGTTCCACCTCACAGACCTGCTGACAAAAGTGAAGGCACCATCACCTGTACAAGCTGACCTCTAAAACCATCAATGTGAGAGCAAATTATACATTCATTTACTTCCTTTTTGCCTAATATTAATATGCCATAGAAGACACTTTCTGAGAAACATTTCATCAACACCTAATCTCAGTTGGCCATATTGTAGCATTTAACTGCCTACCCAGAAAAGTAACGTACATGCTTTCTCTGAACAGAGAGTCATGAAAAATCCAAACAAACTTACATCTCATACAGCCACGTCAAATTTCAAAGGTGTGCTCCAGTTATTATTTAGTGAAGTTTTATGAAGTTTGCCACATTAGGTTCTAAATTATATGTATATGTTGAGTACTGAGCAGTACTTCTTACAGAATGAGCGAGTTGAGCTAAAATATTATCTGTATATAGATACAACAGTAGGAATAACATTTCAACTTAAATCAACTTTTTTCATGTTAATATATTCCAACAACAAGCTAATTTATTGCAGGTTGTATTTTTGTATTAGGTTGTGCAACCTTTCATCTTTTTTCATCAAATTTAAAAGAATGTATAAAGTATTGCTACTGTACCTTTTTAATATAGTATTTCTATTATATTTATAAATTAGTTCTGTTAGCAATATTAAAACAGGGCTACATGGCTTCAAAACAAAACACCAATTTAATAGACCTTTTATGACCTTTTGACATTTTTAAATGTTCTAATACCATCTCCTTTAAGGTTTGTCTTAAATGAGAACAGGAGAACAGGTCTGATTAACATTTTATGTAGATAAAACATTTATGTAGATATAACATTACTTTATATAGATAGTAGTCCATCTGTTTCTCTGTATACTTTGTTAGCCCCATTTTACATCGTTCTTCAATAGCCAGGATCCCAACAGGCCCGCAAAAGAGCAGGTGTTATTTGGGTGGTGGATCTTTCCTAGCATTGCAGTGATGCTGACATGGTGGTGGGCTCTTAGTATGTGTTGCACTCGTATGCATGGATCAGACACAACATTGTTGCTGGAGTTTTTAAACACCTCAGTGTCACAAACTGTGCAGTTATTGTTTCTGACTGTTCATTTACAACATAAGAGTGTCTAATGCAGACAAAGTGTTTACAAACTCCAGTAGGACTGCTGCAGCACTCATACCAGCATAATACGCACTCCCACCACAGCCATGTCAATGCGGTGCTGAAAATTACCCAGTACTCAAATTACATCTGTTCTGTCCTGTGGGGGTCCTGGCCTTTGAAGAACCAGGTAAAAGGGGGCTAACAAATTATACAGAGAAAAAGATAAACTACAGTCTGTAATTGAAAACTGCACTGCAAAGTGGACCTGACAACTAACTATGAGCATATGAAGACTATCTAGGATATATTAGGGTTTACAGCCCTAACATTTCTAGACCCCTCAGTCAGAGAGCTGCTACCATACTTTAATAATGCGGCATGAAAGATCTGCGTGCCTCGCCTTGCATACAAAATTGCATCAAACATCCACCAATGCTGCAAATACCAGGCTAATAATAGAGTGCTAATTTTTGAACAACAATGCCAAAGCAGGACTTAGAGAAGGAGGAAGCTCAAGAAACCTCCCACATTCCTAAAGACAGGACTACAACAGCTCCAGATGTGGGTATGCAGGAGCTGTGCAACTTGATTGAAAGAATAGGGATAGAATAGAAAAGACTGTGTAGCAGTTTGTCAGTGAGGTGCTATGACAGGGTGCAGTGACAAGCTAGTTGCTCTTCAACATGCCAGTATCAACCCTAAACAAACCAGGAACAGAGTGAACAACATCATGCTCACATGCTATTAGCACCGTTATGTATATATATATGCTTTTATTTTTATATATATATTTGCTATATAGTAGTTTTGAGAAACATTTTTTTTGTTACTTATGACAGAGAAATTATAAGGCAAAATAATATGTGAAAGAAAGCTTTTAGCGCTGTGAATATTACATATAAAAACTTAGTACGCATGTGTTGGCTGGTTGACTGCTCATTTTGGATTGAAAATAAAGTATATTGTTCAGTTCTATATTCAGACAAATACAACACTACATCTTATTAGCTAGCAAAAAGCAAAAGCAGCAGAACAGTTACTACAAGGTCACGCCAGCTGAGCAACAGAGTGCTATCTCTCTCTCTATAGTAATAAGTACGAGTAAAATTCAGGTGGGGCAACACCTGCAATTTCCTCACCATGCAACATAATGATTCTACTCTAGCACTAATGGCTTATCACTCTGCTGTTGCCTGCTTGGTTAGACTGGGGTGGGTTACTGGTCAGTAGGCATGCTCCAATTGGCTGTTCGTTAGGCAGTGATTTGTGGAGTGAGCGATGAACAGACGAGTAACGGGGAGCCCTGGAGTCCAATCCCATCAAGCAAGGCAGCGGTGCAGAGAACGAGGTGCCACGGAAGGACGGGTGAGCGCAGCGGATTGATTCTACAATGATTACTGATGCAGGGCCATTAACTCCTACCACTTTCTAAGGGTTGCTGAGATGCGAGAGCCACTTCTCACTCGTGTTGTCCTTTAACCCTATCTTACCTAACATATCATCTGCAATATATTCAAAGACTCTGCCTTTATTTGCTTTGATGCATTTGGCACACATTCAGGACAATAGTTAATCTTTCATGTATCATTTCCTATTGCTGTATATAATTATACAATATTATTCCAAAATTTCCAAACCTCAGTCACTGCAACAGCCACTGCTAAATACAACACTACATCTTATTAGCTAGCAATACTACATCAAAGCAAAGCAGCAGAACAGTTGCTACAAGGTCACCCCAACTAAGCAATACAGTGCAATCTCTCTCTATGGTAATAGCCTCGAGTAAAATTCAGGTGGGACAACACCATGCAATTTCCTCCCCATATGACACAATGATTCTACTTTATGTGTCATGTATTTCAGGCTTACATTTACCCATCCACAGATCATAAATGTATGTAGTATTTTTATTATGATTACAACTCTTCCAAGCCTAAGTCATTGCAACAGCCACTGAATTCATAGATATTTGCGAAAATTATTACTCAAGGTCACCATAAAGTGGCATAACATCCAAATGAAAAAAAAAAAATTCTCAAAATAGCTGACCGCCCATCACAAAACACATTTTTTTCAATTAATAGTTAACCACATAGCCCTAACATCCAAAACTCAAAATCAGACAAGAATCTACTCAAAAAAAGAAAGATCAACCCCTTTGGAAATCTCTTTTCCATGCGGGACACCCACATAATCATGATTTATCTTAAATGTCATGTGAGACTGTGATGTAACCATAGGTGTCTATTATAATAGTTAAATTCCACCCATATTTGAGATATACTGTAAACTGCCATTGATGTATTGGGAGTATAAACCAATTGCTGAATAAATAGCATAATCATTATAGAATTACAAGCACCTAATGCCACATACTCCTTTTATTTATTTTCTAATATTTTAATAGCAAAATAAACACTAGAAATAGTGGTATATGGAACAATTTCTTTTTCTAATACATTCTTTTGTAATCTTTGAAAATTAATGACTAATTTTTATTATTCAGTTAATTTTTACTGTTTAGAATTTTAAAAAATCTAATCAATAGTTATAGCCCCAATATAATCAACTGGGCCAGAGCTGGGCCTGCACTAAAAGAGTAAGTGCAGCTCCAGTTCATAACCAATTCCACCCCTCTACTTCTGGGTCATTTGAATCCACCACCTCTTTAAAATATCTGTGTGTTCGCCTTCAGCCTCAGAGGTTGCAGCGTCCAGTTTCCTCACTGAGACTCAGTACTCTGGCCCCTCCTCTATTCTCTCGGCCTTGGCAGCAAGGCAGAGATCCCTGGAGCATGACAGGTAGTCCCGGGAGCTAATCACTCATCCACAGTACAGCACTTTCTTATTGACCATTATCTTCGCTGTCAGAAACACAGCAGAGACTTAAACATGAGCTGTCTCTGGCACAACAGCTTCTCCTGCTCTTCTCTGCATCTCCATGGACTAAGAAAAACCATGAGGGTAACATTCTTCTTTACTCAGCTCTTCATCACTGCTATGTGCTGTGTGCCATATCATGAGATACCAAAATATGTGTTTAATGTAGTATTTAAACACAATTAGTTTCTAAAAACCTAATTATCACTTATCAGTCCCTACAGGCTATATAGAACAATTAAGGTACAAGAACAGGCTGCTCTAAATTAATTTGTTTTGGTGACATCACAGAAACCAGTGAATGTACATGCATCCACCTATTCAGCCTACAATAGTACAACCCCGCCCAGGAACTGAAGAAAGTTTTCAACTGCTTTTTGAATGAGGCACAATACCCAATCAGCCCATCAGAATAGAAGCAATTTATCTAGGTTAGTCTTAAATGTGCAGAAAAAAGCCTTATTAATGTTAGGAAAAAAGTATGGTCGGAAAAAGGTCATGTCGCTGGCACATAAGCCCACACAAACATCGTAAGCAGACCTAAAAAGAAAAGTGTTGGAAATGATCCAACTTGAGGTGGCTGAAAGATGCATAACAGAGCATGAAATATTTGACCTTTAAATGTATTTATTGGCATATTCGCATTATATAATTGTAAGTCTAACAGTCCCCCAATACAGATTCAAATTTATTTACTGGCACAAGAACAGTGTTACGTAACATCTTGGCATGTTAAATGTTAAATAGGCTTCATTTAACAGCACAGAAAAAAAACTAGCAACAAAATGCCATGTAATCATGTAAACAACATTCACGGGTGAACTGCACAAAAAAGTGAAATGTCACAACTGAAAGCCGGCAGACTGTCTTTGAGAAGGGTCCACTCTGCCTTTCAAATTCTATGAAAGAGAAAAGAAAGAGTGAAACAGAAAAAGGGAATGTAGAGAAAGAAAATACGGAAGAAGCAAGCATCCACTACTGTGTTTTGTAAGACACAGTAGCTTTGAATCCAGCTGGAACCAGTTGTCGCCCATGGCCAAAACAATGTGTGTGTGTGTGTGTGTGTGTGTGTGTGTGTGTGTGTGTGTGTGTGTGTTTGTGTGTGTGTGAAAGTGTGTATACACGAGCAAGTCTGCGACAACTGAGATGTCAATGCCATTCTTCTGTACACAATAAGAGCTCAGGGAAGAGAAGGGTGAGGAAAACGTTGTGCGTGTGCGTGTGTATGAGAGAGAGAGAGGGAGAGAGAATGAGATGCTGTCTAAGTAATACACATTTCAAATTTGCACTGTCCTTCACACTGCAAATGGCTAAAGACTCCTCAATGTCTACATGTCTCTGTGACAGAAACTACAACTAAATGTATCACATCTGGAAAGTGAACTGAATCTCAGCACACACTTTTTGTTATGTACAGAATATATACATTTGTTACACTCAAAGATTCTGATTTCCGACGCTGGGAAACAGAAGGATAAAAATATGCATTCGTATCTGTTACCTGGTTAGTATAAATTAGTCTCATAATCAATAAATACAAGTGATGAATTGTGGTAGCCCTGATGCTAGCTTATTCTAGTGTAAGAGCCTATTCTATTTTATGTTATTAATCATTTTAATAAATTACATACTGAAATGCAGTATGCTAATTACAAAGTAGTATACTATACACTAATTACTTAACGGCTAACACTTGAAAATAAAGGTCATACTAACGTATTGGAAACTTACAGACACATTTTGTACTGCAATATAAAGCAATATGGAATGCAAGCACTATGTAATAATTACACACATATTAATCAGGTCACAAATATGAATCTTAATACCTAATATTTATTTTCTGAAACTATTTGCAAATTGTATCAGCGAGTTTACAACCATGTTGTAGCTAAAGATGGCACAGTTCCAGTACTAGTTATTTGTATCAGGTTGATGTCTGCAGAAAATGCTAGATTGGACACTGAGGTAGAAAAAGAATGAACCCAATTCACAATTCTAGCCTGGAAAACCGCACAGCAGACACACTTCATGTAAGTCAGAGACAAGTCTCACGTCATTTAGTTTTGAGCCTGGTATCAAGTAGAAGATGTTGGTTTAGTCTCATTATTAGCTACAGACAGAGCACTGTACAATATTAAACACCTACTATAAACCAGGTTTAACACGGATTCAAATAATAAGCTTTTCATTATGATTCAAAGCCCTCAGTCTGTAGAACAGAACTAAAGTGCTGCACACAATAAATGTTGTGTTTAAAGGGGACCGATTATGCTCAGAATTTTATTTACATGTTTCAGCTTTCCCAAAAGATAATATTTTATCACCTCCTGATGGGATAGCAGTCAGCACACCTACTCTATTCTGACTGGTCAACTGCAGAACGGAATCTGCCCCATCCCAGTCTGAACCAGAAAGTTAGGTAGAACAAGTTGGTAGACCCAATTCACATTCACACGCAAGACTGGAGTAGGACTTTTTTTAGTGATAGGAAATAAGGATTGTGTGACAAGATGATGTCACCTTGCACCAGAGAAAAGGGCTGGAATTCCAATGAGGCATTTCAGGCAGGTGAGAAAACGGTTTCTATTGGAGAGAGTTTCTCCATCTGGCACCTTGGGTTTTATATGTTTGCAGACTATTTAGAAACCCAAAAAGCTACACAACATACATAAAAGGGAAAAGCAGAAAAGCCTAATATGTCTCTTTTAAAGGAAAGAGGCAAAACATAAAATGGTTGGTTAGTCTGAATTTCTTAGTAAGTCTGAAACTTTAAATAGCAACTACGCTAGCTAGTGCTAATCCACAAAACAGCTACTGTGCTATACAGAATACTTGCTTTCCAGAAAACATGCTAGCCAATAATTCCAAGTTATTTTACCTTTTTGGGCATTCACTGCATAAAGCACTGTGTTCTGTCCATCAGACTGATGTTGTTTTATATATAATGAAAGACTTGTTTGAATCTGTAGAAAAAACATCACATTCATGACTGTGCATGACTATAACTTAGTAAAAACTGACAATACAACAAAAGGTTGTATTAATTAACAAACTAATGTCGGAGCTCTTAATTCAATCAATCTCTTGTTCTTTTCAAATTTTCCAAATCTAATCTTTTGTTTAAACACAAAACAACATGTGAGTCAGTATGTGACTCGAGAGCGTCAAAATCGTTGACCCTTGAGTAATGCACCAGTAGAAATGCTCCACATTTTTACCAGTACTTGGGGAGAAAAAATCTAGATTCAGTCACTGCTATTCAAAGTTAAGAATGTTTTTAAAGTTTTAAAGATCTCAGACCAAATTTAAGATTCGTTTGATAGATCTGCAATTGTTGGTTTGTGTGGGGATGCAGGCCATGACCAAAAAGAGGTAGAGCGTATGCAACAAACCCAAGGCATGGCATTGGTGGAAAACATGCTCTCTGACCTCTGAGGGCAAAACTCTCTCTCTCTCTCTCCCTCCCCTTCTCCCTCTCTCTCTTTTTCAAATTTCTCTCCCTCCCCCACATACATTTCTTCAAAAGGGCGCAGCGACCTCCAGGCTCTACAGGGCTGTGTGTTCAGTGTGGAGGAAGGAGTGCTCTGCTTTGTGTTCCCTGGCTCCCCCTTCAGCCAAGCTTTCTAAAATTAGTAGACAGTTAGCAAGCACACACACCTCTGAAGCTGGGCATGTGCCTAGTCGGAATGCACACAGAATACATAAAGTAACCTATAATGTATTATATACATTCCAGCTCTGTGGTTGGGTACATTTTTCAGTCACTTGGATATGTTACACAATCAACTTGTTATTGTTTTTGCTGGTAAATGACTGGTATGGTATGAGTATGGCTATGCACCACTGTGTATTCAATACGGACAAAGAAAACGTCAAAATATACACAATACAGTCAAGTTGTAAAGTCTGCACACCCCTTTCCCTTTCTCCACGTTTTATTATTACATTACAGACATATTCTACAATAGACTGCGTTCATTTTTTGGCACAAAATTCTACACAAAATAGCCCACAACCACAAAGTGAAAGCAGGTCTTTAGACATCTGTGCTGATTAAAAATCAAAATGTAAAATATCATATGTACCTAAGTATGCACACCCTTTATACGACACCCAAAAGTAAGCTGAGGTGCATTTTGTTTCCATTGATACTGCTTGTTTCCACAGTGATACTGAGATGTTTCTACAACTTAATTGGAGTCCATGCATGGTAAATTCATTTGATTGGACATGACTGGGGATTGCCAACACCTGCCTATGTAAGGTCCCACAGTTGACAGCGCATGTCAGAGCAATCTCCAAGCCATGGAATTATCTGCAGACCTCTGAAAGAGGATTGCGTCATGGCATAGATCTGAAAAAGGGTGCAGAAAAATTGCTGCAGCTTTTCAGGTCCCAAAGAGCACAGTGTCCACTATCATTCATAAATGGAATAAGTCTGGAACCAGAAAGAATCTTACTAGACCTGGACACCCAAACAAACTGAGCAATCGGGGAAAACGGGTCTTGGCCAGGGAGGTGAGCAGGAACCCGAGGGTCACTCTAACAGAGCTCCAGCGTATCCTTGTGGAGATGGGAGAACCTAGCAGAAGATCAACCATCCAGGCAGCACTCCACAAATCATTCCTTTATGGTATAGTGGCAAGACGGAAAGGCACATGACAGCTCACTTGGAGTTTGCCAAAAGACACCTAGAAGATTCTCAAACCATGAGAAACAAGATTCTTTGGTCTGATGAAACCAAAATTGAACTTTTTGGCCTGAATACTAAGTGTCACATCTAGAGGAAACCAGGCACTACTCATCACCTGGCCAATGGCATCCCTACAGTGAAGCATGGCAGAGGCAGCATCATGATGTGTGTGTGTTTTTGAGCAACAGGACCGAGCGACTAGTCCTGACAGAGGGAAAGATACACTGAGATCACCCAGCGATAGCCGGTGATGATCAGAGTAGAAACAATAAATAGACCTTGGGGAACCAATGACTACTGTTACAAGAATGCTAGTTTGAAAATATGAAGAACTTGCTATAGTGTGAGGCGGGTAAAACAATGTGTGATTAAATGATTAAATAGCTCCTGCTTGAGTTTGTGCAGGCACCAGTATCACCAGGATGGAACACATTAGGAACAGAATGACAACCATATAAACTGACTGCCTGCTTCCAACCAGCATCAACAATACACTTGACACTTTAATCTTTCTTGATAGAACTATGTTGTGAAAAAGGTGAGGAATCTTCAGAGGCAATAGAGTCTGATAATGAAACAAGTGATAACATTGTCTAAGAGATTCAGTTCACCTTCAGAAGATTCACTTTACACACTAAGGAATTAGTGAACAGAAAACCAACTCTGTTCTTTTATGACTCTGCATGAAGGGTGTTGGGAGGGGTTTCACATATCAGATGTGACACACATTATACACACTATTCTGGAGCAATATTCATGTATGTATATGACCGACCATGAATGGAGAATCAGCCTATATGACTTAATGGCAAAGGATTGAATACTGTTCATACAAAATTGTATGAACTTCACAAAGTTGGCATGATCTTACTATCCTTCCTCGTGGCATGCCTGCCAAACACATTTGAGACCAAGATTGTTAATTGCTTACTTCACCATTAATCACAGAATTTCCGTCTGTAAATATACAGGCTGAGTAAACTCCTCTGAGGGGAGAGAAAAAGAGAGACAGAACAAAAATCAAATATTAGTTCATCAACAAACTCGAAACAAGCAGTGCTATGCATATTCTCATTAGCCCTAGAGGCTGTGTCTTGTTTTCCCCCTGAATTGTGCCTTTTCTCTTGAACCAGCACAGCTCTTTTTCTCTCTGTCTCTTCCCTTCTTTATTTGAACTTCAAAGGCATATCACTGGCAGAAGAGTGAATGGGCATAAGATAAAAAAAAACATACTATACAGTGAGCATACAAAAATGAAGATATCTCTATTTCATTTTCAGAGAGGTGCTGCAAGAAGGGAGTGAGCACACAGGCCCATGCAGCAATGCTTTCTTTGTGGTCTCAGCAAGAATGGGTTAATTAACTTCAGCAACGCAAATTAAATTTTTTTTTACTGGGATGCTTTTTGGAAATATACTGATATTGAATCTGATCCATATTGCCCAGAACTACCTGTCAGCAAGGAAAGACCAACTGTATTAACTCAATAGGGGAATGGGGAACCACAAGACATGCAAGAAACGGCTATTTAGAGATGATGATACTGAAACGAAGCTGTATTTGATGTTGGAGCACTCTCACCCCCTCCCTCTCTCTTTCTCTCTCTTTCTGGAGTGGTAGAGATTGAGAGTCCTTATCAGAATCCTCTCACGTCAACACTCCAATCATCTGTAATCCTGCTTAGTGCCCCCACAACACCAGCAAGGAGAAGAGGGAGGAGAACCTCTTCATGGAACAGCCTCACACAAAAAGATTAATTCCACCCCCCCCACCGCTCTCTTCCTCTATGAAATCATGTGGCATACTACAGTATTTGTACACATCCCCACGCCACTCTGGATATAATAATGGCAGTCCTGCTGCTAGTCATTCAGATAATGGTTCAAGCTAGGTGAAATGGCAGGTAAGTATTGACTGGAATTTAGCACAGTTTGGTTGATGTAGCTGATGGTTCATTTTATAAAGTGCTAATGTTTCTATTGCTGACTTTTCGGTTACTATTCCACAGTGAAATGGCAGCTACTACTTTGACAAGCTTCCAGCACAAACACAAAAAAGAAACCATTGGTCTTTGTGTGACAGAACTACATGGCTTTGACACAACCACAGTACTTGTCGTGGTACCTTCTAACATATTACCAAATCCAGCAACCCAAACAAAACTGTTGGAATACACCGAAATGTGAATTATTGAATCCCCTCAGGCCTGGTAGGAGGATTAATTAGGCAAGGGGAGAACAACGAGCCATGGGCAACAGGTTTCATACTATCACCCATTTTCTATAGCATTATCATTATGACACAACACCACAGAAACAGAAATATCATAGCTATATATGAACTTAAATGAACAGCAGTGTACCAAAACCAGCAACACATGGAAACGATGTACTTTACCCAGCACTAACTTAAATATGATAAGCTCACAAAGAGTACAGACACATGATGCCTGCTTTAATTTCCCTTTTTTGAAATGTTACTTGCTATAGCCCCCTGCTTAATTATAACCCCCTGCAAATCACACAGTCAAAAAATTCCGGTTCCAAAGTTAAAATGAATTAGTTACGCCATCTTGATGTGCAGTATACTCTTTCTCTTCTTGCTTAAGACGTCCTTCAAATAGGTTTCAGACATTGATGCGCTTGCTCCAAATATTAAGAGATTCAGCTGCTCTGAGGTGTCCACGTTTCTTGTCCAGATTGGTCAATCTGTTTAGCGTTAGTAAACTTGGCTAATTCTAATTAACGTAACGCGAGCTACGTGGACAAATTAAATTTCCTGTCGTTGTTGTTATTTTTAGCCATTTACAGTGAGTGACACTGGGCTAATTGGTCAGTGGAACATTGTAGAAACTAAACATTAAAAATCTAGTTGAAATGACACGATTTTGTAAACAGAAAAATGAAGCAAACTGAAGGCAACGCATATATCTAATGAGCTCACATCAGGCAATTTGGACGGAGAAGTCTGAATGGCTTGCTGGGATAGAAAGCCTGTATAACTGATGTGAATGAAGTTTGAAAAGAGTGTCCTGCAGGCTAAAGAAATAAAAGTCCAAGTTGCAGAACAAATAACACAAACACAAAACTTTATAGGGTTGGAGTGGAGGGAGTTGCATTAAATGTCCATGCACCGTATTTCATGTCTCCTCCTGGTGCCATATCTGCATCACCTGTTTCAAATCACATCATTATTTAATGATTTTATCCCATTACTAACCCTAAATTCCTTCGTTCCAGCTTTTTTTTGGAATGTGTTGTAAGCCTGAATGTAGTCAGACTACGCATGAAATATCTTACCTTTATACTGTCTGTAATGTAATACAAGTTTTGGAAATCACTGCTTTATATTTTATTATACATTCTCCATACCATCCCAGCTTTCTCAGATTTGGGTTGTACATGTACATTTTCAAAGCTGCCCAAAAATAAATAAATAAATAAATAAAATAAAAAATTCATGGGATTACAAACACAAATGGTTTTTGAGTGAATTTTAAAACCACGTCCAAAAAAATGTGCTGGAGAATGTGGAGGAGGGGCAGTGTGATGAGGAGAAAAGGGGGTTTGTGTTTGTGCTGTGGCCAAGCGATTATTGCACTAGGCTCTGCTGGGCTGTAGTGGCAAGAGATATACAGCATAATCTGATGAGTAAAGGGAGGACTGGACGGAAGAGGAGTGGATAGAGGGATGGCAGAAATGGGGCGTGGAGATGGAGCAGATGGAGCCAGGAGATCAGCAAAAGAGGATTACGCCACGTCAAACCATCATTGGACACATAAAAATCAAACCGCAGTCACTAGAAAGTACATCCATGTGCTGTGTTGAGTCTGATCTGGGGCCACTGCTTCTAAAGCAGAGGGCAAAGGGAGGAGGAGGTGCTTTATCCAGAGCAATGGTGCTCAAAGAACAGGTCACTGGAGTAGCAGACAAGACAGGGCGATGCAAAAGGCTGGCTGCTTGAATTAAGCTGTAGCTATGTGGCTGCTTAGGCTAGCTACTTGAACGATGCTATAGTGCAGCTATGAGGCTGCCTGGACTAGTAGCGATTGGCTACATGAACAGTGCTACTCCACAGCTCCGAAGCTGCTTGGGCCGCCTGTTTGTTCAACCATACATCACTTCACATATTCATTGTTTGTATGTTTATTGACTGCCCTCTTGATGGATATCAAAGTCATATCTTGCAAGGTATCACCACCACAGTTTTCCTCTTAAGGGTATAGTTATAAAAATAGTTATAGAAAGTCACACCAATTTGAAACATTCTATAATAAGGAGATGAATTTGTAAAGGTGTGTAAGCAAATATGTGTTGTGGCCCATTACTTTGTGTCACAGTTAAAAAAAAAACTTTCCAGTGCAAGATTGTGAGGAATTTATGGTTTTCACATCTACTGTACATAAAATTGTACAAAGATTCAGGAAACCCAGAGAAATTTCAGTCTGTGTAAGGCGAGAAAACACTGTTGAACGTGCACAAGCTTCAAGCCTCAAATTGCATTGCATGAGGAACTGTCATGCTACTAGGTTAAATAATGCCACATGGGCTTGGAAGTACTTGGAAAAACTGTTGTTCCTTAATGGCTGCTGCATCAGGAACTTCAAGAACATAAACTGTATTATGCAGGGAGAAAGCCAAACATCAGTTCAACACAGACATACAGGGGTTGGACAATGAAACTGAAACACCTGGTTTTAGACCACAATCATTTATTAGTACGGTGTAGGGCCTCCTTTTGCGGCCAATACAGCGTCAGTTCGTCTTGGGAATGGAAAGGAAAACGTCCTTCTTGGTGGTATGCTGACATTACCCTGGATACCGTGGCTCTTGATACATCACAAAGACTTGCTGTCTTGGTTACAGATGCGCCAGCAAGACGTGCACCAACAATTTGTCCTCTTTTGAACTCTGGTATGTCACCCATAATGTTGTGTGCATTGCAATATTTTGAGCAAGACTGTGCTCTTACCTGCTAATTGAACCTTCACACTCTGCTCTTACTGGTGCAATGTGCAATTAATGAAGATTGGCCACCAGGCTGGTCCAATGACAACCATGGACTGTGGAGCAACTGAAATCTTGTGTTAAGTAACAATGTGCAAAAATTCCATTGGCAACTGCAACAAGTAGTATCTCTAATATTAGTATTCATATACTAATATTATATTTATAGTATAGTATTTCTAAAATACAATTAAGTTGTTTAGAGAAAAGATTGGAAATCTCTTTTATTGCACTTTTGTCAATTAAAGGTTCAAAAGAATTACAAACCACAGGTTCTTGTTTTTATCGTATTTTTACAAAATGTCCCATTTTTAAGAAATTGGGTTTGAATATGCATATTTAACATAAGAGATGTCCCCATATTAAATGAATAATAGGACTTTACAGTCTAATGTAATAGATGGCTTTGTGTAAATGTATTACATCCATCTGTTAAGTCTAATGTAATGGACAGCTTTGTGTAAACAACTTCCAACACTTCCAAATACTTGGTTGACAGATTCCGGAAAAAATAGTGAAAGCCTTTGTCAGCTGATGCAATCTAAGAAAGTGGAAAGAGCCTAAGTCTAAATGCATCATTTGCACCTAAAAAGAGAAAGCTTTCTATTGACAGATAAAGACAATGAGAGCAAATGACACAAGGAAAAATATAATGCATTCCATAAGTAATGCAAGGAAAAATAGTTACATTTAAATATAGTACTGTAGTCACTCACAGGAGGAAGCTCATACTGGCAAGACATCACACAATACACAACTCACATTAACTCACAGCAGATCCACTCACACTTCCTCACACTTGCATTAATCTCGCAATCTGTTTTCCTTCGCTGAGTTCTCTCCCTCCATTGCTCATTTCAGTCTTGTCATGCCTCCCAGCTTTCAAATGTCAGAATCCCCTCCTAGTAATTTAAATTAGTGAGATGAGAGAAGAGGTTTAAAAACCACATATACACTACTCTTCGTAAGGAGTTCTCTGAACTGATCTCAGATCTGATAGGTTTGTGTTGCTACCACAGAGACACCTTGCTAAATGTATGAGGTGTCCGCCACTAGGACAGTAGTGGGGGAGAAGATGAATCACTGTGTGCTAATGTGTTCCTAGCACTACAGCACTGGTTGGAATCCACGCCAATGTGAATCTCCTCATTATGCAGTTAGATCTGGTGATTAGAGTTGGAGAGTATATCACGTCTAGTTCCCAGTCGGCTGAGGCTCATCATGAATAAATGTGCATATGCTAGTCATGAAGCAATATGCTAGCAAAAGAGGATGTTTAGCCACAGGACTGCCTCAACCTGAAAGCTGAGATGAGAAGTTAGTAGGTTTGTTTGGGCTAACTTCAGTGGTATTAAGTGCATGACACTGTTGGAACTTCCTTGTGCTTTTTCATGTTTCTTTTCAGGTTACGTTGGACTGTCAAAGGTCTTTGATTTGAAAACGTATGATCCCTATCTAAAATGACAGTAAAAGGAGAGTGTCAGGGTTTATAGCTGTACATTCTATAGTTAAAAGGTCTTTAAATCCAGACCTTGAATCCAGTTTCTAGTCCTAGATGTCGTAATGACTGTTAGGTATGCCACTAGGCCAATCAACTGTTCAGTTAACTACCAATGATTGCAATATTCAGAGCTGGAAACTGGATTCAAGGTACATTTAAAGACTGCTACTATAGATTATCAAGAATTTGAATGTTTACAGTCATGTCTCCTCTGGGCTGAGTAAAAGATGGGTCACACTGCATGTCTTTGATCAAAATTATTTCTGACGTGGTAGATGCTTCATCAAGATTAGGCATTTTAAATAAAGTCAAATGAAGCCAGTGAGGGCTGGTCAGGTACTGACAATAGGAGAGGGAGAGGGCAGAGAGGACAAGCAACAGAGAGTGCGGGTCCTAGTGGGAGAGGTGGCGAAATGTGTCCAGATCTATTGATTCAGTAAAACAGCTCTAACTCTAAGTTAGCTAGCTCTTCTAAAATATGTGTATAGTTTCTATTAGGTATGACAGATAAATCGCTAACAGCTGGGGATGGACATGACTAACTACAGCACGCCGTGTTTGCCTGACAATTTGTTTCATATTTGGCAACCCGGGATACCACATCTCATTGTCAGGTTCAATATGACTTTAAACAAGGAGCTTTTCCTTATAGAAAATCCTTCAGTTTAAAAAACCGAATGAAGCACTTTATCCAGAAAAGTGTGTGTGTTAACGAACTAAATGTGTCACTAGCATGCATTTGTATAGCCAGCAAATTAGCTAGTGCGGTAGTCAACTGATCTAGTTTTGTAAGCTACAGATCATATTTTGTTAAAATGTAAAAATCCTTCAGCCTTACAGCTATTGCAGTAGCCAGCTAACATACATGTTAAACAAACTACAAAGCTTTCAGCTTTCATTGCTGATTAACCTGGGCACTGGCCACTTTACTGGAGCTGAGACGAAAATTTGCTTCATTTACATTTTCATTGCGTGTGTATGTGTGTGTGTGTGCGCGCGCGTGTGCGCTATTACATAGTACGAACACTATGTAATAATAACCGAATAAAGTTTTATTTAGCACCTTTCATATATTCATATGCAACACAAAGTGTTTTATATAAAACATGCCACAAATCCTGATGACAGAACTTTGAGACAATCAGAACATTCAGTAGAAAGGGGCTGGAATATAAAAAAAAAATATTCTAAAAATGTAGAAGCCACAATAGGACAAATAATACAACACAGAACTAGAGTTAAAAACTACAGGAAAAACATAAGTTTAAACTGCTTTTTAAAATTGCTAACTGAGGATGCTTGTGTCCCATGAAAGGGAGTTATACAGTTTAGGAGCATATACACTAAATGCCTCCTCACCACTTATTTTCTTGAAAGCAGAAAGTAATCATGTTTGGCCTCATTGTGAAACATATTCACAATCTGACATGTAGGCAGACCTACATGATAAATAGCTTTAACATGTATTCTGTATTGAACAGGAAGTCACTGAAATGCTGCTATTATAGGGGTAATGTGTTTATTCTTTTGGGTTTTGTAGCCAATCAACAGCACTTTTAAAAGTTGTGAAGCCTCAGTGTAGCTATGGAGGTTGATTCCATGTTCACCAATGAGGTGGCAAAATAACAGCATATATAATGAAGAGTGGCTTAAGGATACCTTAAGACCCCTGGTACATGTAGAAGTTAAAAAACTTGCCAACACAAGTACCACAGCCACGGAGTGCACGATCAAGCTAAAAACAACAATGGCAAACAAGAGCACTGTTTCAGTGTTGGACAGCAGCGGATCAGTTTCTGAAACCAAAGCACACCTGCCACAGCACTGACAGGGGAAATGAAAAAAAACTTGGATCCCCACTGACTTGAAGTAGTGTTTGTGACGGAACCCACAGCGCTGTTCAAAGCTGCACTACTGTGTGCTGTTCCCATAAACAACTTCCGCACACACTACCTGACACACAAAGTGAGTCTGAAGAACGCTTCAAAACGCTGTGCACCACAACAATGATCCAAAATACTGAGCTGTGGGTAAGTCAGAATTGACGTCCCAGTATAAATGTGAACCACAAACATTTTTTTGTTTTGTTAGGTACGGTTGATTAATATACAGTAGGAGCACAAGGAAGTGTTTCCAAAGGCAATTTTCAACTGTATAAGGAGAGGGGACTACTGGGTCACAGTCTTTAGCTTGTGCAGGAATTTAGGGGAATACCTACTGAATCATTTCAGCTGCATAGAAATGAGGGGGAATAAAGTATTTGAAAGACATCAATATGCTTTTTACAAATTTTACACTTGTTAATTTGTTCAATTTTTTGCCAGGGAAATAAGCATAATTTAGACATACAAATCAGTGTCTCTTGTAAAATGGAGAAAATACTTTAAATTGCAACCACACAGTGCATGTAGTAGTTTGAAATCCATGTGGCACAGAAAAGAGCACACAGAGTAACTGGAGTGGAACAAAGTCTCAAAAGCACTGTCTCGACCACTAGGCAGTGGGTCCAAAGCAGCTACATCAGAGCACCATTTTTAGAAACCTAAGGAGGTATTGATGATGTCACTGAAAGCCTGGGTTAAAGGCACTCTGGACACACTGGGAGCACACAGATGGTTGCAGTGTATCAGTCAAAAAGACTCTGAGACAATCTACATATTCAGCATGAGCTGGGTGACACTGCAAGTCAGGGTTAAAGGAATAGTTTGCACAACGTTGGCCTGGGAGACATCAGATATGACTTTGCTGATTAACTAGGGATAAAGCAGTGGTGTAGTCCAGTGTGAAAGTTGGGTATACTGTGGTCTGCAAGACAGTAAGGTAATCAGTTCCGCTACTTCCACTGGATGACTGATCAATGACGATTATTGTTTGACTTATGACTAGCGCCGAGGGCATCCATGGTTTTGAATCGTACAACCATATGCAGAAGTTTGAAACAAAGTTAAATATGACATTTTCTGTCACAAATTCTAGTACACTATTTCTTTCTATTTGCTTAGTTTGTAGTTGAAGATATAGGCAAAAAAATAAACCATACATTATAAATGTATTGCATATGCAACATTTGTTTTCCATTTTTTCCCCCCAATAAATATAATTTCCCATATTCTGTAAATGTTCAGTTCTTCAAATAATCAGTAAGGCTGAATTAAAATGTAAAGATGTGTGTTCTGTGTAGAGGATGTGTACTTCTTTTCTCTTAGAAAATCAATCATTTGACCAGGGATGCCCAACATTTGTGTACGTCTCGTACATGTATGCACAAGTGGACATGTCATTATCTATTGGTCCAAGTAAAAAAGGTTCCTGTGCATGCTGTCTTAAAGTTCATCACTAGGGGAAGCTCCTGAGTTAGAGCAAACACCTGAAACAGCGTATCAACAAGAGGCAAAGAAAAAGAAAGAGAGAAAGGTTTGGAAAAGATGGAATAAACAATGTAGCATAGGCTAACACTATCCAGCTGCACTGGACTCTACACAAGAATTTCATGAAAGAGCGTAGAGATGAAGATTAAAGGACGTATTTATTTTTCAAGAACCCTGGCTCAGCGTGTGTCTTGTTTCCTTTACAACTGGAGAAACATGGTTAGCTCAATATTTCCCACACCAAAGAATTTGAAGGTCAAGCAACTACAAATGACAGTTAGCAACGAAAAACATGTTTGAAGACATGTTGGATGAAACCTCCAGCTGCAGCTGAAATGGCACACACTTTAAAGCTCCGTCAGACATCGCCTGTCAGACACGAGGCAGGTCAGTTTTTTATTCAGTAACAACAAAGGCTCACTAGTCTTTGAACAGAAACAACACTGAGAAGAGCTGCAGAGAAATGTATAATCAAGTTCTCTGTTGGTAAATTCTGAGCAAGTCCTGGGATAGCCCTTTTTTATTTGGCACTTCAAAGACAAATTACTGAAGGTAATGCCTGTATTTTATATCGATTTGGCTTAGCCCCCTGCTGCCTGCGTACGGAGCACCGCTGACAGAATTCTCGTTTTTTTCTATACTTGCAGATCTTTAATGAGTGAGGCTGGGAGTGCATGTGAAAAATTTGATTCTACATTAGTATAAAGAAGTAACCTCAATCTGAAACAGTGGGAAAAGAACTCCCCAGCGCTTTGCAAACCAATCCCAGAACCTTTCTTCTTCCTTTATAATAAGAAATGCATCAAAATTCACAGCATGAGGCCCTGGAGACCCTGTGCATCATGGGAAAACAGAGAAGACACGAGAAGGTAAACAGTGTAATTAATCAAAGCCACGTTGAGAGAAGATAACTGGCTTTTCTGGAGTGAAAGCAATTGTTTATTTTCTTTCACAATACCAAAGATTCCACATTCTACCTGGGTCTGTACATAAAGCCCTGCATTTTTATAGCCTCTACCTATCAATAGTTAGCACCAACTGCCAGCAAGCCACTAGAGAGCATGCCGAGAACTGACCTATCAGAGAGAGCGGGAAAGTAAGTGAAAGAGGGAGACGGGTTGGGGCCAAGCAAACCGACAAGACAAACAGCATGCGTGAGAGAGAGAGAGAGAGAGAGAGAGAGAGAGAAGGGGAATACAGCTTTGAGGGATGGATTGGAGCAGTGTGGTGGAAGGAGGGGGTGAGCAAGAGTGGGGCAGCATGAGACTCTGTCCTTCCTGGGCCTGGCCGAAAAAGAAAAGATGAATGATGGGACCTAAATGAAATGCCACTCTGGGTAATGGGAAAAACATGGAGCTGGAAAGCAGGTCACTTGAATTGCAGGGGATGTTCTTGAGTGGCTTTGCCCTCAGGCACCTGTCAGAGCACTCTCCCTCTTCCTCACTTCTCCTTTATTTCTTCCCTCACAGTTTTTGTTTTAGCAACTTCACAACATACTTGTTTAAGTGTGCTGTAAATTATGGCCTGACAAATATAAGATTGGTCTTAAGGAGCAAATGTGTGAAATATGACAATCTTGTCAAATCTGCCACTTCTAAATTCATAAAGAGCAGTAACTCACAAAGTTTACCCAAGTTATTTGTTATTTTCACCATAATGGTTTTTGTGCATTTTTCATGTAACCATAACAGTGTTTTGAGGACAAATTTACCAGTTCACTCAATATAGTAGTATTGTATTGGTGTTAAATTTCTTGATACAAATATATATCAGCTAGGCCCCACTCTGAATAAAGGTTAAAAAAAATAGGGACAGATTGATGGTGGCTGAGAAGGACAAAAGGCCTCTATGGTTAGTTTAACCTATTTATCTATGCAAGCAGCCATATGGGAACACCTCTGATGACCTATGCACTTCACAGTTTTAAAGCTAATTAGACTCTTCTCCAAAATGGTTTATAACATGTGCCCTTTCACACTGATTAAATGCCAGCTATCAGAAAACAATTACAATGAATAAAAATAACAATAATCACAACAGCAATGATTAACTATCATCCACCTTCATTCTGGCCTAAAACGATGTGGTATGCTTGTTGGTATACCAAATGTATAAGCAGTATATAATCACTGTTGGAAAGATATCTTTGTTTCTTATACCATCCAATATGGTAAATTCACAGGTGAAGGAAAAAAATCAACTTGAAGTCATAAACAAAATCCAATCCAAGTGTTTTTTTTTTTTCTTTTCTTTTTTTTACCATTTCTGTTTATTCATTCATCAGGATATTTTTTTAACAAACGCAACTGTGTTTAAGTGTAACTGGAGTTTTCAAAGAATGCAAACAAGATATATACACATACAATACCCATCTATGCACACACAACTCTTTGCAGTCACAGAGGAGAGTGGTATGCTTCATTAAACGACATTGCTCAATTCTCTTTGACTTGTAATGGGCTAATTCAGCCATGCACTAGAAGAAATGAGAAATACAAGTGGGTAGTACCCCTGAACAATCACATTAATAAGACTTCAAATGCACTGGAATTTATATGGAATTTTTAGGTTGGAATTAGGGAAGACACACCATACTACACAGTAAAAACAGCTCTACAAACAGTTCAAAGGAGCTCATGCTACCCAACGTTAACCTAAATTAAATGTAGGAGTTAATTTAATAGGTAATCTTCCCACGCACCACAAAGGCTGAACCAGAGAGAAGAGAAATGAGAGAAATGATGTTACAGCCCTATCATTGTCATCCAGGCTAAAGCAGATGAATGTCTTCATGTATTTAGACTGTGCTAATTAGAGGCCATGATCTCTCTGTGTGACTATTCCCACTTAACCAGCATAAAGACCAACAGATAAAATCTTAACCCAGTCTCTTTAGTCAGAGTCTAAAATGTCTGGCAATGCTTCTTCAAGCGGTAAGCTTTTAGTAGGAAGCTTCAGGGAGCAAGACTGCATTAGTCGATCACTTCTTGCATGACATTAAGGCACAAAAGTCTTCATGTCAAAAAGTTCTAGCACAGACACACACAACACACAAACAATATACTAAACTCTTCCAGAAAAGAAAAGAACAGGAGCAGTAATAGAACAGTAAAGAAGATAACAGGACTGCACAGAACTGGATGTAACAAAATTGCATAAAATCTTTTTCTATCTGTGGGATTTTTCTGCTAGAGTGACACTAATGGTGACTAAATCAAACATGCTATTTTAAAGCTTATGAAATATTAAAACATATAACACATATTTAAAGGCTGTTACATATTAAAACATTTGACTGGTTTACCTAATTCTAACCAGTCTTACAGTGGATTATGTGCATTATTATTATTGTTGTTGTTGCTCTAAGGGTTAATAAAAGTTTATAATAATTATCATAATTATCTGATTTGATTTAGTGCTATCAAGCTTAGGTAAAATGATCCATCTTTGACCTTGTGCTCATTGCACTTCATACGTAGATTATAGTGTTTTAATTGTTTTAAAATACAAAATACAAAAGAAAAAAAATGATCAGTTACTGGAACAGGCCACAGATGTGAATTGTCATTTACCATTATGATCTCAGATATCATTGCATCCCAAAACAGAACAAATGTATTGTCTGCTGGCAATGTACTACTGGGGATGCTGAGGACTATATACCGGCACATAAGAGAGCAAGAGAAAGAGTGAAAGACAGATATGGAAAGAGAACAAACTATGAGAAATTCTGTATGAATCTTCACATGCACGTAGTAGCCAGGTCCGGCTCTTCACCAGGCTATGCAATGATCCAATCACCGGCCCTACACTGGCCCATATAACACACACTTTACACATACTGTCAAGAAATGTACACTGCATTTCTCATAGCACACCTAAAGGGGACAAAGGGAAAGACTAGAAAAAAACCTCTACTATGCTTCTACCAATCTGAATTCTAAGGACAACAAAGAGGTCAAGAACAGACATTAGACAGGAAATATGTTTTGAACAAAAGCTTAAAGGAGAATTTGCCCTATTTGTGTGCAATACTATATGTGAATTTGATAGTCATTATACAAAACTTTAAGAAGCTAAGCTGATGAGCTGCCAGACAAGAGTTAATGCTGGCACAGACACAAGCGAGCGAGACACTGGCGAGTATAACAAAAGGAAGGGGTCACCTTCATCCAGCTGCCTGCTGGAGCGAGGCAGTATCGCTCAGAGACAATGACTCAATTACACAGGGCTGCACAAAAATGCAAGGCCTGCAACAACAGCACTGTTCAGCTTCTACTATATATGTAGTGCAAAAAAAGTCATAGATATATTGGAATTACAAGAGCTAAGGGTATATCAAGGCAACAGAATCACGCACAATGGAATAATGTTGCATAAGGCAACATAAAGTGTTAGTGCTCATTCTCTGTTATGCTAAAGCACTGCATATACACAGCTATTGTACATTTGAATAATCTCTTTCATGTGCATCTTTGAATCTACAAATCAACTACAAACTGTGCAAAATCTACCACCAAAAATTGCATCATTTACTTAGCGCAATAATCTCCACTGGTTAGGTGTTAATTAATGACAGAAAGAGTCAGCAACATCATGCTGATTCAGTTTGTCATTCCCAAAAAAATCTATAAATAAATACATAAATACAACAAATAGTGACCCTTATAGAGCCTTAACATGCTTTGCAGTTATTACAATCGTTCTCCATACAAAAATGTGACACCCTGAAACTATATTAGAATATTTTGTACATATATTTTGAAATATTCATTTTTAAAAAGGTCAGACCACAGTTACTGTTGAAGGTTTTTATAGTTAAGTTTACTGGATTTACTGCTGTTCCACTAGTGTGGCCATTCTGCCATGAAACCAACACCAATTACTTGGGGGAGGTGGGGTGTGCGGGGTCTGCCTAGGGGCAACACTTTGCTCTATCATTTAAAAATGGCTTGCCCAGAGAAATCACGTAATGCAGTCATCAGAAAGTGAGAGTCATTACCATTAAACAATAAATCAAAGAATATTGATCTAATGTCCTGCTAATGTGGTTAAAAAGCTGTTATAACCCACCCTACAAAGCAGAATCTCTCTGGATATTTTTACATCACAAAACAAGTCCTTCATGATAAGCACCCAATGCTGTAAACTACACACACACACATACACAAAGACTACAAAGCAATGCTAATTATTCATTCCAGCAGTAATAAAAAGTAATAATCTTTTGAGTCTTAAATTATTTCAGAAATAAAGCCATATATTTTGTGCCAAAAGCACATTTTAAGTAAAAAACATAGTTTCAGATTAGCATTTTCATGATTTCCTGTTATTTAGATTCAAAACAGACATTGAGTGTTTTGGTTATGGTCACACACAGACCTATATTTACAGGATTAAACATGAAACTGCTTTACACAGACCATGAACAATGTATGTCCAGTTTGTGTCTCAAAGATTTAATCGCATTCTCTGACCAATGGGGAGTCTCAACAGGGTAGGTAGGTCCAGACTTGTCCTCCCTCCATGTAAGGTAAGTCTTTAGCTCCACAGGATTATGTTTACATCAAAGAGTTAAGCTCAGTGACTCCTTGCAGAGTCATATGATCCATTCATTAAACCTCCCCAATGTTTTTAAATAGTCCCTTATAACACATTTTCATTAATAATTCACAAGTACAATACATGTGAATTCATATTTTTATAATCAACAATACCATAACACAAAAATAATTACTCTACAAATCACACTTTTCATATCAGTCACATATCATTATACATTAATGATGGCCTTCTGGATTTAATCTGAAATAACCAGAGTTAAGTAAAACTTTGTAGCTGCATCCATGTTTTGTTCTCTTCTGCCCTAATGTCATCTCTTTAACCATGTCAGTAACCACGTCAGTGGGCTCTCAGACTGGGCTCTGCCTAGAGCCTCCATCTCACCGAGCCTGCCCCTGTGTGCCCCTTTTAATTAGTCCACTTAGCATAGATTCAATTACTTTTTAAAACAGAAGTTATGCCTGTTATTAAAAAGCCTCTATGGTATCATGGTACCTTTTATCACTGCAGTAAAACATAATGACCATTTCATTTTATACTATACGTTACATCACTTCTGGAGACAAATTTTATTATGTTCTAGGCAGTAGTTATGTTCCTGAGAAAACAGCTGCGCTACCAACAGATAACCAATGGAGGCACATCACCCTTTAGACAGATTGAAAAACAAAGTCTAACAATTACTCAAATAACAAAATTAAGATCTGGTGACCTGAAGTGTATTCACTTTATGTCAGTACCCCAATAGGAAAAGGTGCAAAATGAATTCGGCGGCAAAATACGTTGACAGTTGACAGTTGTGTTTTACTGCACACCTTGATTTTCCACCGGGCAGACAATAAATTCATGCACATGTCCCTATTGTTTTACCAGAATATCTGTCTCTGGTGGAGTTATTATTGGGGGAGTTCCTTCGTTTAAGATTTTAACTGACTTGCAGTTATATCAGAAGTATAGATTGGGTTACTGTGTTAGTTAGTTCAGTATAATGATAACATTAGGTTAGCTATGGGGTTAATATCTATCTCTACCTTTTTCTGGTAAAACAAGTAAGAGATGGGAAAAGGCTACCTACCAAAAGAATGTGATGTCCAGCTTCAATTTACTGAAGCATGGAACCGTTTTATATTTTATGTTTTTGGAATGTTTTTGAACAAACATTATCTGAAGATGTCAGGAGGATTATCATTAAACAGAAATACTCATTGACATCAATGAGAAGAATGTATTCTAATGAAACATATGGGTGCTATTTAACTACAATAAGTTATCAAAGAAAAGCAACAAATGATGAAATAAAAGGAGAAATAAAAATGTTTTTTAATGTTAATGCATGCTAATTTAACGAGATTCGGTTTCATATTGGTTTTATTGGTCCATTTATCATGATATGTTTACATGTAAAATGCAGTGTAAAAGGAAAATATATATTTTATGAGTTGCAAGGTTTTTATATGATAGCAAAGGACAGCATGACATATAAAAAATGCCCCATGCTATCTAAAAATCCCTTAACACACCATTCAGGCATGTCACATTTGATATAATGATGCTAACCTTGAGAAGTGAAAGAATTCAAAATACAATCCATTGTTAGCCATGTGTCGTCGTGTTTCCTCCACACCGCTCACTTTACCGCAAGTAATTCAGATGCAAATGGCTCCAGAGGAGGTAGTGAATCATGTCTCCTTTCTATATCCTTAAGCTGCCACAGAGTCCTTGAGGCTTACCGACACTAATGCAAAGACCACTCTTTCATTTTTAGTTTTAAATAAAGCACCCTCTCTATTCTTAAACTTTAGGCTTAAAACTACTTTGTGGTAAAGTATATCATTTTTATTTGCCTGTAATGCCTGATAAATAACTACATTGGTCTTGTAATCACAGAGGCTGTCAGATGTTTCTTCATTTGAATAAAAAGACAGTGATGTAGTATGTCAACACTGTTCATTTTAAACCATCCCAATATGGCTATGTGATCCATATATCCACCTATTCAACTAACAACAATTTACAACATTCACACTGAAGTCATAAGGAAGTGTTGCAACTGTAAAAGCAAACTTTAAAGCATGCTATTTTGTATTAATTAGTCTATAACGAAGTGTCTAGTCTAGCAGTCAGGACTGGTAGTGCACCAATGGAATTTACAGTGCTTGTGCGATGCATTTGCATAACTGTAGTGAGAGAACACTGATCAACAAATACATTTACAAATATATAAAACTGAGAATTCTATAAAACTGATGAGGCTAAGGGATGTAAGGTTACACTACAGAATACTGCATGGCAAATAACATATAAATCTCTAGTTTCAGGCCTGAATGCCCCTTACATGAACATCAGAAGCTGAGCCGGGGTAGAGGCTTGATCTTGTGTCAGCACTTTTTACAGCTATGATGTAGCGCACCAAATATGTAAAAAGGCTGCAACATTGACAGCATCCTCACACATAGACAGATATACAGTACTGCGCAAAAGTCAAAGACCATTCTTTATTTACTTAATTTCCTGTCAAAAAGTACATGTTATTCATTTTTAGGAGATATTTCTGAGGAAACTAATTATTGAATAATCTACTTGCAGAAGAAAGGAGAAAGCCAAAAAAGAGTAAAAAAAAAAGACTAAAAAAATAAACGGTACAGAGATAATGGGACTCCTATCTAGGGATGCCTGATAAATCGTATTTTTAGGTTTATCATTGACCTGCAATGACAACAAATCGAATTACCTCCTACACGCAGCACCAAAGAAACATGACTCTAAAAGAGTACTTCTCCGAGCTGGGATTGATCCCTGCTCTCATACATGAGTAACTTAACCATTAGGCTAAATGGTGCAGAACTCAAAAACTACTCCGCCCTACACTACAAGATTGTAAAAACACCTCAAACCTTAGAATTGTTCTCACATCACATGTTGTGTTTGAAGTGTAGTAGCAAGTTAGTAATGACTACTGTCACAACAATAATACTTAATAACTAAAGACACGTTAAAAAATAAATAAGCCAAAATAATCATTTGTTCTTCTGTGCCTATATAAAAATAAACCTAGATCATCTGTTTCTGTAGCCACCATAGAAACCTGTCAAGGTAATGCTGACTGTTTCTCAGCTTATCATAAACTGTTAGAACTTGATTTGTTGTAATTGTGCATAATAGAAAATGATGTTCTGAGAAGAAGGAGAAAGTCTAATCTTGTTTTAAAATTAATCTACAAGTGCTTCTTCCTTCCACTGTGAAAAGACAACTCCATGCTATGGCTCTGAAAGGCTCTGTAGCTGCGAAGAAACCTTTTCCTGTGAAAGGAAAACTGACAAAAGAAGAACAATTGCACTAAAAAAACATGGACATCTCGGATGAACACACCAAATGAATAAATTATACCGTTTTGACTGAAAAGTCTGATAGGGACTGATAGGGTGGTCTCTCACTTTTGCACAGTACTACACACATTCACCACCCGTTTCTCAGTGTCTCCCATACACAAAGGAAACAAGACACACTCATGGGCTTTCAAAATGCCACTGGACATGCCCCATAACACACCACTCCAAGGGTTGCCATGGCAGTGGCATCATGCTTGAGAGGCATATTGATTACTCGCAAGAGTGACCTTGCATACACACTGCCACTAGCACACACACTCATGCACACATCATCAACATTTCAATACTCACTCTTTGACCACATAAAATGCTTAACAATATACATTGGTGTTGTAGGTCAACCCTCGATATCAGCCTACAGCTGTAATGCCACTATAATCAGTACAGTGCATTCACCAGAGCTTAAGCTTTAATACACATGTGAGCACTAAATGAGCACCACAGTAGACTTGTTCCTAAAACTGATTATATCAATTCATTATATATTTACCACAAGAGGCACTTTTGAGTCACTCCAAAGTCAAATTACAGATTTCCCAACAAGCTAACATTACTGGCTCAGCAAGTTTTCACTTCACTGACAGCCCAAATAAATCACCCAATATTAGCTTTTACCTATCAGATAAAGAGGGAGAAAAAGTGGAATAACAACTATGACAGCCTCTAAATGCAGTGTGAAAACAACGTTCAGTTTTGACCTTAAAGTGGTTTTCCACCAGGCATTGGAGTACGGATATGGTTACAATCTCGTAATCATGCATTTTGTTGTTATTTCCACTGCCAAAGGAACTATACAGTACCCAAGTATCCATGCTGAGTTTTGACTGGGAATTGGCCATTGTTTGATTAAAAAAATTCACCTTCACTTTTGTTATTTTTTTGAAAATAATGAAACTAGAGAGTTTGTGGAGTCACAGTGCAATACTTTTTACTGTGGTTAAGTCTATTGAGTAAAACAAATGGTTAGCATTGGACAACATAGCCATATGATCACTACTGCTTTGAATTCCAGTCTGATGAGTTGCCCCCTTTTTTGCCTCGCTCCTCCGCATTTTCCATTTTTCTAGCTCCAATCAATCTAAATATAGTGTAATCAAAGTAATCAGAACAGAGTTTAAGTATTTTTTTCTGTTTTGAGCATCATAGTGTTCCGATCCCTTGCTGTGCATGCTACAGAGACATCGGGCAAACATGCTAGACCCAAACTCACAAAGTATTTGACGTTTATTAAGAGGAGAAAAAAACAGAGAGATCAAGATACTGAGAGGTTTTGGGCCAATTGGACTGTTGTTTTGGGTTTTGGGTTTGGAACTGGATTACTCACTAATAATTCTCGCTGATCAGAGAGATCAGTGAAACCACTCTGGTTAGACAGGGCGTGGTCTGCTGAATGCTGTGATAGGCATTCCAAGGTTACAAACGCTCCAAGGCAGCTATGCACGTTGCCCGCAAAATGTTGGCTTTAAAGACCACGTCTGCAACGGTAACAGCGGGGTGCAGTTGAGGGAACATGGGACTGTGGACATTTGTATTGCGTTTTAAGGAATATTGGAACAGACTGTCTATCCTGACAACCTCAGTAATGAAGACTGCTGTTTACATATGACCCCCTTACATATGTGACAAAGGGAGGCAAAGGATGAGAAAACAGTAATGCGTGTGAAATGTATAAATTCTAAAGCCAAGTTTTGAGCTCCATGAGCAGGTTGTTGTGTGCTCCGAAGCCCAGTAATGATCACCGCTCAATTATCTTCCCTGAACAGCAGCACGCTCCGCACTGCACTAAGGCCCAGGGCTTCATTAGCATCTCATCTGCATAATATCTCAGCTAGCGGGAGCGAATTTGCATGCTCAACAGCTTAGGCTTTCCTTCAGGTTTCCCTCTTTGGTTCAGTCCACTTCCCAGCTGCCTGTGACTTCCTAGCTAGTCTTTCTCTCTCCATATTTGAGCAAGACCACAACCAGCATATACTAACTCTAGCCCAGTCTATAAAAAGATAAACAAGGTAACAATAATCCAAAATAAATAAACCTTTTTGTTGCCAATACTGATATCAGTAACTGAGCATATTAAAACAAGCCCGCACGTAGTGTGAGACAGGTTAAAACTTGTACAATTAAAAATGTAAAAAATGTACAATTAATTAATTTCACCATGATATAGCTAAATCAGACCTGATTACAGTAAACATTTTATTACTGTAAACGTTTTTCTTTTTAAAACTGTAGATGCTATTCTGCACAGGCATTTACAGGAGTAAGTGAATGTAATGCTATAATGTTGTAATGCTATATTTTGGACATATAATTAAACCTTAAATTTTCCATGTATGCATTAAAAGTTATTCATTTAAAAGAGTTGAAAAGAAGGGAGATAATGACTATACATGTGTCAGTACTGGAATGCTAATTATCGGCAAATAACATACTGGCTGCTGATATATCATGCACTCCTATTAGAAGGCAAAAAGTTGTGAGCCATTTTGATATGACAGACATGATGTCAAATTGCCAGAGGTCCCACAAGGCTTAGCAATGGGGTTAGCAGGTCAACACAGAGGAACATTCCATGGGAACAAACTGAAACATTAACCAGTCAATGGGAACCGGTGAAGACAAAGAGAGAAAAATCAATACCCAAAAAATCCCAGCACTGTACAAAGAAAAAAAAAACAGAGAAAGAATGAAATAGAGGCTAAAATACAGAGCAGGGTTGAGAATTCTGGGGAGAAATACTCTTAGAGACATGGAGAAAGAAAGTACAAGGAATGAAGAGTGCAAACATGGATAGTTGATGTCAGATATCAATGTTTGTGTATAAAACTGTATGTGTTTAAGTGTGAATGTGTACGACAGGGTCTGACCGTCGGAACAGAACTATCATCAGGGTTGTAAAACCTATAGGTTAAAAAGAGAGCTGACCATTCAATAAAACAACACAAGAATACACCCTCTTTGTACATTACGGGGAGGGGGGCTATAAAAAAGAGCTGAGACTCAACTGCGATCACCTTGAAATAAAGAACTCACCCCCTCAGCCGTCCCCTGGTTCTCCCTTCAGTGCAAGAAAGACAGAATCAACGTAACTGACTACAGTCCTCTTTCAGAAACACAACCCCATAAATCGAATGCTTCAGTCAGATTGCGCTATAACAATTTCCATATACACTGTCTAGCGTAAATATATTAATCACTGCAGTGTTTATCCAGTCAAGTATTATCCAATCATGTATTTGCTTATTTAAATCCAAACAGCAACATTTTTGGCCAGGGGGTAGAATAAATAATAAATCAATTACACATATTATTTTTAAATAAATGATCGAGAAAAAGGTTTCTGAATCACTGATTTAACACTGACAGTTACCTGGCAAGTTAAATTAATCATTATAGAATTAAGAAAATTCTAAACGGCCCACTGCTCCAGGCCTTCAGGTCTAAAAACCCTGACCTACAAAAATATAATATTCAAAGTAAGGGAATTAATGTTGGCACTGGCATTCAGTAATTTTATGGGTTACTAAAACCATGCTCTGTGACTGTGCAGTGATAGCCACATTACATAAGCACTGACGCACACTGGTGCTGCGAGACAGCAAATCAGTCATGCTCAAACGATTTCTGCAGGGTCAAGAGCCATTGCAGAGGCAAATAAGCATATGGAATAGCACAATGTCTTACCACTTACTTATAGCTTACTTATAACAATGATCCAGTCATGACATATAAATAAATCCTACACCCTTAAAATGGGCTTTGGTAAAAGTATTGATCCTACAGTATAAAGAAATACTACAATGCAATAAAAAAAGTAATAAATAGATATATAAATAGAATGCCTAAACGTTTTTCTTCATGATGGGGAGGATGTTGTATAAAGTATAAAGCCTGTAAGAATTTTGCCAAAAAAGAATGTTGCTATTGTTCAATGGCAAAGAAGCTTTTTGATATAACTATATAGAACCCTTTTTGCTAGAAGTGTACATTTGACAGCTTCAGACTGGACTAATTTGTTCACTTCAACCAAGCTGTGGGGCAAAAATGTTAGGGGACTCAGAACATCCTTTTTCCTCCCTGAGGTGCCCAGATATAGTCTGTATATGTGTGTCTCTTCTAATGATGGCATAGTCCTAAGAGAGTGGGGTTTTCTATGGATCTTTACCAAAGCTCAGAGAAGCTCTAAGGAGATCATTAGTGAGGACTGCAGCTGTATGGTAAAGCTATATACTTTATGCAAGCATGAACATTATGTACAAAACAGCTGAAGTTCTCCTGACTTTCTTATTTAACAAGGTGGAATGACATGCTCTCTCTCTTACACCAAAGACACTCTCCTCTCGTCCATACCACACAAGCCTGTCTTTTCAAAAGACACAGCTATCTAATCCATTGGTCCAATTAGCTTGCCTTTGTTTGTCCTCTGTTTGACTTTAAATAGACGAACCCAAGAGGGACCCAAGACCCTCTTCAACAACCCCACCACTTTCAAAACATTTTCCAATGTCCAGCTGCCCAACCGATATGTCATTTGGCTTGATAAATAATTATCTGCAAAACATTCTGCCAATGAAGCATAAATGTTGGTCTGAAGTTTATTTTAAATTATAAAGAATATGCCCCTAATTGCCCCTGTGTTCTGGGTTTTTCCACAGTGTCATGTTCCTATTATTTAAAAAAAATAAGAATCATGTAAAAAACACTGGTATATCATGTTAGAACACAAAAAATGTATATGTGAAGAAAACTAATAAATTAACAGAAACCGATATGCTCTGCAAAGATAGTACTATTCATAATATGTAAGACTTATATGTAAGTACACATTCATAATATGTAAGGCCAGTTTATAAAGGGAACATTTATGCATCCAGATAGCAATTAAATTACTACAGGAGGCCAGTTCTGGACTGTAATTTATACAAACCTGGATGTCTGGGTCATACAATAAGCATATGGTCATGATGTTTTCATGTAAAAAGCTGATGATATTGTGTAGTATGTACATTTATATTTTTTATTTTTTATCCTCTAACTACCTCCACTCAGGTAATTCTGCATGTATTTCTTTCAGGGGAGAAGGGAGACCATCATATCAGCCAGTAAAGTACTATTTATTTCAAACTGAAACTGCACTTGCCAATGTTACAAGTTATCAGGTTTTGGTGACAACTCTCATTTTGGCTAGCCCTATTATTCACTAAAACAAATTAGGACATTTTGCAATGCACATTCTGTCATGCCCCATGCAATATTCAGATATGCTCAAATATGTTGGGATCCGTCAGTATTCATCAGTTGATGGGACACTTATTTTTGTAACACAATATCACCACTTATTATTGTAACACTGTACCACCACCAGCACTTCATCAAAGTTGTGTCATGTCTATAAAGTCTCTGACTTGCATTAAAAGGTAGTGTTGGTATCAATATATCATTTTGCGCTGAAGAATTTGGTACATTTCGCTGAAAAAAGTAATTGAATGAAGTTTGGTGATAACAAGCTGATTTGCAAGCATTAACCTACTAACCATCACCAAAATTAATTAACCACACATTTCCACAGTGACCAGAAATGGTCATGGGGGTTAATGTTAATTTGTCCTTATATGTTAGGAATTCCATGTAAAGGCATGTCAATCAATGTGTCAATAACTGTAGCATATGATAAGGAAAAGCCACCCAAGACAGATTTACCCACTTCACTGTTTAGTTACAGTCTAAAGGATCTATGCAGCTTTTTAGTATCATCCGCTAAATTATACAGCTTCCTTACAACCCAACAAGTCTTCTTTTACACTGCAACATGAGGCTTCAGGCAAAGCAAGACAACAAGGTGAGACAACAAGTAAACAACTTCATTCTTTAAAAAACAAAACATGTCCATAAGCATTCATGTGCACAGTCATTGTGGCTTCCATAAACACATCTTTTGATAAGCAAAATAAATAAATAAATGAATACAGGCATTATGTTCAGTCTAACAGTGTCATCAGTATTTATGTTCAACATTATGAGCACAACCATGCATTGCTCCTTGTCTTTCGAAAGAATTCAGTATTTCGACATAACCAAAGCAAACCATTCATTTGCTTATCTAGGCTATTTTGACATTTGAATGTGTCTCCATGGCCGCTACCAGAAGATATCCTTGCACAGTCAAAGCTCTCACCAGCATAAACACAATGAATAATAGAAAAACAGTGATGTCTAATGAGCATCACCGAGTTTGTAAGGAAAGCATGCTGTACCTTTGTTTCTGCCTACTGAGATATTGGAGTAGGGGTTCCACAAACACAGAGTAGACAAGGACAGATCGGTAAATGGTGGAGGACAGTTAGACAGACAGTGATAGAGAAAGACAGAGAGAGAATAACTGTTGAGTAAAATCAGATACTGTGGGGAAAGCATGATGAACTGTGCATGCACTTCAGAACAATTCTTGTATGCACTACGTAGGTATGCAATCCACTATTCTCCATAGTATTTACCAAGTAACCATTTTATGAAAATGATTATTCAGGCTGGCAATCTATGGTGGTATATGGATCATTCTATCAAACTGGTTCAGAGTTAGAGTCAGAGAGTTCAAAATACATTTATGACTTTGAACTGACTTGGACTTGGACAGGGATGCAATCTCAATTCCAGCTCTAAAATGCAGGGATGTGGTTAAAATAAGGCTCCACCTATAAACTAAAACTCTGTCTTTCAGTAATGACATGAAAACATAAGGCAGCATTTTAAAAATTAAAGTATATCTTTTAACTTTTATATATAAATATTATTTTCAGAAGTTGAATTTTAGGGATTTAGGTTTGGAACATCGACCCACAAACAGAATGTATAAATCATGGTTTTGTACATTTATAGCTTATTGTTCTCTAAAGCCTTGAGTTTAAATACATCATAACATAATTCTTATAAATATCTAAGATCAGATTTTTTTTAATTTGGCACCATAGTTTGAATTCACTAAGCAGGGCTCCAGTTAAAGGAAAACATTTTGGCAGCTGGCATTTCATACTCTTTGGAACAAACATATTTCAACTAAAAATATCTTCATTTTGTTTGGCATCTGACAAGCACAAGAATGTGTGAAGTTTCTTAAATAACCACTTAAGTAAAACAGAGTGTGACTTGTAAACAGTACATTTGGGGTCAGAGGCACTTCAACAGCTTAATAGGCACAAGAACATAAACATTTTCTGGTATTACATCAGATTACCCCTGAACAGCAATACAATAAACATGCAATAAATTGCAGTTACTTATATGTACAGTGCAGACATGTATTTACTGTGCATTGACACAACAAACAACCAATACACTGGATGACAGATCAGAGAGGACATAAAAAGGCCATACCTTGTTGAGACTTCACCATGTGTGCGAAACCTTGTAGGAGTCGGGGGGTCAGAGCAATAGAAAGAAAGAGAAAGCTTAGGAACACCAATACCAGTACTGCTGAGGTATTGTGACTAGTCATGTTTCACCCGAAGGCAAATCATGGTTAGCACACTAAAGCTGAAGCTTTTCAAGATGCCATAAAAAGCTTCTCATAAAGAAAAAGTAGACCTTTATTTCCCTGCTCTATAAGAAGTATCCATTACAATTTTATTCTTCATAATATTATCTTATGAGTAATTTCTTATGAGTAATGTACTTTAGCTCACTGGCATGTGTTAGTAGTACTGTGAAACTTACCAGGATTCTGGCTGGCCGCTGTTCAGAAGATTGCGAAAAAAAGAAAAAAGAAAAAAAAAAACAGAAGGGGAAGACAGAAAGATTTGCAACGTTAGGCACACACTCCTTGGCTTTGCATGGGGGTTATCATGCAAAAGTTGTCAAAAATTGATATTAAGGCCTTTGTCATGCAAGGAACAAGCTTGTCCCTCTGCATGCCTGTTTAAAACAAAACCTGTGAAAGAATCCAACATCTGTCCCATCCTTTCAGGGATTCAGATTGGCACTTCCAAACCACCCCACCCCTCATCATACTGTAAATACCACCAGTGATAAACTGGCTGTCTAAAGTCCAGAATACCGCAGTGCAACTCACATACACAGCATGAAGACATAAATCCAAGCAGGTTACTGAACCAGCTGTCCATTGCAGACCGAGCGGATTTATGAGGTTGTGAGGTTTGCGTATCGGACCTTCTCTAGACCCATGAGAATTATTTTCAATGCTGACTCACTGTGTGCGTATGTGTAAATCTAGACATGGCGTTTTTGTGGGAGTGTTTCGATACTCCTGAATACCCACTGATTAGGCTGAATGCACACTGATTAGCACAGGAACATGTTAAAGGAGTGTACTCATATCTCCTCCAGCTCATTCAAATTTATATAGTCGCAGAGGTTTCAACATACGACACAAAAACATACCAGGTGGGAATATGTTAAAAAGTTTCTTTACATTTTTTCAGATGACTTAATTCAAGATGACAAAACATATTTAGAATTATTCAAATGCATATGAAAGAAGGGCAAGAGTTCATTGCTGCTTGAAATATCTTACCCAGTGCACCAGTAGGCAAGTTGCCAAGCAAGTGCTGAAAAGCAATGGTCTTATCTGTGTCCTAAAGGCAGTTAATATGCTCCTTTAACTGTGCTACTCTACATCCGTCCTTCTGGCTTATCCTTCAAAGAAAGACAGCATAGGCAAAAGACGCTGGTGGAGACATATTTGGGTCTTGGCACCAGTGCAGCATGTGTGGGATTCAAACTCATACCCACAAGGGCCTGAACTGCTTGAAACTTTAATGCACTACTCACTGCGATAACAACTACGTTGCCAGTGGAATAGTAAGTAGTAGTGACCTTATTACTTTAAGTAATTTCTAACAGCATATTTAATGAATGGTTGAGCGGTGTTTGGCCAAAGTCACCAAATATTATTAGTATTTTTTTTCAATGCTTACATCAAGGTAATCAAGCGGCCATTTAAACGTAAGACTTTGGACAGACTGTTATCAGCATGTACTTTATGTAGATTCACCCTCAAACATGTGTAAAGATTTCCCATAAAGCACACACACAACAGGAGGCTACTAAGTTCTACCACTGACATGTCTTTGAATGCTTAGGGATATTCGGTAGTTTATTTGAATGTAAGTAACGATTTGTTTAACAATGCTAAAACAGCTAAAAATATATTAATTGTGTTATTTATTATTCAGGCTGCACTGACTGTGATCATTGCTAAAATGTATTTGTTGCAGTTTCCTAGATCTGGTAGAGTTAGTCAAGGATTTAACATTTAATTCTCTAGGTTTATGGACATTAAATAGCCGAAGCACATTACAAAAGACCATCGCAGAATGAGAGCGCAACAAAGAGTCAGACACGTTTAGCCTCAGCCTGCGAAATGGTGGCTGCCTTGCGTGACAGTTCACACTAAAATCAGAGAGTGTGCTGAAACATATTATTAGGAGGAAAAATCTGTCAAAATTGGTCACTCTAAGCATGGACATTGTAGAGAGAGGAGAGGGAGGATGACAAAGCGAGAGAAAGCGAGTGAGAGCTACACCAAATTGGTAGGAGTTTTCACATGGAGATTAAGATTGTTCTTCACGTGACTATGAGTGTTACAGACCCTATCCCCTTACCACAGCTTTAATCCCCTGCTCTATTTTTTCAGCTTTTGGGCTGAAATTCATTTCCTAACATGAGGTCGAGAGACACAAATGCCCACTCTGCCCGAATCACGGTGGAATCAAGTCTTTTTTCCCCTTTTTTCATTGACCTACTTTTAAAGTAAGATTATTGTAACTGACATTTCCCCATGTATATTTATTAATACTCTTAGCTAAGCCTTCAGCAGTCACCCTTTTAACAACGTGTTTAACAGTTTCTGTGTGAGTCTGTTTTGGTTTTATATTGTAAACTGTGCCATAAAAATGAAAAGTTAGCCACTTAAGATGTACATTTCTTTACTATGTTCTTGAACCATTTTTTTCACAATACAGTGTCTAAAACTGAATCAATTATATATGGTTTTAAGCCAGTGTAGAGTGAAAAAATGCCACCATGGTTTTACAGTTTCTGGGCTATTGCCAGTTTTCCACAAGGGCAAGAGAGTATGTCAGGTATGGGGCATGATCTCAGTGATTGAATCTGGCGTCAACGGCACTTTAGCAGCTTCTGCTCCACATAGGTCCAGCAGACAGGACATGTGTTTTATGAGCAGACGCTTATTGATTTAATCTGCCTGCGCTTTAAGGCAGCTTTACAGATGATTATGATGGCTCTCCAGTTCAGCTGGCCCTTTTAAAGTATGTGCAATGTTTATGTGTGCCAGAGAGAAAGTTATTGTGGAGCACCCTTGTGCCATCTGCATTCTCTGAGGGGCTACAGGGGCATGTTGCTATAATGACTCAAGTATCTCTTACAAACACAGGTCAGACAGCTTGCTAACATCATTCTTTAACAAACTCATATATGAAACAATAACTGTCCTCCTCTTAGGTTAGCGATTTGACCCAGACCAAGATCATTTGCTGCACTATTTCACTATTCCCCTTATCTGATATGGATATCAACACAGAAACCTTAACCAGTATACAGCTACTTTTAATCAAAGCACTTCACTTAAAGGCAGATAGATTTGGCAAAAAAAATCTAATGTACGCAATTTGTCCCTTATCTTAAACGTAGTCGACCAGCCAAAAGCTTATTTGTGCTCTATTATACATTTTTCGGTAACACTTTGCATTAAAAGTTGACTAACTAACATGAAGTAATGCATTAGTCAACATAAAACATTAACAATAATTACAATGCTTAACTAATCCTAAGTAAACATATAATAACTACAATTACATATTTACTTAACATTAGTTAACTATTGTTAATATATTACTCTATGTCGACTAATGTATTACCTCATGTTATTTAGTCCACGCTTAATGTAAAGTGTTACACATTTTCTTCAGTTTTTCACTGGTCTTTCACAGGGTGAACATGTAACTAACAAGCAGTCCAATGGCATGTTACCTAAAATCATTTTCATAAAAGCCCAGATCTTCATTTACTCAAGTGTGAAAAGTATATGTTAAGTGAAAGCTAGATCATTTGGATAAACCCCAACAGCAATATTACAGTAAAATACAACAGAATAAAAAAATATTGATGCTACCTGAATAAAAAAACAGTTTTACTCTCTGGAATATTATATAGGGACACATGTTAGCAAGTTACTATCTGTAAACTGCCTTCACCTTTTCCCTAGCTTATCATTCAGATGCCATTTACCAGCTGCTTTATCAGTCCTATTAAAAATAACATGGAAGCAGTTTTTTTTAAATGCTTTTCATATTTGGTCACTGTCCAAACCCAAACCTGCAGAACTCTTTCTATTTGTGTGTAGCAATGTTTTGGCTGACTGACTCTAAGTGGAAGTCTGCATAAATTAGATTTTTTGCCAAACCTTTTATTCTGAAAATGGTAATCTAGAACAACCATGCTCAAACTGCTTAAACACTCACAGGAAGGAATACATAAAGTATACACATGTACATGCATAATGTCTTTGTTAAACTTGTTAGCTTGTTTTTTTATACTCTTTAGCAAATCAGAAATATAAATTGCTCGAATCTGTGTAAATAATTTAAAATAGAGGAAAAGTAATTATAATATTACAATTCTATTATAATATTATAACTGCTACTTATTGGTTTATGTTAATGTTAGGCTACATTTGGCTACTGTTGTTAACTAGATTTGTTACAAAATCAGAATTAATTTGTTCTTTTCACCTTTAGATATTGAGCGTAGTCTTTTCTATTGGTATTGGTCCAATATTGATACTGAGTACTACTCCGTACAGATTTGTAAAATGGGAAAAAGCATGCAGCATTGCAAGAGAACCCTTTCAGTTGAAATGTTGCATCATTATTTGTCCTTCACTTCCACAAGCAAATTACCCATTCTTCCTCTCATTGTTGCCCTAATTACCATACGCTCCCTCTGCTCTGCAGTGTAACAGACAATCAGGCCCATCCATTAATCTGTGCGACTAGCGTCTGATGCACCACAGGGACGTCATGATGGCTCAGCCTGCAGCCAGACTGCAGGAGAGGTCGGACAAGACAGCCAGAGCAGGAGGAGCTAACCCTACTGTTCTGAGATCAAAGCACCACTGACCTTACATTCATCATATCAGCCTGTTCTGGACCAGAGATGACTGCTTCTCCACTGAGGCCACAAAAGATAAATGCTCAGTGCAGCTTTAAAACTTCTGATTCAAACTACGACAATATCTTTAATTAACCAATCTAATGTTGCCTCTTAAAACCAGACTATACCAACAGAACAAACATAAACAAACACAAACATTTCATCCCATGTTTGCGGGTGCTCTTTGGAAGCAGAAAAGTGCAGGTAAAATGAACTAGAGTTCATAGGTATACCTATTACTGAGCCACATCACGAAAATTCCTTGTTCTGTAAATGGACTAACCTTTTACTCTAATGATGCTGCTTGCATGGACCACCAAGTGTTCTGATGAAGTAAGAACCTGTTTTTGTTTTGGCTTATTAACTTATGTTCTTAATTAGGCTGGTCAACTAGCTAGAACACACCCAACAGTATGTATGTACTAAAAAGTTCTTATGATATGAATCACAGTAAAACTTCAATATAAAAGTCTGAAAAATGTTGTTTGAATGGGTCTGTGCTTCAGTCAGACATAGCATCAAGCCTAGGCTGCATCTTAAAAGGCTAGACACAAATAGTGTGCTATAAAGTTTTGACATTACAGCTTCTACAACCAAATAATGCACTTTTCGTCGATTATGGACGTTGCTGAATTTACACTCCTATGTAGTGCAATATGTTCAGCCCCAAAGTCAGGAGAAGGGCACAGTGGTATCATATAAGACTCACTGTAGTAATGGTGACCAAAAAATACGTATAAAGCAAAGTACTGTTATCATGAGTAGATTAATGTACAACAAAAAGTTTCAAAGTCAAAGAAATGTCTGTCTAGCAACAAAGGAACTACATTTCTTTGTGGATTACTTGTTAATTATTAATACTAATAATAACAAATTATTTTCTAAACAGCTTTGTATTTTGTTTTATAAAGCAATAAGCCACTCAAGGCCACTCCGATTTCATCTTTCAACAATCAAACACGGGTATGATACACCAATGTTTCTGTCTTTCATTTAAAACAAAATTCAATTACATTTTTTACAGCATTACTTATTATCAAATGTTTACACATGAAGCAACTGTAACTGCCCACTAGTGCATGAACAGAATCGTCCAGGCTCATAATCCGCCTATTGATTTGTGTATTAAGGATCAAATATTGGCTAATTCCAAGTCCTAGCCGACTGTGGTTGTACACCCCAGTTCCAAATGTTTCATGCTAAGATAGAAGTTTTAATAGAACCAAACAGGTTGTATTAAAAAAAAATAACAATTCAGTTTATTTACCAAATAGGTAAATGAACTGAAATTGTTATAAAAATTATAGATCAATCTACCTCTAGTGCATTAAAGCACACAATACTGTAGTCTTGCTTAATTTAAAATAGCTGCACACAGTATGAAAACATTTGAAATGGGGCTTTGCTTGGAAGGAGACTTTTTTTATTGCTGCCCAGAGGCACTGAGTAAGAGTTACATCACCAGATGTGTTGACTGTGAATGAGAATAAGAATCGTGTGCAGATATAATGTCCACTATGTTGGAGTACTGCATATTATAGTGTAAGCAACTGCACAAGGGGTAGAGAAATTGACTGACATTAGCAACATCAAGAAATCCTTGGTAATTCCGTGTGCATTCAGCATATAATCATTGAGTCATAAAATGAGATGAGTCAGAAGTGAGAATAATTCTGCTTAGATCTCAACTCTTAAACCCACCCATCTGAAACAAGAAATGTCAAGAAAAAAGTACCATAATAAGACAGATTAAGCAGTATAGTGGCCCTGATAAACAAAACAGTAAAATGTACAACCCATTGAAATGGTCATGTACCTTTCATGGTGTGTTACATGTGCAGGATCTAGATATTTGGTGGGAAAAAATGTTATTTTATTTGTGACAATAATCATTATCATTTCACCTGGATGCAAGCACTTAAAAAAAAAACACACATTCAAAATTTAAAAACTCAATGAAGTGTATTATCTAATGTTGTTGCAAAAGGACATAGCCATGTATATCCATTGCATAGTCTTTGCATTCACAGATGAATTAGGAAATGAATGTAGGTGGAAGAGCTTAAGACATAATTTGCTTAACATACTGTGAGGGAGGCAGATGTTTGACTGCAACGTTTGATCAAATAAACATTGCTGGAATTACATCAGAGTTAATGTTATGCACAGGATATTGAAGAGGATAACGTGAATCAAATAACTGGTAAAATGTACTATGAACATTTTCAAAAGGAATTATGTTTTATCTTTTCTTACCTTCATTACAGTAACGACCTACATATCCAGTTTTGGAGCAATCGCAGTATGGCTCCCCATCTGCCAAAACACAACTGCCTCCGTTTTCACAGGGATTCTCTGTGCACATGCCCTCCATCTCCAGCCGGACATTTTGGCTCCCTAGTCGTGTGGGTACCTGACTGCCATAACCCAGGTCAGTAATAATCCCCTTGAAAGGAGGCATCTCCCTGACAGCTGGTAGCGTTAGAGCTGACATCCGGATGTCTTGAGGAACTCCTCCGAGGTAAAGGTCACTGACGATCTTCATGAACTGCCTCTGCGGTCGTACTTCATCTGCTTTAGACTCTCCATCCAGAGTCAGTACCGTTCGCAGGTTGTGCCTGCTAATGGTAGCAAAGTGCCAGCGACTGTCGTTGACCATCTTGTCTGAGCTTACTGTGGTTTCGGCGCAATCCACACTAAACCGAAGCTTCATTTTCCCTCCTGCAACAGTCACAAGCAGGAAGTCACAGTAACCTCCATCATCAAAGTACAGTATCAGACCATCAGATACAGCTGTTTTGAACTGAAAAGTGAGGTCACTTCTGGTGCTGGCATCCCAGCGGAGATAGCGAGCCCATTGGCCTTCAGAGCCTGTAAACTCCAGACCCAGGCCCATGCCCAGAAGCGAACTGAGCAGCAAAAATATAGTAGGTGGTTGGCAGAGAGGAGGCATGGTAAAAAATGTTATTTATCTCGCTGTTCTTCAGGCCAAGAACACAAACCTTCTTTCATTCGATGGCCGATGTCCCTAATTGATTTTCTTGGAAGATGTCAAGGTCATCATCAGTCAACATATCCTTTAGATATTACAGACAGACAGAAAAACTAAGACCATAAATCAAACAGAGAACTTCCCAGATTGTGAATTCCCAAACAGCAAGACAGCCTCAAGAAAAGAGGGCTATTCAGCTTGCTCTGTCAACGTTAGAGAAGCTTGCCTGATGACATTTGTTTGAAGCGACTTCCAGTTTTAGAACATAGATCCTCCATGTTGGATTTGACTCCGCAGAACCGCCACATCGTAAAAGACAGCATTGGGTATCTTTACGTTAAACCTGCCAAGAAAAATTTATAAAAATTAATGACTTCATTGTTTATTGTTTTGTTGCACAAAATTAGTGACTAATATCTCACCCTATGACCTCATTGACCTTGGCATTGACCAGACTTTGACTCCAGAGACTGTTACTCTTGATGTTGATTAACAATAACTCTTTCAATAGTCTCTTTTCCGCATTGTCTGGCTGCAGGCCATCATCCACTGATTATAGTCAGAATTTTATTCTGTCCTCACTCCAGTCAGTTATACAAGGCCCATTCTTACAACTGCTGTTTGGAGGATGGTTTCATTTTGAGTGAAGTAGAATTGACATCATTCCCTTTTACACCAGATACTACAAATCTAGCACAGCTCTGTATGAAGCTTCCTTTCTAGTCTCTCCTTCATACTCTGAATAAGTGTCTGAGAGGAGATTGAAACAGTCACTCTTATATTATTTAGACCCAACTTTACACAGTACATGCCATGCCAAATGATTCTTGAGGAGAATAAAGAACCTAGTGAAATTTACAAATAAAGAAGACATTTCTTGGATTGACAAAAGGCCTTATTAGTATCATATTACTAATGTATTACATCGGTATATTCAACTGATTTCATATTGTTGGTCACTGCATATTACGTACATTCAATAGAATTTGCAATTATTCACAGACAAGCATAAAGTGGCCCAATCTTGATATACAGTTGTAGCTCCCAGCTGAAGGCAAGCACAGCACAAACTCAAATAAACAAACATTACTGCAGACTCTAAATGGTGTTTCAGCCCCAGTCAGACATTTAAACAACTATTCAAAAGGACATACCCTCTTAGATCTCTAAATTGTGATTTTGGACATCATTGTGTTCATAAACTAATTTAGACTTCATCTTAAATATTTACACCACAGAGTAGCTGAACAGGTGAGTCAGTGCAAGAAACCATACGTGTGTATAATTTCATCCCTCTACACCCTTGCTGTTGATTTGGCAGAGCACAACGGTAGACAATACCCTCCCCAATCGCAGAAGTTCCACAGCAGTGGAACACAATAAACCCTTTAACCACCTGCCCTGAATAGTTAATCTCTCCCTGGCAGGGAACTATTGAGCTCAGATAACTGATACCAGCATGCATGGAGTGTCTCTTCTTACGACATTCAGCCTTCTCTGTGTGACGGTGGCCGGCCAGCCAGCCTTCTTTCTAAGGGATTTAGGAAAAGCAAAAAAGTCCAAGCAAGAGCACAATATGCAGATCATGGGTGAGTCGTGTAACACGCATGTCATGTAGATGGCACAGCTGAGCAGATCTGAGTAGGTTTCAGCTAAATGTCATGTGGCAGCTCCTCTCCACTGAGAGTGTGTCTAGTCTGAAACTAGACACTCATGCACAACATGACAACCGGCATACTGCAAGTCCCAATCAGCAGACGGATTTATTAGAAACATAATACCGAGATATCTAGTTTCACATGATGTACGTCAAAGTGAACATAAAAACTGCCCACAGGATCTGAATAGGACTATACTAAAATGCTGACATAGCTGCAAATCAGGCACATTACCACTGTGTTACACACATTTCATCAGTCTTTTAAAAGATAAAAAAAAGAAAAAAGAACGAAAGAAATTATATTCACGAATAATGACAATTAGCAATGCTAAAAAATGATCTCTATCAATGGACTACAGTAATATTCCATACACCTCCATGAATTATGTTTTATTGTCAGCTAATTTGTGCACCCTAAGAATCATTTATTCATCAGGGGGCAGGCAGGCTCTCGGTTTAGAGAGTAGTACAATTTCACATCGTAAAAAAAAGGAAAAGCATGTCTTGATTTAGGTTTGCGCAGTGGACAATAAAAGAAGTGCGTGCATGTGTGTTCCTCAACACAGTTTAACCAGAATGTCCTCGACGGTTTAATGACACTGTAAATCTAAATCAGCCCAGACATGTACAGAGAAATACTGTTTACATGTCTGTTCTCTTGCTTTGGAAGGTCATCTCAAAGAAGGGTGTTCGAATGCTTTTCAGGGTGGCTAACTGGGCTACTCGAGGTGAGTGAAATAACTAGGTTCTTGTGAGCACTGGAGCACAGAGGAGGGGGGCGGGGGGGGGGCGGGGGGTGGTGGTTCAGGTAGTGCTACTCAGCTGAAACAGAAATAGTTCATGTTAACTGAACGCATTCTTGCACGCAGCACCTGGACGCAGTCAAGCTATAGAAGGCAAACTTGTGCAGAATGCCTACTACGTGACGGTGGTCTACATTCCAAACGTAGGCTTCGAATTCCAGTGGTTACATGAAAATGAACACATATATACATATTGAATTCAGATACGAAACGGACTGCGTAAAATGCTGCTACAAAATCATTTTCGCTTGAGGAAATAGGCTAAATCTGAGAAAGCAGAAAGCCTCGCATGCTACGCATCGTAAACAGACGTGAACAACTAGCAGGCTATAGTGTGTAAGTTAGCTACGCTAACGTGAGAAGGAAATTCATTGGGTTGTAGTCTGCCAGATAATTCCAGAAGAGACTGAATATTAACCAGCTCCAGTAAAACAGATGCATTGATGTTTTACCTTTTAAGGGGAGGAACGCCTCTTCAAGTCCCAAATGTTATCAAGAAACCTTTAATTTCCGCGATTTTAAAGGAAGCTGCCAGCAATAGAGCGATGCGAAGGTTAATTCCAGTGCAGCGGGACGGTCAGTGCTCGCGCGCTCCAGCATCTCCCGGCTCACTTGTGAGCGCTACAACCAGCTTCTCACTCACGAGCGCCACCGCTCCGCCCCTGCACGAGCTTAAACATGCCATTTAAAGGCGTAGGAAGGGCAAATGAAAACGTGTTTACTCGCAGGGGATCCGTTTTTGTGGCACCCTTGAAGGATTTGGGCTGCGTTGCGTTTGACTACATGAAAATTCCTCTCAGTGGGATAAAAGTGACGCGGTAGGAATAAACAGAACACTCTTCAGAAATAGAATTCACCTACGGGCTACATTTGTGTGTTGTTTTTGTTGTTATTATTATTATTATTATTCTTATTATTATTATTATTATCATCATTTAATGATTTAAAGTGTGTTGAAGTTGCCCTTTAGAAACATCCTAAGTGATTTCATGTGGAAAGCTGGGTGCCAGTATAAGAAAAGCCTTCTTTGAGCTGTCCATGGTGCTGATTTCCAAGGGAGCAAGTTTAAATGTATACTTTAATAATAATGAATATAATTTTAGGTAATGTACCATTGGCACAGAAGAAGATGTAGAAGACATTGCGTGTACAGACAAATGCACTTTATTGAACAGGCGCTTCAACAGCAAGTCACCCCAACACAAAACCTGGGAGGTGTTAAGCGGGAGTACAGAACACCAGTGGATTTTGGGCAAACTTAGACACAAAGCCAATCCACCACAGACACAATTTAACAAACAGCAATTACTTTACTAGTTGCAACCACTACAACAACAACAACTAATACTACTACTACCAGGAAGGAGACTCGGTAGAATGGAAGTACTCGTATTTCAACCACTTGATCATTTTGCCAGTAACTCTCACCAACAATCCTAACTGTGTTTGGATGATGGAAAACACCCCCACCATTATGACTGGATAATTGAAACATGCCCACTAGCTCTGTTCTGCACAAAACTCTCCTTGAATGTCACAGTAGTAACTCATTTCCTGAAGGTGATTGCCCAGCTTAAGCATTCAAAAACAAAGTTGCTAGGGTGTTGCTAACATCTAAAAAATACAAGTAAATTTGTTTATACTTATAAACCACATGAGGCCACAGCCACAACCCAGTGGAAGGTGGAATTATGCATTTCTCCAAATAGGAGTATATGTGGATCATAAGCTTTTTTTCCAATCAGCTTGTTTAGGCCTATTCTTTTCAAGCCATTTTTCAAAAATATCAAAATCTGACCTCAAAGTAGTGAATTATGAGATTAGCTCTTGCAGGCTAATTAAGCAAAATATACAAAAGTGCAGCTTAATGAGACAGGGCGGAAGTCCTTTGGGAAGCAAAAGCAACCACAAAGTATCCAGGCCATGAATCCACACACAAATGGGCTACATTTATTAGTAAAGTGCAGTATTAGTAAAGTGTTACAGAGGTAAAGGAACATCAAAGGGTGAAGACAGTTTAACCTTTCAAAACTTGATTAAAAACAATCATTATACATATATATATATATATATACACACAGTACCTTAAGTTTAGACCAAAAAGTATGCTTGGTTTCAGAATATAAGACATCAAATTATAAAATAGTACTCATTGAATTATACAGTCACCTTAAAAACCCTAAAAAATGGCAACTTTAGAGTAGAATGAAACCACTCTGTTTTTTTTTTTTTTTCTAAACAATTTAGGCCAATTCTATTGGCCTGCTCATCATGAATATTTACCAAATTGAAAGGGTAACTAGAGCTTTTCATTTGTGCAAAAAACGACTAAGTTTTTGTGCAACAAATTCTATATTAGAGATTGGGCAATTTCACAAGAATATAATAAGAATATAATATTGTGATACATAATATTACATACAAGAGTATATGTGATATGTTACCATATTTATTTTTTCAGACATCTCATCAGTTAAAATGTGTTTAGAAATGGTGTATGTTAATAAAATTATAAAATAATTTTATTATTTAAAATTATGTCATTTTTAGAACATTATGCAAACATGCGTCCACGACTGCATGTCTGTATAAATATGGGTATCTGAACATGACACACCCAGGCTTAAATTTTCAGTCTTTCAATAATATTTGGGTATTTTTAATTGACAAGAACCACAGAAACATCTGCTTAAGGTCAGTTTATAACAGTTTACATTTTAGCTGAAATTAGTTGCTCAGAAAAGATGTAATTACTTTGCAAATCTCCACATTTATTATAGAGAACATGCAGTTATTAAATATAAAATTAATGTCTAATGTAGTTTGTTTTTGCTAAAACATCAACTTTATTATTGAAAAGTAAGCGTATCATGGCAAGACAGTCTCAAAACCAGGCAATATCTCACCCAACTTACCAGTCTCTAAATAATTCTAGCAGTTTGTTACATGTTGAACATATGAAATTGTTTGTAGCAATAGGCTGTCAGCAGTTAAAGCACTAGGACCCCTCAAACATAAATGACCTGACTTCACCCTACATCATTATAAAAGCATTTTACAGCTCTGAATATGAGCTATTAATGTTTGCAGTGGTTCATAATGTATTCAAGTCCAAAATGAAAAGTTAACACTGCTGTGTGTGTGTGTTTGTTGAGACAGCAGGCCACACAGCAGTAGGCATTACATGACCATTTTTTTGTTCCCATGGTGCTGCTGCTCATTCTGTGGTGCAGGCATAGTGTGTTTGAACAATGATCCGGTTTCTCGAGCGTAAGCTGAGATAAGGGAAGGACAGTAGGGCTGAAAGCACTACCACTCTGGCTTTGAACAATACCCCTACACCAGCAGGCACGTTTACTCTGACAGGGCACCATATGCTCCTATCAATTTTCACCATGCCCCCAATCTTGCCACTTCATGCTGCAGAAAGTCTGAATAGGCACTCATCATGACAAAGTTAGTCTAGTTTATCCAATCCTAACTTATTTCAATCCTAGCTCAACTCCAGCTGTCGATGCTTATGTATCAAAAATGCAGACATCAGTGAGTGATTTTTACAAATTACAGAGGAGTACAAAAAGTGACACTCGCTCATCAGCCTTGAGGTGATTTTGGTGCTACAATGCTAGAAAAATAAAGACAAACTTCCTCCTACAAATGCAGCCACTTATATTTTGCTTGATCTAGTTACTGCTGAAAAATTAAAAAGAAGTGTTTAACCAAAATAGTACCTTTGAGAAACAAGCAACTACACCACAGTCAGTCACAGTCAGTAAGCTCCAAACTGTATCCCATAACTGTTTGTCATCAGAATGAAATAATTATGATTAGCAGAATAAATTCTGAACTCCATGAAATAATCTTCTAGCTTAGAACATCTGCAAACATCCTATATTCAACTCATCACCCTTTAAACATATGACTAGCAGCCTCAATACTCACGTTCTCAATATTAACATTCTCCAAAAATATAACTTGATTCCTCAATAATATTCACATTTCCAATGTACTGTTTGTTAGTTTATTAATTTACTTTTTCAGTTAAAACACAGTTATTAGACTATCAGTAATACCTTCAAAACAAATAAAACAACCTTTTTGCTATGTGTTTATTGGTTTTAAAATGTAAACATCACCTGAGGACAGATTTCTATGTATTCATTTAACAGTACAAATGGATACATGTTGTTTGGTTTATGTTCAGTCGACTTTTTGTGGTGACTTTGAAATAAGTTTTAGAGAAGAAAGGAAAGAAAATGACCTCATCATCATTGTTTTCCAAAGTTACAGTGGAAATTGGACTATGAGTGCTGCATAATAATGAATAAAATGTTTGCCTATTTTTTATGTTATAAAACATTATTGTACAATAAACAATTTTTTTCACTGTTCCTCTTCAAATTAGGGTATTCTACTGAATCATGTCATAAATTACACTGGAACATTGTTTTTCTAGTATGTTGTTAGTAGTGCAGTAAATTAAAGTACAATACAGGTACATTGAATGCTTTCTAAATAATGCAGGGGTAAATTATAAGGGAAGCAGTAGAACTGTAAAGATCTAATTATGTAAATCAGGCACCATCTGTGGACAGTCTACTTCTAAGCATTATACAACTCTTTAAACATTTTAAACATTAGTCCTAGGGCCCCTCAGGCAAATGCAGGTAAAGTTGTGTACAGATATATATTTGAAAAGTTGTTTGGTTCTTAAGGTTTACCCCTTTGATATGCATGCCATAATAAGACCCAGTGGACCCATACGTGTCTTTTTGACATACAGGAGCTCAGTGAAAGTTAGTCAGAATTTGTCAAAAGGTCACCAGATGTTGTGATTAATTATCAGGGGCCTTCAACAGATTGACCTTTTGACCTTTTTGTATAATAGGCTGCTGTCCTTGAAAGAATCAAAGTCAAAATACCAAACAAGGATTGCAGTTTTTGACATGACATGTATTTACAAAGTTTTTCATTTTAGAGAACTGAATCAAATAAGACCAAGTACTCATCTGTAAACCTTATAATATCAAGGCAATAGAACTTTTTAATGATTTTTCAGATTTTTGAGCGCTGCAGCACCCCTTTATGGCCCATCTGGACCAATATATATACACTATATATATATATATCTCAATATATGTCTCAATATATATACACTATATTGCCAGAAGTATTCACTCACCCATCCAAATCATTGAATTCAGGTGTTCCAATCACTTCCATGACCGCAGGGGTATAAAACCAAGCACCTAGGCCTGCAGACTGCTTCGACACACATTAGTGAAGGAATGGGTCGCTCTGAGGAGCTCAATGAATTCCAGTGTGTTACCGTGATAGGATGCCGCCTGTGCAACAAGTCCAGTCGTGAAATTTTCTCATTACTAAATATTCCACAGTCAACTGTCAGTGGGATTATAACAAAGTGGAAGCGATTGGGATCGACAGCAACGAAGTGGTAAGCCGCGTACAATGACAGAGCAGGGTCAGCAGATGCTGAGGTGCATAGTGCGTAGAGGTCACCAATTTTCTGCAGAGTCAATCCGTACAGACCTCCAAACTTAATGTGGCCTTCAGATTATCTCAAGAACAGTGTGTAGAGAGCTTCATGGGATAGGTTTCCATGTCCGAGCAGCTGCATCCAAGCCTTACATTACCAAGCACAATGCAAAGCGTTGAATTTTGAAATTTGAAAAATCAAAGCAGTGGTTCTCTGGAGTGATGAATTACGCTTCTCTGTCTGGCAATCCGATGGACAAGTCTGGGTTTGGCAGTTGCCAGGAGAACAGTACTTGTCCGAATGCATTGTACCAAATGTAAAGTTTGGTGGAGGGGGGATTATGGTGTGGGGCTTTTTTTCAGGAGTTGGGCTCGGCCCCTTAGTTCCAGTGAAGGGAACTCTTAATGCTTCAGCATACCAAGAAATTTTGGACAGTTTCATGCTCTCAACTTTGTGGTAACAGTTTGGGGATGGCCCCTTCCTGTTCTAACATGACTGCACACCAGTGCACAAAGCAAGGTCCATGAAGACATAGATGAGCGAGTTTGGCATGGAAGAACTTGACTGGCCTGCACAGAGTCCTGACTTCAACCTAATAGAACACCTTTGGGATGAATTAGAGCGGAGACTGCGAGCCAGGCCTTCTTGTCCAACATCAGTGTCTGACCTCACAAATGTGCTTCTGGAAGAATGGTCAAAAACTCCCATGAACACATTCCTAAACCTTGTGGAAAGCCTTCCCAGAGGAACTGAAGCTGTTATAGCTGCAAAGGGTGGGCTGACATCATATTAAACCCTATGGATTAAGAATTGGATGTCACTCAAGTTCATTGGATGTCACTCAACTCAAGATCCGAGTTGATCAGATTAACTGCTGATGAGTCATAGCAAATTAAGTTAGAAACGCCATTGCCGCAATGGTTAATTCACAGATGGTTAAGATCCAGAGACTATTTCGAAATATGTGGTTCGAGAACAGTTAAAAGTTTTTTTTAATACACTTCAAATTGCAAAGTTGTTTGGAATATTGAACTACATGATATGAAACCAATTATGTGACCATCAGTAAAATAAATAAATATTCTATTTTTATGAATAGCAACATCCAGTGGCCAAATCGTATGACATTTCACTGTTACTTAGCAATTACCTCTATGGACACACTACTCAAGTTTCATAATGATTGGTTAATGTTAAGCCTTTCTATTGCCTGCTGAAAGTTGATTGGCTAATAGGGGTCGTAAAGTTTTATGTATCAAGTTGTCCTTAGAAATGCACTTTTAACATGTCTCAAACACGATGCCTGTAAAATTGCAGCTCAATTGGATGTACGGTTTCTGAGAAAAAGCTAGAAACAGCTATGTTGCATGTATAGCGCCCCCTATGGATGTAAATGGACCAAACTCGATATGCTACCTCAGAATCTAGTCCTAAACCATCTTAAGTTTACATTTTTTTTGGATGAAGTGTTCTTGTGTTACAGATTTTTATATTAATAATGTATTTTTTCAGAAGGGTTCATTTGCATATGGCAGCCATATTGTTGTATTGTTTTTTAAATTTATGTTTTTGATAATTATTGAGGTTCAGGGTCTGGAAGATTTTTTGAGATTTTTTTCAGAATTCTTGTAAACCCTTAGACTAGTTTGCAAAAGTAGATTTTGCATATTATGCATATTAGCAAAAAATCTAAGTGGGCGGAGTTAAGTAGTCAAGATACCAGATTCACTTGTTTTGTCCCAAGGAATCGAGAAAAAATGTTTTGTTTTAACGGAGAAAAAGAAGAAGAAGAAAAATTCTACCAATTACAATAGGGTTCCAGCACTACCTGCTTGGGCCCCTAATAATAATAATAAGAAGAAGAAGAAGAAGAAGAAGAAAACTTTATTAAATTATGGTGAATATTCTTCTCAGAATGTCCAGAATACCCTGTGCGTTTGCCTTCGAATGTCCTGTGGACATATCCACCTCCCTTACACCTGAAAAGCTCTTTCTCCTTGACCAGATGCTTTGTGTCTTGCCTCTTGCAATATGATGCACTTCGTTCATCCCCATACCAGCTGGAAGTCTGCACTATGGCAGCACTTTCTAAATATCATGTGTTCTATCTGTTACAGTGTTGTAGTGTAATACTCAAAGTAATTAGACACAACAGATGAAGCTCACAATAAATCTACATTTCTCCACTCTAAGAGAGGATCTGCATAACTCATGGGTTAATAAACAGCAGGTTTAAGCAGTTTACACAGTTTATATTATTTCAAGCTAGTTATTCTATGCATTGTGTGCTATAGATGATAGCATATAATGACTGCATGTCCACTGTCAGTATCAAACTGAGTGTGTTGGTCTGATATTTAATAATGGACACCCTTGCGTATGCCTTCCCCACTGCTATAGGCCCAGATGCACACTATTGTCTTGGCCGTAGCTTGCCTCCTCTCCTGCCAGCTCTGACTGTGTGATATCTAAATGCTGCAGACTACTGCCAGATGGCCAGTGTGTGTGTGTGTGTGTGTGTGAGTGTATAGACATATATGCACACACATTCTAGAGTACACAAACAAGCACCTGCTTGCAATAATCTCTCTGTCTCTCTATCTCTTTTTCTAGTTTACAGGTGATGGATAGTAATATTTCATAGCGTGCAGGGCACTAGCCAAACGTTTAGTAGTCATGGCACCTTGGCAACCTGCCTGTGGCACTCCACTCTCTCTGATTTCTCCTGGGATCAGGGCAAGCTCCATTCTGCCCAACTTATATCTGAAGACCGATGTTGCCGTAATTGCTGTAGTTGTTGATTTAGTAACTGTTTTTCTCAAAGTGGGAAACTCAAGGCTGTGGCAATGACAGGACAAACTGCCGCATGAAATGATGGTTTGTTGGATAAACAGAAACATGGGAGTGTAGCTTTGTATAGCTGCCCTTTGGAATTAGGCATTGAGAAGGTTTTGTCAGGCTAAATGAGGCTGAAGGTTGTCTGAAGTGCCTCAATTATTATGGTGTGTAGTGTTGTAATGATTTTTGGGTGATGAAAATAACATTGGCAAATTTTTCAAGTGCACCATAACCCTCTTCAAACATACCCTGCGATTACAAAATGCCTCAAAATAATTGCAAGTAAAGTGGGGCAAACCTGCAGTCTTTAAAGTGACCATGTCCTTATTTCTTGCATTTTATTTTTTCCCCATAGCTCCACTTCTGACATTTGTGTGAGTTTATGTACTAAAACCAGTCATACCATGTGAACTTCAGTTTAACATTGTCTTAGAACTAAGGAGGCTGTTTTTGTTACTGTGCCTGATGCTATTGTGCCTGTGCCTTATGACCAATGCACATAAATTACCTCACTCCAACTTGCTACCCTGTATGCCGGCCTTATTCAACAATCAGTCTGGGTGGCAATTTTTTATTCTAACTTCAACATGAACAGGTGGGCTGAAAATCATAAAAAGAGAATTCAAAAACAGGATAAGGACATTTAGTTTGCCAGCCCTTTAAAATCAGTGATAAAGAAACCACCTAGGGGGTTGAGACTTCATCATACAGTAGGTTCGCCACATCATGTCTTCTCATTCATATTCTACTGCTTGTGTCTCAGACACAGGCTCACATGTCTTTGTTATAATGCTGAAAGCAGCAGCACCGGCGGCCAGACCCAGCATACAGATTATTACTCCATTTAAGTGACAAATGATTTGTCAGCACAGTATTGAAAACGAGTTGGGCGCTCAGGGCAGCTGCTAATGTTTGCTTTTAGATTTGGATTTACAGCCAGCCAGAGGACAGATCAATCAGTGCCAGCTCAAAAAGAGCTGTCAAAAGCTAAAACAGAGTCTCTGTGATTCAGTGCAGTACAGAGACAAAGACACCAAAGAGTGACACCAAAGCTTAATAAACGCAGAAATATTAATTATTAGTTATCATTTATATGTGCTTGAAGGAATTTTTCTTTCCTAGCATGGTGGCATAATGTCCACTTTGTCAGCTAAAGCAGGCTGTTTTTGTTACTGTTCTTTTATGTCTGACATATGTAAACGACCTCTGTTCTATTTGACTGCCCTGTATTGTGCTTCATTCAGAAAGCAGTCCAGATGTTCACTTCAGGTTTCATTTCCGCTTTCACCCATCGCTTTTCTCCTTTTGTCATCCTTGTTTGCACCATTTTCCTGGTACCCAAAATGTAGCTCATAAGCTAAAACACATTTGGTGTCTGATGTTTGCTTATTTATTTCACTGTGTGGCAATGAGGCTAATGTAGCTAACAAGTGATGAGAGATGTATGATTTTACAAGCTAGTTTACAGCTCTCTGATTTGGCCCTAGAAAGGAAAATAGTTATTATTTTTTGGTTAATAATTTGATGAACTCTGTTCTGAATTGCTGGATTAAAGTGAGTCACTATAATAATTACACAGAAGCAACATTTTAACACACACAGGCAGGAAAATAGAGTGAACCTCCACGTAAATGTAAAAAGCTATGTTGTCATACTATTTAGTTAGCTATGCTAGCTAGTTACTTGGAGCTTGCAAGTAGCTGTTACCTTGACTAGTAAATTACATTCCATCTTGACATCTACACAATGTAAGTTGCTAGATGATGCTCACCCCTTTAAATCACACCGCACAGCTGCTAATTACAGGTTGTGGTTGGTGAAGTTGAAACTGCCCCTCTCTTTGGCCTATTCAGTGTCAAACCCTGAGTGAAGCCTTCTCGACATCGTTATTTTCCTGACCTTAATTGTACAAGATGTGGTCCATGTAAACATGCCCATTGACAGTTTCGTTTTCTGGAAAGGATATTCTGCAATTTGCTGTTGCTAAAACAGATGAACACACATTGTTTTAAGTACGTAACTGCTCAACAGATAGCATTACAGGAAGAGTAACTACAACAACTTATCCAACTGTTAATATAGCATAGTATTCAATCAGATCATTGTTCATCTCCAACAACTTGAATATATTCTGATCATTATTCCTATACATTGTTTTTGCAGCCCATATCCCTCTATCCTCAATCAAGAGATTTGGCCAACATGCAAATTTGTTGTGTTTGCCCAAAACAGCTGTTTTAGAGGCATTGTAAACAAATGTGGAAAATAACTGTGGTCAGCTTAAACAAATGCAAACAGCTCTAAGAGTGATCAGGCAATTATGTCACAATTGTGACAGGCCAAAGATTCAGTGTAGAATAAATGTAGCATAAATACTGGACACCAAACATGTTTTGGCAGTTCAACAACATTTGGGAATTGGTTAATTGTTTTTGACTTTTGCTAAACATTTTTTTTAATGAGGTCATGACATTCGTACACACAAACCATGAAGAGCCTGCCTTCCCTTTTCCAAAAGTCTTGCTAATGCTGTGAGTCCCTGGATAAGTCTCCTCCTGTGTTGAAAATCTCCATACACTGACACACAACCTATCATATCCACTCCTTCTGAACAGGCATCAGTGCTTGATCTGCAGTGTTTCTCCTTCTTATAGAGGCAGATGCAAGCAGCCAGCTGCGTTCATAGGCAAGCACATACAGGCCACTTAAGTCTCCTTGATCCACTTCTCAAACCACTGATCTCTCTCACTCTCTCTTCATCCTTAATTGATTCAGCTGCCTAATCCCTGTTGTATTGAGTGCGTGGAGAGTACATGCGATTGAAGCATTCCCCTGGGAGCTCTTCAGCTCAGAGGTCATCTGAAGCAAAGTGAGGCCAGGCGCTAGATGTTGACACGGAGGATTGTGCTTACTCTTCACTAACTCTCTCTAGCTGGCCTCTGTTAGACACCACCAGCAGTCAGTCATGCTGCCATGTCACAAATGGTGGAGTGTGCATAGATGTAGTGACAGTGCCTAAAACAGACGCTGTACTGAACCAGAACTGTTTGGAAAAATAAACCAGCATTATATACTGCTATGATAAAGTAAGCAGCTTATCAATTCTTCAACAACCATGTTGGAAGACATATCCCATGGTCATAGAGGAGATGTTACTGTGTTTCAAGAGAGCCAAATTACTGGCCTGCATCAGGCAAAGAAAACAAAAATTTATATGACAGTAGTCAGAGCAAAAAAGGGAAGTTCATGAACCAATGCATCATGCATAGCTTTCCCTGTCTTTGAAGGCAGTGTTATGATCCTCGGTTGCTTCAGTTGTTCAAGCCTATACTTAGCAATGTTAGGAAACTAAATACAATTCAGATCTGCTTCTTTAAAAAGCTCATCCTGAAGTATCAAGGACTTGCCTGTAGCGCCACATTACACAATTCCCATTTTTTTAAATTAATCCAAGTACCATATGACTTTCAGTTATATGGACAAAAGTACTGGGACATCTTCACGTTAAAAGCAGTCCTATAACAGAATGCATTCAGGCAGGTAACATTCTTCTAACATTTACCAACCCAGATGCACCCATCAGACTGCCAAATAGAGAAGTGTGATTAGTCACTCCACAGAACATGTTTCCACTGCTCCAGAGTCCAGATCTGCCAATCCATACTGAGTTACTGAGTTACAATAGGACTGAATAAAACATTTAAATTCCATAATTAACATGTGTGTCCTAATACAGCCGTCATTTGGGCATGTAGATATAACGTTGACTTAAAGCTAGCTAATTAGCAAATGTGCTAACGGAACTAGTGTGCATGCTAAAGAGAAGCATGTACGTTATTCATGTGTAGATGTGTGATCCTACGTGCAGAGATAGCTATACAAAATATCACTTCTTGTCATTGACCTAAAACCTGACCTAAAATTAGTGTAAAAAAAATGTGCAGTTTGAAATCGCTGTAAGTTTGAATAACGTTACATGTAAAAAGTAAATGAACTTGTGTCTATAAACCTTCTGTCATTGAGAACTGGTGCAACAAACTCTGAGTACTTTCTGCCATGCATGAGCAAATTGTGCACATTCACATGAAAAGACCATTTTATTACATCAGGCTTCATTGAATATATATATATAAGAAAAATTAATTGTATATAGATCAAAGTTAATAAAATATTTCCTGTTTGGCTTTCTGTATTATATATATCCTGTATTATTTCATCCTGTAAAGTAGCAGTTTTAACCAATATCACCTTTTGTTGTGGTCACATGTATGAAATAAATTAGAGGCAAAAGGTACAAAAAATGAAACAGATAAAGCATGCATTTCAAGCATTATGTACAGTATATCTATGTCGATTTAGCAGACTACTGTTTTCTTCTTCTGTTATCTATTATATTGATTTCTTTTGTAAAAATTACAAGAGGAGCAAAATCATATTCACTCTGTAGCCTATACCAACATAACAACATGTACAGATGTATAGCATTTGAGTGCTAATGAATATACAGAATATACAGCACAATGTTTTGTCAGCAATTAAAAACAAGATTTAAAAACCCTCTAAACGTTCACTTTTAAGAGAATCTTAAAGGAAAGAAAGGAAACTAAATAATAATATGAAATGTGACTGTCTGGGGAAGTGCTTTTGTGTCATGTGGTTCCAAAACAGAACATATGTCAGGAATAATATTTTCAACAGAGGTATGTAAAACCTCACCTTGGACGACTATGTCCTATGATGGATGTCCTATGCAAATGGAAATCAGTGAAAATTACTAATGCACAAAGCTTTGTGTAGCGCTTTGGTGTTGGCAGTTTGTTTTGGAGATTAGAGGACCTCTCTGGTGGAAACACGCAATTGCACATAGCGTGTGAAAGAATATTTACTAAAGTTGGATTTGTTTCGGGACCCTCTAAGTGGATGAAACCCATGCTAGTGAGCAAGTTAGCAGAGTATTTACAGAGCACTTGAAGAACATTAACATTGTCATTATATCTTCATCAGTATAATGTGGATTTTGCAAAGCTTAACATTGAGCTGGACCTCTTTTGGAGCCTGTGCATGTGATGTTAATGTGTAAATATGCATGACATCATTGAAAAATTCTCACACAAATGCGACTGAACCCCTCTGACTAATTTCAGGCTTTACGGAGTGACTTTCTTTCAAAAAAGTGTTTTATTTTGCATTCCTGTCAAATTCATACCTTTTTTATTACAAATTAGACCAAAATAACTTTTTTTTAAAAATTGCATAGTTTTTTTAACTGTTTATTTTCATGAATTTCAGAATTTCTGGGTGTTTGGTATGTCCACCTTTTGCTTTAATGACAGTTGGCATGGACTGCATAAGTTATAAGACATAATGTGCAAAAGCCTAAGAGTTATGTACAAAAAGACTTAACATGCTCAACCACATGTATTTGCTTTATTTGTCTGAATAGTGACTTAGAAATAGTGATTTCATCTTGTGTCAAAACACATACCAAACAACAACTGAATTGCATCCTGTCCCATCATTAGTGGCCTACCATCCCCCATCTGCACACTCTTTGGCCTGGGTGAGAAAAAAATCTTCTCTGGAATAAAAGAGAACTCCAACCACATTCAGAAATGAGTTTGTGCCTTTTGACATTATGAGGTTAAGTACAAAGGCAGTGCTGATTCGGGGCTAAGCTGTAGACTAATATAGGAATGTGAGCATGAAAGACATTTCTAATCTGCTAATGCAAAATCACATTAACTTCCCTAATTTATTTTCACCACAGTGATGGTATATTACAGGCTGGGAATTGTGAGCCTTTGATAGGGACTGTGTCAAAGTTCTTAAGTAGAAATATGGAGGAAATGAACAGAGTCTTTCTTTGGCTGCAAGGGCTGTCAAAACACAACACTAGCAGAGTTGAAGTGCATTACAGAGGCTAGATTTGCAATTTAGAGTATAAATAGTGAATAAATTGCCTTTGCGCTGAGAGCGCATATTCCTAAAAACGTTTGAACATAGTTATGTTTAGCTAAATACGAAACAAACTGCAGCGACTATACATTCTGCAGCATCAAATAGAGAGACTTGTTCATGCATTCTAACTTTGAACACCTCAAATTACTATTAAACAAACTTGGTACACTTCCTCCCTCTCACCAAAACTATTGAGTTATAATGTTGCATCATAACAATGTTGGCCTCCTTATTAAGCCTGGAATTTATTTAATAGAATACTTATAATAAACAAGCATTTCCACTCTATGGGACCTCATGGATGCAATATCAGAATGTAAATTATGAAAATAAAAGAAAAACAAGTATCTCCAAAATGTCTGTACTATGTAGATTAAGCAGCCTACTGTTTTCCATTGTTAGCCTAACTTCTGTTTTGTTTATCTATTATATTGATTTCTTAAACATAAAAATTACAAGAGGAGCTAAATCATATTTACTCTCTAGCTTATACCAACATAGTGTACATATGTATAGTACTTGCTAATAAATATACTCTGATGTTCCACATTACCATATTCTACAACAACAGCAATCAGGCAGTCTGAAACTCTTTTTCATTTGTTGCTACACCGTCTTCTAGAATCTGACTTCATATAAATCACACTTTTTATAACCTTAACACAACTAACAGGCTGAGTCTCATGAAAGGCAAAATTGGTTTCCTTTCACATGTGGGTTCTATCTTTAGTAGTTTTTCAAATGAAGGTGCAAAATATTAATATGCGTAAATTATTATTATTAGCTAATATTAGTAATTACTAATTATTATTAGTAGCTAAGATAATCAGCTCACATTTAGTGTCAAATTTTGCATCAAATTAATGCCTTTTTTACATGTTGATTTCTCAACTGCTGAAACTGTTGAGAGCTCTTTAGGAACAGTGTGCAAATTCCGATCATCAAAGTCCAGCACAAGGCACCCATATGAAAAGGTGTTTTAGCAGATACAGTACCAGTCAAAAGTTTAGACACCCCTACTCCTAGAAAGTTTCCCTAGTTTTAGCTTAATGCTTTGCTTTAGCATAAAAGTGAAAACATCAAACAAAATAGCACTCATGGAATTATACTTTACAGGAGGATAAACAGCTTTCTTAACTTGCAATGAAGGTTGATATGTTTATGTTTTATTGGTCTGTCCATCATGAATATTCACAACATTGAAAGGGTAACTAGAGCTTTCGAACTGTGCCAAAAAAGAGGTATATTATAGTATATTATAGTGGTGGGAGATATGGCAAAATATTTAATATTGTGATACATCGAGTATATGTGGCATTTTACAGTTTTTCTTTTTTCTCAACAGTTGGAACTGTTAAGTGTAAACCTGTAGATCTTTAAGATAACAAAAAATATCCATTTAGTTGTGTGTGTCTAAACTGTTGATCAGTTATGTAGAACACACATAAAGGCTGGTTTGAGTTTTTAGATTGACTATATATGATTACTGTTGATAGGAGGTCTTAAAAGAAGACTGCTAACAAATAAGGCAAGTAGGGGAAAGTCCTTGTAGAGCAGTATAGTTTTAGCTCTATTGCATTTAATCCAATATATGGAGCCATTGATTACTTGTTTTAGTCTGAGTTTTTGTTGGATCCAATTTGCTCCAATCAGATTTGCCCAGTTTTCTAACTGTGAGATCAACAGTGCCAAATAACAGTGACAATTTTTGTGAGCCACAATATTTATAATGTATCACTCTTTTATAAAACAGTGAAGTTTTTGTTTTGTGCAAGTTAAATTCTTGTTAAAAACTTCTTGTTAAAATCAGTCTTGTTTATTTTTGGTTTTTAATTATACATATGTAGGATCCAGAAGTGATCCAGAATTACAAGAAAGTAATCTTTTGGTTTAATTAGTAGTCTGTAACAAAATACATTTTTTTTTGGCCATGCAGCACATGGGCTTTAGTATGAGTTACTTTATAATGATAGGGGGCATGTTGACATAGTGGGGAGCAAACATGCCATTTACAGATTAAGTAATGGGATTTGAAACAGCAGTTTTTTTTTTTCACCACACTTCTCCAAGACAGCATTACACATCTCATCAGTAGGTCTATTGAGTTGTAGATAGACTGATTTTAATGGGCAAATGCCAATGCTGTAGCAACAACAGGAAATCTAAAATTATTAATAAGGAGCTGGACATAATTTTGTGGAATTCACATGAATTTGATTCTGCTCAAATTTGGACGCTCTCTTCTAGTCAGACGTTTGCAAAAAGGCTCTTAGGTTCATGACAGGTATGTGGTTTTGTGATCCGCTTTAATTATTAAAATGTCATATTCAGACATAAGATTACTGCAGGTGTCTCTGAAATTTCTGATACATACCTCTTTACTTTACATCTTTACTTGATTTACACTTTCCATTAGAGAGCATGCTACATCTCTGTACCACAATCAGTTCCACAATTAAACACCATAAGGGCTTAAATGAAAACGGTGAATGTGTGATGTGATTACCATATATGTTCAGAATGTAAAATGGATTGTTTTGTATATTTTCAACATAACTGTACATTAACATTTAGATATGCATGTAATTTTAAGTATATCAATAAATGTTCAGCCTTTAAAGTTTTGTAATCCCATGCATGTTTTAGATGGCACTGTAAAATTTAATTTAAAAAACAGTACATTAAAAAAAATAAAAATAAAAAGTTCCTCTCTTGAAACCAAACAAAGCAATCTCAAATTAACTGCAGAAAATTGTGAGAGCAGTGATGATTTTTTATTAATTTATTTTCACTTTTGCAGAAAAAGTGAAATCTGTGTGTACGGGGCCTCATAATGCAATATTGAGTAGTTTCCATCCTATCAAGCAACAAAAATAGGATTTAACTCATGAAGAGTGCCTCTATTTGGGATTTTAAAGCTGAATTTGAAAAGCCTCTTCTCTGGCATTCCAGCACAGAAAATAACCAAGCACAAAAAAAATACCATAACACAAAAAAGCTTCCAGCCAATGCACTAGGTACGTAAACTATCACTTCAGTTTTAGGGCTTTATGCAGATGACCGTAACATAGGTGGAGCTGAAGGAGGCAGAAAAAGCAAGGTACAAATTGACATCTTTATTAGTGTCCATGTTGAAATGAACAAACAAACAGAGGAAAGCTAAACTAAAAACAAAACAAACAAACAAACAAACAAACAAACAAATACACTAAACTGGAACCTACAGACACAGAGCCATATGACAGCATGGCTAAACCAATCATGTCTCAAGATAAATGTAGCAAAGACTGCTGCTATGCAGTACTCCAGAGCCAGACTTAATAACGAGGCAAAAGAGTTAAAATATCTGGGTGTCTACACTGACTCTAATCTTTCTATTCAGATCTCATGTAAAAACACATTAAATATTAAGTGTTTTAAATTAAGATTTGATTTAAGCAATTTTAAATTTATTAGAAAACCATTGAGCTTTAAAACTGTTATGATGCATATAAATGCCATGACTAAGCCACATTTTAGATATTGTCTGACATGCGGGGCACAGGCTAACAAATCTCCACTGACGCCATTATACAAAAACTTTATATATAAAGCACTCTTAAAGTTAGAGATCAGAAAGCCAAATCTTAAATAAACATGGGCTTCTGAGCTGGGAAAAGGTGTAATATGCAAACTGACAAGTGTATATATATATATATAGATGAGTAGATAAACCTATTTAAAAAAAAATGTGTCCAAAAGAGTTCTGTACGTCGATAGGATAGAAAACGTTGGGGTTAATTAAATGGCATTTTAACGGACGGTCCTATTAAAAGAACCGTTTGTGTTATGCTTTTATACCAATTAGAACCACATACGCAGGACAACCTGTAACGCTCGAAGGACTAACCAGACGCGTGAAGAGAGTAAAGTTAAATCAGGTTTATTGACAGGACTGTAGCAACAGGCAGTACTGGTAGGTAGCGAGCTAACAAAGAGAAACCAGGCGAACATACCAAAGCGAAGAGACGAAAGCAAAGCCGAATGACAGTCCGAATCCGAGGGAAAAAAGGCAGAGAGCAAAACCAGACAACGAAGCAAAATTCAAACACAGTACAAACAGGAAGCGACCGCTCAGTCGGAACAGACTCGACAAAACCTCACGAAGAGGAAAGGAGACTGAGACAGCATATATACAAACAGATCTAACGAGAAGCAGGTGTGTAAATCAATACTCCGGTGACGTGGAGCGTGGGGGTGATGTGTGATTCGCCGATGAGGAGCATGTGGCCGTGACGTCACCAAGCGGTGCACTCTGGGGATTGGAGTCCGGAGGAGGGTTAGAGGCCGGTAGAGAACCCGGAAGCGGGAAACAACCACAATTTAGTGGTGGAAAAAAGTGTTTGGGAAAAATAATTGCTCATGATCTGGACTATGTTAGGTTATGTGTTAAACATAATGGCACTAGTATCATTAGATGCAGTGGTGGACAGTAACTAAGTAAATGTAATTAGTTACTGTACTTAAGTAGTTTTTTCTGGGTATCTGTACTTTACTGAAGTATTTCCATTTTGGTCGACTTTGTACTTTAACTCCACCACATTTCAAACTCAAATATCTTACTTTTTACTCCACCACATTATGCAAAATTTGTAGTTCCTTTTGGCTTATGTGCACATAAAAACGTAGCATGTCAAAATGAAACAAGCTTATTCATGGATTCTTGGCATCCATGCAAATGTCCATTTCAGGCCTCAGACATCAGTGTCAGACTAATTAATGACCTTCTATTAAAAGATTGGTGGACCAAGAGACACTCTTCACCTACTGGAAGTTGATTAGGAGTCTTGTTGCAGAAATGATAATAGGACATTAGAGCCATAATAAATCATGGTACTTTTACTCTCCATACTTAAGTACATTTGAAAGTAAATACTTTAGTACTTTTACTCAAGTGGAGGTCTAAAAGGAGGACTTCTACTTTTACTTTTACTAGAGTAATATTTTACCTTGGGAATCTCTACTTTAACTCACGTACATGGATTGTGTACTTCGTCCATCACTGATTATATGCACATGGACATGCCAGAGGAGTTAGCTGAATGATCTTTTTTAGTAATGTGACTGCTGACAGCAGCAGACTGTGAGGTGTATAGAAGCATCATATCGGCTTTAATCCAACCGAATGCCTGCAAAATAATTGGCAGTTTTTGAGGGCCAAAAAGTGGATCCTGTCCATGGTGTTTCCTGCCTTTCAGCCAATGTTGGAATATGTGGAATACTGAAACCACACGGGTTGTATTATAAAGTGTTAATAAATAAATAAAGCACTTTTGTTCCCCACACTTTGCAGTGTTATTGCTGGAAGATCTGTACTCTGACCACTGACTGCTCTGCTCTTGTGTTTATCAATTACACTCATGTTAGGAGAGAGAAAGAGGCTGTTGACGCAAAGTGAGGAAAAAGACAAAGTACATTACAGTTTCCCTGAGGAACACAACATGTTTCCTTTGCCATTAAAAGCATTTACTGCCACTCAGTATATCCAAATGTTTCCTGAGGTGCTGATAAATGAATCAGGTGGTGTAGGGGAAGCTTTGGTATTTAATCCTACGCAGATCAGTGTTTAGGGGAAACATTATCTTCACATAACATGAAGATTGTCCCATTAGATGCCTTATAGCACAGTGAGTTCCTGTCAGTAACATATCACTTTACCATACTCCTTTAAATTCAAACTGGGCGATTAACAGATTTATTGAATTAGTGTTTGAGCAGGAAAATCTCTCAGCTGTGTTGGACACAAAGTTGTTCCTCCCTGTTTTAATGGGTGATGTTAGTCTGACAAATTAACAAAACCAGTGTCTTGGTTGAATCTGCCAAATGGTATATTAATCCTCTAATGAACTGCTGACATGCAACAAATAAATACACACTACTGCTAGAACAACTTCCTATTACTACTACTATTATGAATCTTTAAGAATATGTTGGAACTATTACTATAATAATTATAATTTTGTGATTTCTACTCACACACTCACACCAACACAGCTTGCTACAGTGCTAGACCATTTAGGTATGTTATATCATGTTTAAAGTAAAAATATGAGCCCTGATTTGTTTGCTACTGTACATTTACAAGTGTGAGGTGATTTCATCCTCCTCTGAAAGAGTGACAACATGCCAAATAATACTCATTATACCACAGGGTTTTACTCCAGCTGTTATAAAGAGTTTTTTTGATCGATGATATTTTTATGAATGTGTTTTCTGCATTTGTTTTGTTACTGTATGCTTTGTTAGGTATACAACAATATATTCTGTTGGTCTCGAGCTTGTGCATGAGTGTTTCAATAACAGTTATCAGACACTGGCATAAGAGCAGGAATTGTGAGTCTATGTAAACTGTTAATCTTTTTTGTTATCATACAGTTTTGTGCTAGCTTTGTTTTGCTTGATAATTGCAGTAATCTCCTCATGTTCAGATCAGATTGCATTCTGGGGAAAAAAGTAATCTGCTCATAATCTAAATTTATAGCATTGTTCATTTCTGCATTGCGAGAGGGATGTGGGATGTCTAGGCTTTCATATTACCACTTGTGTTAGTGGGTTTCACACAGACAGAGCAAGCAGAGCAACATCTTTTGCTGTTTTTGGAGGATAGAATAAAACAAAACTTCTAAAATCGTGATCTCATTCATGACTCGTCCAATTCTGCACAGGCATACATGTGCTAAAAACTAAAGCTAAAAAAAAAAAAAAAAAAACTTCATCAGATTTTTAAAAAAACCTGACAATGCTGTTTATATGACCACTTGAATAATCAGATAACTGTTGAAATCGAAAAATGAGGGAATTTTTGAGCGCATACAAATTCTTTAAAAACAGCATGTGTGCCACTACAGCAAATGCGTTAGCAGCCAGCCGGTGCTGGAGTCTCTCACTATGTCACTTTCTCTTCCCCCCTGCCTACTTGACTCTTCTGTCTTTCTGTTATATTCTTTTCTAACAATGCAAACACATATTTGTTTTATATAAGTATGCTCATTCTAAATGTGATGTCTGCAACATGTCTCTGCATCTTACAGTTTGGTCTGGCTCATTCATTTTACAGACAAATCTTAATAATAATAATAAAAACCCTAACAATTCCACTGGGGTTCTACACACTGCTTGCTAGAACCTGGCTAATGATGATTATAATAATAGTCTTATATTTAACCCTTTTTATATAGTCTTTAACACAGTTTTAGGCTTGATTTTAAGGGTTTTTTGGAACACTCTGGAACACTATTGCAGAGTATATGAGCTATATAAGAAAAAATATCAACCACCAGCTGAACTGCAAGTGATTTTAGGGAGTGAAGATTGGATGATATTTGGATAAGGGGTGAAAGTTTGATTTCTTGAGGAGAAGTTTAACAACAGCAAGAAAAATGGCAAAATAAATGGAAGTAATTAATTTATGATGCTGATTAAGGGTCCCCCAATCCCTGATAATAATTCTAGGAACAACATAGACCAAATTGGGTCAAACAGCATGTATTGTTTGTTTAGAAAAGAAAATCATACTACAAAGTTCATTATAACCAACAGGACAAAATTGTCTAAGCACTCTTACATTATGGTATTTCATGCCTTATTACAATAATGTGCAAGTTACCCACTAATACCCCCCAAAGTTTTCCCAAGCTCATGCAGTAATATTCTATAAAGCATATCAGTATCAAAATGATTATTAAAATTAATATTTAAATGTAATATGCAATATTATATATATAATAATATATAATGCCTAAATCTAATTGCCTTGAAAAATGCTAATTGGTTGGCCATTTTAATTTTATCGTAAACAGTTTTAGCCTTTTTGGATCAAACTTCAAGTTAAGTCTAGTTTTGTTCAGTCTGGGCATGGACCTCATCACATGCCTTTTCCGTTTCTGCTTTGCCTTGTCCATTTTTCTTATTACAGAGTACATGTTCTTCTGTAAGCTAGAGGAGAGAGTAAGGGAAGAAATGCTGACAGCTAACAATGAACAGTGAGGAGGAAACATACGGATCCTGGGGATGTCTATGTTAAGCACATTCAGTCACCATTAAACCATGCTGTATGTCTACATCAGGCCAAAAACACTAAACCTGAGTGCCTCTGAGTCAGTCAGTACGAAATAGAGAAGCTCTCTCATTTTATGACAATAGCGGACAATAGCTTGTGTGATGTTATTGAGAAGCAGTGCAGCCATTAAATAACATTCTGGTGAAAATACAGCACACTCAAGCATAGTGTGGTCACGTTGTGATATGGAAATTGTGATGTCTTAATGACATGTGTCTGTGCCTTTAATCAAATCCAATATTTGTAAATATAAATCCAGATTAATGAGTACAGATTAAGCTGTGTTGATGGACAAACAGATTGTGATGAGCGCTGAGCTAAAATCAAGGCGAGCTTTATTTAACAGACTTGTAATCAACCACAGCAGCAACCAAGGAGGACATAACAGAAGGGCAAGACAGAGTCAAGAAACAAGTGGACGTCAAAACCAGGCAAACAATCAGAACAGCAAAGGTACCAAAAGGGCAAAGACAAAAGAGTAAATCAGCAAATCAGAATAAAGTCAAAACCAGAGTAATCACAGAGAGAACCGCTCGGTACGCACAGAATGGCAATACTTCGCAATGGGTCACGGGAGAGAGGAGTATTTGTACAAACAGACTGAATTAACAACAGATCAATATTCGGGTGATTTGGATCTAGAAAATGGAACGGGATTGGGAGATGGCGGACATGTGACAGTGATGTCATCGGGTGGTGGGTTATGGGAAATGGAGTTCGGGAGATCAGGGGTGAGAAGAGAGCCAGCAGGCGTGACATAAGCACAGTTAGATGCAATATATCAGTGGCTAAAGTATTGCTCACTCACACACAAAATGAATATTTAATTATATGTCTGATTTTGGAAAGACAGCTTTTACAGTATAATAGTGTTATTTTACAGTATAATTTTATGCATATCATTATATAATATTATTTATTAGTTTTTATAGTACAATTTGATTACAGTATAATTACTATAGTAAATAAATGTAAATAAAAACAGAATGCAATGATTTGCATATCTCATAGACCCATATTTTACAATAGAACATAGAACACATAACAGATGTTAAAAGTGAGATATTTTACCATTACATCTCCTATGTTCTATATTCTATTGTGAATAAAATGTGGGTCTATGAGATATGCAAATCGTTGCATTCTGTTTTTATTTATATTTATTTACACTTTACACAGCGTCCTAAATTTTTTGGATACAATAGGTTGTATGTTTACCAAATTTCCATTTTGGCTGATTTTACTTTAATTCCACTACATTTCGAAGTCAAATGTCTTAATTTTTTCTCCACTTACATTACATGATATTTGTTGTTCCTTTTGGCTTATGTGTAGTACGGTGGCCGAGAAAGCCCAACGCACTGCAAGCTAAAAACGCGCTGCAAAGTCTCAAAACACAAGCATCAAAATGAC
>CM067481.1:10889806-10911723 GCA_034552555.1 Semaprochilodus insignis | reverse complement strand
TTATTTATTTATTTATTTATTTATTTATTTAGTTATTTATTTAACCATTTACTTTTATTAGTACTGCTATTACTGCTTATTTTTATTTACTTATATATTTTATTATTTTATTTTTGTTGTATGATAGTTAGTTTTAGCTTTTTATTATTATTTGTTTTAATTAATCTTGTTTTTATTTTGCATTTTATCACTTTATTGTCCTTTGCCCTTTGCTCTTCATTATTTTATTCTGATTATTTAATAGTCAGTTTTAGCTTCTTTTTACATTTTCTTGATTGATTTTATCTTTTTTTGTTTTAAATATCTTTTCTCTGCTACATTGTTTTCGTCTTTTTAAAAAAAACCTTTTCTTAGATGTGTATATTTTAATTTTTACCTTCTCTTTTACCTTCTCTACCTCTTCTTATTTGAACTCTTATTAATTAAATCTTAATTTGATCATTTTTATTAGTTACATTATATGTCTAAATTACTTTCTTTAATGTTCTTAGCTTGCTTCAATTTGTTTGTTGTTATTTATGGTGATTATATATTGTTTATATATATATTTTTTTTTCTATCTTTATCAATCCCTGTTCCCTGTAAATGCTCGGCTACATTGAAAATGAGGGTTACTCTCAATGTACCTCAGAGTCAAAATAAAGGTTGATTGATTGATTGATTGATGTCGAAAAGCTCATCCAACACTTCTTCTGAAACGAATGGTATTAATAGGGAATTTGTTCCTTCTTTGCTGCAGTAACAGCCTCTTTACACGCAATGTTGGAACATTGTGAGGATTTAATTGCATTCAGTCGCAAGACCATTTCTAAGTTTAGGTTCTGATGTTGGATGATTAATTCTAGGACACAGTTCCAGGTGTGAGACCTAAAAAGATGTATTACCCATTTATTATCATGTATTTTAATATTATATATGATCATAATTGAAAAAACGGCATAATTTACAAAAAAACTGTGGAAAAATGTGGCAATAAACTGTGTCATACAAGCACTGAAGAATGTGTTGATTAGACTCTAGGGTCTAATCCTAGCGAGGCTGTGAAGCATGACAAAACACACTGACTCCATCTGAGCAGCAACAAAAGACAAGTGCAAAAGCTTTCATTGGTGAAAAGGGAGAAATGGAAACAATGAAATATTAATGCTTTCTATCCTTATCTAATATCAGAGAACCTAAAAAGCCTTGATATAATTAGTAGACTCTCTGTCAACATTGATTTCTGTGCTGAGCCTTAAAAGTCTAGCCATCAGCGGAGGAAATTTCTGTGACCCACTTTCTGTTACATCCAAAAGGTTTATGGTGAACTATGATAAACCATTATGAGGCATTTAAAGGCTTTTTTCCTGAAGCTGGTGACTCCATCACAAGTATTGAATTTCACTTCTTAGTCATGGCCCATCACAGACAGAACTGTAATCTGTAATCAGAGTGACAGTCATATTACAGTTACTGTATCATTGTGTTGGACCCTCAAATACTTTTTGTTTAAAGCAATTCCAATTGGCTGCAATTCATCATTTAGTAGCATATTTAGGGCATGAGGGGAAACACCAAAGGAATGGTATATGTATGAATGCATGGCCCCTACGGTAAGGGGTCTGCCAGCTCTCTTATCCTGTAGAAAACTTGTCCACTTGTCTGTACCCTCAAAGGAAAGGGTTACTGCAAAGCATTACAAAGCTATTCTCACTGAGGGTGATCCCCATAGCCTTAAAATTTGATGTATGACTATGCACATTTTTATCATTTGGTAGTATATAAGGAGCATTGCATATTTATTTATTCACTTTTTTTATAAAGGCTTTTTGCCACACCCCACCTTCTTTGAGTGTTCTCACGCTCCCTTTGATGTTTAACCTCAATGAATGACTTCAAAGTACACCCTTTACAAGGAATCATGAGCCTGTTAATGTGACAAAAACATCAACGTGTGTACCTTTATTCTATCATTTTAATCAGATTATGTTATGGTCTAGGAAGTAATACTGAAATTCCATGACTCTGATGACTTTGAAGTCATTTCATTATTTTGATGACATGCATATTAGTATGCAAGCACAAATCAAGTCAAGGATAAAATTATGTGTTGTGTGTGTGTGTGTGTGTGTGTGTGTGTGTGTGTGTGTGTGTGTAGCGGAGAAAGAAAGAAAGAAAAAGATGGAGTGGTTGTAGATGTTAAGACAGAGAGAGAAACCAAAAGAGAAAATCCTGTCAAGCCCAATCCATTCTTTGGAGGTATCACTTTGGGGCTTGTGGGTTCTCTGCAGTGCTGAATGCAGTGCTGAATGATCCGAATGTGACTGCAGTGCCACTGTCTGTGTGTCTCACTTTTAGTGTTTCAGGCCTCACATAGTACAGTATCAGTATCATAGAAATATCAATATGCACTTCTCTCTTACTTATTACATTAGTTGGAATGTATTTTAAGCATACAGTGATTTGCCGGTTCTTTGTGCATAAGACTGGCTGCACCTACCGGTACATCTTGTAGGAGGATGCTGCGGCTTTTTTCCACCACATCATGTGTCTGTCATCCATTCCTGCCTTATAATTAATGTACTGAAAGTGTGCTATTTTCATATACTAACTATGTATTTAGTATGCAAAATAGAAACATTAGTGCTATTAAATATATACTTAAATAGAACTAATGGTACCTAACTGTACTACTTTTAGGCACCTCTTAGATTCATGCACTTGTAATTAGCTCACAAAACAATAATGTGCTTGAATGTACTTGCTGGTATTAAAGTACATTTCTAGTACATTAAAATATACTTAATTATTACCTGGGAATATTAATGCGGAATAAGGAGTTTCAGATTATAATGTAATGTCCATGCTAACCTGAAAGCATCTAAGAATAGCAGTGAAAGTTTAACAGTTGTTATTTTCTTTAAAACAGAACCATTCAGGTGTCAGGGCTAATTTGCTCAGTCTCTGTACTGGCTGACGGATGCCTGTGCTGCACCTTGCTCCTCGGCACCTTGTCACCACCTGTCATCCAGTCCCGTAACCCACTGAAAGTAAGAATGGAGAAGCAGCTGGTTGGGCACAATCGCTCTCTCTCCTCAGTAAGAGCTGTCTCTCCTTTTCCTCTGTCAAAAGGGGCTCATTAGAATCCTGCATGTGCTTCTGTCTAAGTTAACTTCCTGGCTCAAAGTGCCACGCTGTGCACAGGTCCAGCATGTCTTGACAATCAGAAGTTGTGGAGAGGCTTCATGAAAACCAGAAGCCCTTGATCCACTCAAAAATGGGTACGGTCTGGTCAGTGCCTCAAGGGCCGGAGAGTCTAATGAAAAGACAAGATAAGTCTCTGCGGGTGTTCTGGGTCTGCCTAGTAGCTCATTGAAGTTCCACAGTAAAATGCTTCCTTTGAGTTTTCTTTTAAAAGTGGGAAGGCTTTATTGATCGTCTGATTTTACTGCTGTGCATTTAATGTTTAAAAGGTCGGGGAATACCTTTGGTGTATCTTTATGAAGTGGAACTTCATTTCGGAGAACAGCATGTGTGCTAATAGGTTTGATACGGTTAAGGTCTCTGTAGCAGAGTCAACACTGCTCAGTAAAGGCGTTTCTTTTCTCTTTCTCTCTCTAAAATGAGACGAGGGTTTATGATTGGGTTCTCAACACTTGAAAAAAGAAAGCAGTACTTCAAATCAAAAGTGGTGAAATGAAGTTATTGGACATCGGGTCTGTCAGGCAGATCAACACGGGAAACTTCTACCTTTCGTAGACGTTAGTGATATTAGCTGCATGCCGCTCTGCTCTAATGCTTTTTATAGCCTAGACTTTAGTGATATGGCTTTACATGCTGCTTTGCTAATATCTTGCAGTACTGTGGGTCACCAAGAGCAGGATAAGGATAAAAAAAAACACTGCCCTACAGTAACCTTTTTCACATTTGTTCCCTGAAACACACTGCAGCAGTGGTCACAAACCCTCTTGGATGCTGCCTCGGACTTACCTTACACAAACGCATTGAATCCAGTCCAGGACTTCTGAGGAAGTTAATTAGCTGGATCAGTTGTGGTAGATTGGTTGGAACTAGGCTCCACAGGAATGTAGATTTCAAGGACCTGGGTTCATGACTAATGCAGTATAGCCACTTTCACATTTTTGCTAAAACACTATAGCACTACATGGTGACCCACAGCACTACACATCTGATCCAGCTTATGAAGGGATCAGTTATCAACTGATGATCTGGATCAGGGCTATTGAGTCATAGAATAACTAACACCATGCAGCAGTGTAGGCCACCAAGAGCGGGATAACTGTCTCGTGTCTAATTCTGCATGGTGTATTTCTGAATATGCGCAGGTTTGGTGTTCCCTCTGCCAACATATTTGCACATAACATGAACATGTACACTAGGAGGCAATGTCCAGTACAGAATGTATAGAAAAAGCACAGGGAACAGCATCAGGGCCCCTCTCTCTCCAGAAATGAATACTCACTTTAGTGTCTCTGTAATATTTTGATATAATAGTTTGTAATATTGCTCCACTTTTGCCAGCTGATCCCCAAACCGCTCCATTTAATTTTGCACTAGTTTTAGTTTAGGTTGAGTATTGTTTGGGTCTTGTCTTGCTGCCAATATTACTGGAGAGCCAGTCAGCATTCACTTGATACTAATAACACACATTTAGGATTTTTAGGATGTTTCACCACCGAAACATGCTACAGACGCTGCCTTCATATTTTTTCTAAAGCAATGGACTGGATCAGTCCTACTATTTTGCCATTAGTTTAAATCACCCTGCATGTACCTCTTTGTCATGATGCCATCTTAAAATATATTTCAGACCAAAACCTAAAACAATGTCTCAGGCATCAGGCTATCATCAGGCACAGTATTTTTAACCATGTTATGTAGTAATCTTTTTTTTGTTAGGTGGCTTTAGACAGTTGGTTCCTGGCACCACCACTGTGAACAACTCAACTGAATGAGTTTAACCATTTAATTACACAGAAATGTAGGAAATTCCCTTTAAGGCACCTGCCTCACCAATGTTCATCATGTGTGTTTGTCCACAAAATGCCTATGAACAAAAGGTTTATTAGCTTGATCACGGTAAATATGAGAAAAATGTCGATTCTTCATGACTACATAACTTTTATTTAAAGTGTTAAAATTATTGGAAACATTGCTCCGTCCTCACTTTCTCAAAATAAAAGCACCGGGTGTTCATATGGATACGATACATAAAATTCATGCCATAGATTTAGGTCATAAAATCTTTAAGGGTGCTCATAATGAAGATGCCTGTGTTTCTGCTATTGCTGTCATATTCTTAGACCATAAAACTAACATAGAGGTTCCTTCCTTCCTCCTTTTTTGCTTTACTAACTCAGATAATTCTGGAGGCTACTATCTCTTTTAGCCTTATTAAAAAGTTATTTGCAGAACCCTTGCTTTGCAACTGAAGAAAGTTACATAAAAGCTAATGGCATCGTTTTTGCCTCCTAATATCATGTTTGAGTCCAGACATCCTGAAAATAATTCACCGTTCAGTTCCACAACAGCACTTCACATGCTGCACTTCCAGTCTCAGTATAATTGCTCACGGCTCTACACAGCAGTTTGATCACACTGAAATTAGAGGAAGCAGAACTATGTTTGCGACCTTGATGTGCCTCAGTGTTTGTGCTATTGAAAAGCCCACCTGTTCCTCTAATTTTTGAAGCATCAGTTAATTGGGAAAAAAACAAAGACTCATAAAAGAAGCCCCTGTTTGTCAGGAGAAAGATGGTCATGGGTTACTAATAAGGGCAAATGTTGTTTTTGAGCAGGCATTTTTGGAAGGTCACTGTTAATTTGAACCTTTTTGGGAAAGGTCAGTGTGAGGCCAGGTTAAAGTTGGGAGGTGGAGGGAAGGAGAGGAGAGCAATAGATTGTGCTATGACTGATAAACACTCTTTGGACTTTTTAGTGCTATTCTTTCACTTGCAACTGGCCCGGCTCTCTTACTACCCTGGGTAGGGAAAGGGATTTTGGTGCATATTATTCAATTTCTTTGTCTGACTTAGTCATGCAAACTTTGTCCAAATCCGTCATAAGATTTTTTTTACATACATATTTCTGTGCACTGTAATATATATATATATATTATATATCTTTTGAAACCATGCATAAATTAGTGGTAGTGTCTAAAAAGAATGCTGTTATGAGACTTCTTTTAACAATGCCATTACTTATTGTAACTAAATGGTGGCTTTACACATGCTAAAAGAATGTTTGCTAACAGAGTGCTATGTCCAGTGAATTCATTTGAATACTTTGCAAACATTGTGCATTAGGAACATAAACAGCAGCAGAGTAGGTTTGGAAAATTGGTTAATTGAGCAAATGGTAAACACCTGAGCTACACATAAGCTCCACCCTCTGGCATATTAGAACACATGCAGTTCTGCCATGCAGACAACACTATCTTTGTCCTGCGTGAATGACTGATGTGAGTCATCTATTCACAATGTACAGCACTACAGAAAGCTCTGTCATGTATAGTTTCTCTTCTAGTTAAGTGGCTTGTACATACTTGTCTCCCACTTTCTCCATGGTTGTTCTCTGCCTTTATGCTGACATTTGATCAAGCAGGAAAAAGAGAAGAAGCAAATAGAAAACAAAGAAGATACAAAACATTTAATTCCAATCATGCATGTGTTTCATTTCTCACTTAAGATGGATTCTGCAAAGGCTCGGCAAAGCATCTCACAAGATCCAACAAAGATTTTGGTTTTCGGGATTGAATTGGTTATTACTTGTAACTACTTTTTATCCCATATATATGAACTGAGCAAGAAGTCACAGTACTGTGTAGAAAATAGATATATGAATATTAATTATTATTATGATGATTATTATTAATATTATTAAAGGAATAGTTATAATGAGTATGATTGTGTGTCAGTATGTGACTACCAACAAATTTTGTTGAACTTGTAGCAGTTACTAAATAAAACGACTTAACTAGATAATAAGATAAGCAGCTAAACAACTAAAAAGAAGATGAGACCATTAAAATGAGGAACAGCTAGCCCTAGTGGACATTTGCTATAATCTAGGTAATGGCACTTGTTTTTCTACATATTCTTACTGTAGGTAACATTGATATTGTGAACTAATTTTGATCTTGCCAATTGTTTCCCAATCCTGTCTCTAATGGAACTCGGTCAATCAGCACTTTTGCCAAGGCCAGGTATCCAATGTTCTTGGAAAGTTGGTTTAGAGCAAACACATACACTGTCTGTGGTCCCTGAGAACTGGATTGGGAAAATCTAGGCCACATTAATGCTTGTAGGAACATTTTGCATTATTCAATAATGTAAAACTTAGTGAGTCAGCAAGCTTGAAGTTGTCCTTTTGGCCAGTAACTATTATTTGCTTAGAAAAAGTACAAGTTCGTATTTGAGACAGAGGGGAAAATCAAGCTCTGTTATTTCTTCAGTCCACTGTGAGGAGACAACTCAGCATTATGAATCTGAAATAGTATGTAGCTGTGAAGAAGCTGTTACAGAGAAAAGGAAACAGAAAAAAAGAACATCATTTGCAAATCAACAAAGCTGCTGGTGTTTTCAGAACAAAGAACCCGCCATTCCAGAGTCGTGACCTCTGAGTGTGTTTGGAAGTACTTGGATTACTTGGGATTACTTTTTTTATGAAAGTCTAGAAAAAGGTTTCTTTGAAAAACTGAAAGCAATGAAAAATGGAATGCTATAAAAATTACTGAAGAAACTATTACATTTGACATTATATTTCTTGCTGTTTTGACACTGAAAAATGAGGAACCTGTACATAATGGCCTTCTTGACTGCATATGGGATAAATGAGGAGGGGTGTTTGGCACAGTACTGCATATTCATTGTATGTATGCAAAATCAATTTGAGCATGACAATGAACCTAGAGAACCTGTGAAGAACTTGTCTCCCTATGCCTTCTTCTCTCTAAAAAAATGTAAATACTCCTAGATGAAAATAGCAAGAGAAAGGGTAATGAAAAACAAGTTCCTTATCTCGACTGCCTCAGGGAGAGCTTGGAACTAAGGAAGAAAGTTCTTCCAGGAACTAAGGAAGAACCAGCATCCAATCGCTCTTGTTTACTGTTTACATTTTTACAGTGGCAATATGCAAATGCTTGACACTTCATGACTTCAGTGACTTCAATAGCTACTACAAGAGCTCACACATTACTGCACTAACGTGCCACTGCTCCATCTACAAGCACTGACTTCTCTCCTGTTAATTCCGACTCGCATGTTTTGCTTATATTTTGTTTAACACTATATACTACAGGCATGATTTAGAGACTGAGTAGCAGACTTATGTCTAAGGGACTAGCTCTATGAAGCCACTCCCATAAGGACTACAAAGCTCACCTGGTGGTGGTGTTGGTGCAGTGAGTGTCAAAGCTCCCCAAGGTGCCTCCTCTGAAACCACTCGGGAGTCTTTCATATCTGTCTCCAAATTCAACAGGGTTCTTCCCCTTCTATCTCTCACTGTCAGCTTTTTGAAAGGTTTGCTATGAAAGGGCTACCCCGGGAGGACCATAACAAGAGCCTGTGTCTCTATGTAGTTGTAGATGAGCGTTTGGGGTGGAATGGTTTTGAATGGTAACACTTGGAATATATTGACAGAACACATTGTTAATTCATAGCTCTGAAAATGCCCCCATACAACTGCAGTAATAGATCTGGAGTTTTAGTTAAGCATACAAAAACTGTGGTTCATAAAAACACACTGAGGTTTTTCAAGTTTATAGATAACATGTGAGGCTTAAGGGTTTTAAAGAGGTACTACCTACTCTGTACTCATATTGTATGGTCAGTGTTTCTCTGCCCTTTGCAACTTTGTACATGATACAGGCAACTTGTTTGCAGAGTAGTTCAAGCCATTAGTACACAAACACATCAATAAAGGATAAAACTCAGTTCATCACATAAAAGTTTGCTAGATGAGACACAGCAATATCCTCAGATGATCAGTATTCAATATCCTTTATATTTAACGGCTATGCATGCTGAATGTGTAAAAACTGCAATTAGAAACTCATAAAATATGAATAATAACTCTCTTTACTTGGTAAACCTATTGTATAACCACCTTTTCAGTCAGCTCACCTTTTTCTTCCCATGTCACATACAGAAACCAGGGGAAAAGGTCCATATAATGCTTAATCGTAAAGTTACAGAAGTAATCAATACAAGCCATCTGTTTTCTCATGCCAGGTTGATTGAGTTGTCGGCCAAACAAGATTTTTTTTTTTATGCCAATCAATTTCTGTGCATGAGTGCAAAAGAACAATGTTTGAAGGCAAACAGGTAGGTCAGATATTGTGAATGCCATAAGGTAACTCTTTGTTCTAAATTGCGAGGCATTGGATCAATGTGTCAATAATAATCAGGTGCGTTCCTGGTCTACACTTGATAAACACTGTCACATGTAAGGGAAAAAGTCAGTAACTCCCATTTATCTGACTTTTTCTGTTCAGTGCTTTAAGTATTTTTCTTTTTTTCCTTTTCTTCTTGACCCAAATGTGCAAGTATCCAGTATTTAGGCAAATTTAGAGTCTGCTCAAAGTCAGTCTGCTACATCCTGCATTCCAATCTGTACTTTATCCCACACTGCATTGAATTGCTGACTCAATTTGACCTCAAGCATATTTTTGTCTGTCAGTTTGACAAGACAAACTCTGCAATGGAGAGAGGGTTCAAATGTTGCTTGACTTGCTTTCAGGTTACAGAATGCAGGACCACCATCAACATAGTGGTCTTTTTGATGTTCATCAGTGACCAGGTAATGTCTATTTGCAGGAGATTCATAGAGTGCTGCAAAAGTTCCAGGCTCTCCTCCCAGTGAGACCCAGCAAGGGCTAGGCTGGTGCTTTCCTTTTAGCCAACATTGCTGTTGAGGATGCTGCTGTCTTCATAGCCTAGTTGATTGTGATCAAAGCAGAGGTCTCTCCTCACAGCTCTACATGCTGCATTCTGAGAATTCTACTTGGACACGAACGCAAGAAGTTGCTCCTGAGGCTGAAGACACCATCCAGCTCCTCTGACTGTGTTTGGCCAGTCAACTGTCTACTGTCCTGTCTCCTGCTGTTCTTGGGCTGGCTCCCCAGGTTTCAGCAGTGCCTCATATTGGACTGGCTCTAGTACATGACCCTGCTCGTATCCCTGGCCCAGCTACTGACCAGCCCAAATCCTGTTCCACATCCACATTCTATATAGACCCTGTTGGTAAGGCACTGGTGGTTGGCTGGGATTTGGATTTTTAAGCAATATAAATATATCCGGCTTAATTCCTTTTAAATTAGGCAACAAATAGTTCTGAATAAGTCATGTTGTATACAAAAAAAGGAAACACAAACTCTCCAGCAAACTGCAAATTCAGCTACTACCAAGAAACACCCGCTTTGGCAGATATTACAGTTTGCAGAAAAAAAGCCCAACTATGAACTATGACAAAGTTCTTTTTCCCAGCAATTTAAATTACTCTTTCTTACAGAGAATGCTCCTAGTTCTGTGATAAGCGTGAGCCATTGTGCATGCAAAATATTTTTACCATTGTTTAAATTATTTTTAGGGACTATTTATTGAACTAATTGTCCCATTGTAGAAGTCAGCCTCTTTTCACAGTCAGTTTCTTGACTGACTCTGTCACATTTGCCTTGAGAATTCGCTGATACATAGTGAAATACATTCTTTAATCTACCTGTGCAATGCTTTCTGTGCCACTGGTTGCCACACATCACAAAGCATAATAGATCCATCCCTATGGCTAACAGGTAAGGTGTTCCTTTCATTGAATGCTGCTCCCTTTTTCCCCAAAACACCTTTGATTATTGTGGCTAGACTACAACATTTATACCTAATCAGCCTGCAGCACATGTTTTGCATATTTCAGACACTGACCTACATGATAGGGTGGCAAGTAAGGATTCCTTTTATTGAATCTTCAATGCAGATCATTTTGCAATGCTGCACAGCAGAACAGTTCACCACCACTTCTGTGTCAGCAAAACTTCCTGCAGGTCCTACCTTTCCTTTTCTGGCCAGAATATGAGCAATTCTATCCGAGAGTTGTCTTGGCCATTCATATCTTGCCCCAATTCAAACAGTGGAAATTGTGAGCTTGAAAAGTTTGACATCGTTTCGTAGCCTCCCTTGTTTTATAGGAATCAGGTAACTTCATGTTTGGATTTTTAGCCAGCTACTTGTCGTTAAGTGTTAGCACATGGTTTGCAGAAAATGATTATGCTATAATGACAATTGCTGACCAACCTAATCAGTCCCAACAAGTCATTATGGCGTTTACACACCAGAAAATGTAGACCAAGGTTCATGTATTTGTTACTTTGTATAAATTAGGTCATTTCTGTTGTTGCAGCATCTTTGTGAAATGTGACCAACTACATATTGTATCACACCAACTAAATATTTCCTCTCCTCGCATACTGCTGTGGCTCACTTTTTTTTCTCTTCCATTCATTTGTTTAATAGGCGATGAACTTCCTAAACTAAAAATGCGGACTAAACTGAAACGTCTGAAGGTCTGGATCAAACAAAGTAGGTATAAAAGCTCATAACACAATTACTGGTTTTGTTTTTTCTAATTCATTTAATTAAATTAAATGCTGCCAAACTTTTAAATATAAAGTAAAAATGTAGCTAGTATTAAAGAGGAATTCCAAATAACCTTATAAATACTAACTATATTTCTTCCTGTTTTTGTTGAAATTGTTTTGAGGTTTTGGTTGGTGCAGTTTGAGTGTGGTAGGCTACTTTTACTTTTCTCTTAAGTGAAATACTTGAATGTACTTGAATGATACTTGAATGAACTTTTAAGCTTATATGTATTTTTAAGAAAAAAACATTCTTGTTAGGGAATACTCAAGGTTTGGTATTGGTGTCAATATCGGAAAAGCATAAAGCGATGTCAAGACATTTTAGCTCACTGCTCCCATCTTAAAATGATGGTCCGATTGGTGAATATTTCTCAACGGTCTTGCACACTTTGCAAGTGTTAAAAGCCCATCCATATAATTATCCTATAAATGAGAAAGGTAATAAATGTTACTTCTGCAGATAATTGATTTTCAGTCTTTATTTAAAGGCTTGGCTGAGAAGCTTTCCTCGCTCATGGTGGCAGCTGTGGCAATATTATCATCATCATATCCCTCGTAATCAGCACATCAGTAAAGATATAATGAGAGCAAGCAGCAGATGGACTCAGTAGGAAGTGCTAGGTTGTGTGTGCATGTTTGTGTGTGTGTATTGGAGGCTGAGTAACTAAAATTAATTGTACACAGTAACTCATTGCTGTATTGAGTCAGCAAGGATGGATTAACACACAGGCTACCATAGGCTGCAGCCTATGGACCTACACAGGAATTGGGGCCCATTGATTGGCCAGTAAAAATTGATTGGACAAAAAATATTATTTACTACTATATTTTAACAAAATACTTGAGCCCGATTGGTCTATTACAATGATACACATTTCATGACTTCAGGATTGGCTAGTTTGGAAAGGTTTGTAGATTTGTTCAATTTTGGTGCATGAGTAAGTGTGTTGGAAAGGTCTATTGAATGTATACTGATGTATACTGGCTATAGTTATGCTAAGCGACTTAACTGTGTCTGTCTCAAATACTAGGCTTGGTGCAAACTACAGTGTTTACAACTGATTCAAATCATATATGAATTGTCATTTTTGGCTGATATTACTAATATTACTATTATTCTAGATCAATATGTGTGGGAACAGAGGTGTATGAGTTGCTGTATTCAAACAAGTTTCCACATTTTGTTAGGAAAAAAAAACACTTCAAGAGATGACAAAATAGCAATAGAACACATGCCTTGTCCAAGCTGTTTATTGACAGGTTTTTAGAAATGTGGCACTTAGATTATATAAGTGTACCAAAAACAATGCACTCTCTCAGCGATAGAGGATCAGAACGGATGCCTCTGTAATTTCCCTGGATGCGCTTTCCCCAGTGTTTGCTCCACAACCATCAAAGCCAGTAAAGTCTCCACACTGACAAGGATCTTTTTCTGGAAAGTATCCTCCTCCACCTATACAATACTGCAAAATGCACATGTTACAGGCATGTTACTCATAATATAGACGTGCCACTACTTCAGAAAACAAATACAACACTTAGAGCTTCAGAGAACCACAATACTTACATATTCAGTATGGCATCCAGTTGGTTTGAGCCCAGAGCATACAGCCATAGCTGCCTTCTCCTCATTGAACACTCTGAAGGTGACGAAGCCAGTCTCAAACTGATCTAGTATAAACCCAGATGTAAAAGCATCACAGGGAGCACATAAACACACTCTTTTAACCAATCATTATGAAACTGCATTAAGACAAAAATAACAACATATGTTTACAGTATGTACCTCTTACAGATGGTCCATAGAAGTTCTTTGTTGTTTCCTTGTCCCCGGTATCGTACACCACTGGACTGCTAGGCCCAGTGTCTTTATTACACTCACCCAACCCAAACCTTAATGGATATCTCTGAAAAATGGAAAAATATTTATATACTGTTATTAAACATATACACTAAACTATCAGACATAAGCATTGTTCTGATTGTGTATACAATAGTAATTTATATACTTTATATCTTAAAGGGTTTATTGTGAAATTTTAGTTACTAGAATATATTGTGTAATGTTTTATTTAATATTTCAGGAATTCAGGAGAGGTTTTTAAAAGTTATTAAACTAATCTGCCTTTAGGTTTGATCTTAAGTTTTTTTGGAACTTAATTCTCTATACCTTGCACTGCTTTTCTCATTCGTTCATTTTAGAATCTTATTTTTTTTAAGCCATTTTTTTAATCACTTTACAATTCTATTATATTATGCACTAAACTGCACATAAATTGTTGTCGTATTATTGACAGCATTGATTCCAAACCTTTGAACGATAGTGTACGTACATCTTATATTCAGGGATAGTATTAATTTATCAGGAAGTGCACAGAAAAACAACCTATGCAAAACAATATAACCACTGGTTAATGACAGCAATGGCAATATTTACATGCCTTACCTTGAACAAGTGGTGGAGGTTACCACCATTGTCCTTGAGGAATTTGGTTTCAGTGTGGTAGCGTAGGATGGAACTTTTGGCCCAGTCTTGTAGCTGAACATCATTAGGAACATGCCACACTGATATATCCTCTCCACTGATGTCATAGTAACCAGGATTCTGTGAGGATGTGCTTTCAATTATGCAATGTTTCTGGAATACTGGAATTTTAGAATTCTAGAAACATGCTAAAATAAATGGCAGCAATCAAAATAACTCTTCCACACAAGGTCTGCACCTGAATTCTTTGTAATAATTTGACTGATATGGAATGTCTATACTGATTCTGAAAATGGGTTCCATGCTTAATTATGGTGAGCATTTTATTGTACCTTGTAGTCATCACTAGTAGCACCCTCAGCGGTACCAAACGTTGCAGTGTTTTCCCATGTTCCGTCACCACCTGGTCGATGGGGATCATTACCCTGCTGGCTTGACCAGCGATCGCCTAAAGTGCATTTTCCATTCATATTGTTTTCGTGCACACTGGCTACCAGTGTCCATCCACCCCCAGCAGTAGTCATATCACAATATGCTTGGTACATCACACCATTCGCTGTTGTTAGGTAGTATATGCCATCTGAAGAACAATATTGTGGCCTGTGTTAGACAGTCAAATACACCAAAGACTACATAGAAATGTATGTTGTCCAGATTAAAGGTCAAATCAACAAAGAACTCACCAGTAGCAGCTTTATATTTCTCTTTGATGTCCCGGCAGCTCTGACTGAGTGTTCTCAACCTGGCATGATACTTACCAAGCTCAGGGTTTATATATGTGCCATTTACAAGTATTGGCTTAACAGTGATCTCTTCACCCAGAACATGCAATGGTCCCTCTGCAGATAACATTACACGGAGGATAATATGTGTGTACACGTATGTCTAAACACAGATATAAATAAAAAAAGATTCATAAATAATAGATAATACTCATATATTAACACCACTTACTTAGTATCAGAAGAAGGAAACATATCTTCAAGGAAATTTCCCACCACATTATAAAGCAGTAACAGCTACTCCACTATCTATGGCTTTACCACACAGTCCACACCGTCTGTGTGCTTTTTATAGTCCATTTGAAGTTACCCTTTGATCAGAAACTTTTTTTGTTACTCAATGTTTAAGCCTAATCATTAAACACAGAGTAAAGCTTCATCATTTGTTTGCTTAAATAAAGGGTGACTTCTGTTAAAGTGGGACAAAAAAATCCTCACTATGACACTAAGAATGAACACTGAAATTGTATATTGCAGAAAACAGATATACAATGTCCTGCCCTTTTAATAACTGCGCTCCCAAGTGTGGTCACATTCTAAAATAATAATTGGTTAAAGTTCTGAATAATGACAAGTGTAAAGTGGCTAACATTCTGTCATGTGCTTTGCTAAAATCACTTCAGCTGCTTTTAGTGCTGACACAGTTGTTAAACATGCATATGCTGTATCTCCTTTAGTCATTACCCTTAGTACAGCTTTAGAGCAGATGCACACAAACCTAAGGTCACTATGTCCTATGCCAAACCCAATGCCATGATCATCTAACTTCCATTTCTGACCTCACTATTGGTCTTGTAGCCATATGCAATCAAATCATCACAATAATTCTCTAATGTACATCATCTAGTGTATAACGTCCACTTAAAAGCCTTCCCAGAAGAGTCTGTAAAGGTGGGAAACTCCCTATTAATTCCCTCGATATCTTACGAAAATTTAGAGGCACTGATGCCCACAGACGTTTAGATATAGGTGCCTACCTTAGTGTAATAGTGGAAACTAACTTTTTCTAAATACATTAATTTACTGCACTAAACATTTTGAATGTGCTTGGCACAAATTTGTGGGACTCTTTAAATCCATTTTAGAGAGATCGCATAATATACTAAAATACATTGTTTATCGTCAGAAGGCTGCAAAATATTGCAATACAGTATTAACTGCATTGCCCTTGCCATATTTTCTATCTGCTTAAATAGGGAGTTCCTAGATAGATATTTTGATTCCTAGCATAGATATGCTAGATATGTATTTTTTATATTCTTATTTTTAAAAAGGTATCCAGAAGGAAGCATCAAGAAGCATTTACATTTGAAAATATGACTGGCACATGTTGTAAAGATATGCACAGCCAAAGCCCTCTGACTGAACCGTCAGCATTTAACATACCACCCCCAAGTTACCAGCATACTGCTGCAGAATGAATAAACTGACTGACAGGCTTTAATAGCACAAAGATCAAATCTGGAAAACAAATCTGGACTGACTACAACATTCATTCCGAGCCTGTTTGTAGGAAGCAGACGGCAGTGCCTAGCCTCAGAACTAAACCAACACATACAATGTAAACTAGCATCTAGTATCTACCCTTTGTGAATAAAAACATTAGTTTTAATGTTGCAGCTTATTCAATAGAAGGGGTTTATTGTAACAGAGGGGCTAGTTGTAATAGTTGCTAAATAGTCTAGTAAATAGGTGTAAACACAATGCATTCAACAAAGCTTTATGTTGAAGCAGACGAGCTTTCCAACCTAAATACATACATATATATATATATATATGTACAAATGAATTAAAAGTAAATAAAATAAAAAGAGACACTGGCATATTAATTTTTGACCACAAAGTAGAGCACCAAATATCAGACAAATAAAACGTTTTTTGTATATGGGAGGATGTGGACTGCTTTCTTTGTTAACTTTGGGTGGTTAGTTGTGACACCAAAAAAACAGTCCAGCTCTGTGGAGGCTGTACTTTAACCTGTTTTTCTCTTTAATCTCCTTTAGTCGCTTTTTCTTATGTTTCTTAAGTTTTAATTCAGAAATCAGAAATTAGTACTTTGTTTCTATCCTGCTCTACAGATACATAAAAAAGAAAGTGTAAGTGTACTGATCTTGCATCACATTCCATTTCGGAAAATCACATGGGATATTATTTGGATATTTAGTCGTGAATTGTTGAGGTGAGTTGTAGGGAACTGTTTTGTACATAAATTATAATAAAATAGATCAGATCAAGTTTAGATCCATGCAACTAAGCCTGATGCTGAAGATGAAAGTCACACTAGTTTGTCATCATGTACCCCTGAATCATACAATTTTTTGTGACAGCAGATTGACTCGTCAAATACCTGGGCCTTAAGTCACAAAATGAATCCTTTTGTACATCTGTACATGTTCCCTGAGAAGCTTTTTTTATTTTTTATTTTAAGCCATTACTTTGCCTTTGAATTTTCTCCTACACCTAGTTTAAAAACAACTGAATTTCCTCCACTCAGTGACACTGCAAATGTTATGTATGTTTACTCTTGCAAAGGTGAGAGGGCATGCTTAATGAGGCAGAAGCAGTCGAAAAATTAAACTTATTCAATCATGCAGAAACCAAGCATTACATATCAGGGATAAGTAGGGACAAAGAAAGAAAGGTCAAGTCAAAGTTTATTTATTTAGCACTTTATAGAACAGGCTTTGTCACATAGCAGCTTTACAGAAAATCTGGGTCCAAGCCCCCAATGAGCAATTCAAGGGTGACGATGGTAAGGAAAACTCCCTAAGAGCAAGAGGAAGAATCCTAGGTGAGCCCAGGTAATTTATTTAATATTTCATGTTTTCTGAGAACAAATAAATCATTAAATGATAAATACATAATATAATAATATATAATAATTATTATCTATTTACAATTTTTTGTCATGCTGCCCACCTTGAAATTTCATCACTTTTGTCACATAGGAATTGTGGTTAATAATTTTATGGCAGGGACATGCACAGACATTGGGCTATCGATTTAATCCCAGAGGTGTCACCCATCAGCATGTGCCTGAATGATGCAAAGTAAGGTCATTAATGAAACCACAAAACATTTTAAAATGGTAACTTGTTTTAAACTTGATAGATAAACTAAAAGATGAATGTAATATAGGAAACTGCACTTTTAATGTAAGATAATATCTGATATAGTTCGATGCTGACTGTGGCTTGATTGAAACCAAGAAATTACACTGGAGTAGGTTGTATATAATTTTATATGCAAACTTATGTACTAGAATTCACAACAAGTATGTCCTACAGGATTTAAATTTCTTATAGAATTTCATGAACGTATTTTGCTTTCCAAAGGAATGAAATGGAGATTTTGGTGTTAGGACCCTACAGAAAACCATTTCCTTTAACATTCTCTTTAAAAATAAGGCAACTTCAAACAGCTAAATCTGCTTTTTGGTTGAAAATTTATCACAACCTGAAAACAGCGTTTTCAACAGCATAGCTAGCAGTTCATGTCACAAGCTAGAAAGAAGCCCATATTTAGCTAGCTGCCAATATGCTAGCTAAGGTTCTGGTGCATAATATAAGGTAATATTGTGTACGTGACGCAAGTGTGACAAACCGTGCACTGTTAGGAGCATATAGGGTGGTTTTTATTTATAGAGAATCCCTGTGGTAATACTATTCATTGTTAATCATTAAGACCCACAACAACAGTAACATCAACAATAAGTCAGATTGCTACAGTGTCACATGACAGGAGGCACAGAGCATCAGTCTCTCTTTTTTTTAGGCTTTTCTCTGTGTCCATCAAAAGTATAATATTTATACTTATTTAATATATATTTATTTAATTAAATGTAGCAATTATGGGTTATTAATATTTATGCAGTCAAAACATAAAAAATAAAACAATTATTATTATTTTTCCTACAGAAGGGCATCTTAACCAAAAAATTAGCTGATGCTTGGGCAACTTCAGCCCTGCTTTGTACACGTCCTTGATTTATACCAAGAGTAAACAAAATGATAATGATAGTGATACTTACAGAAGTGATGATTTTCTATTTACACTTAGTGTTCACAGTAGCATCATGATAGTTACATAATTTCATGCCATTTTATACAATGTCTTGATACCAATTCAGCAGTAATAGCCTACATTTCAGCATTTAATGATTCTGCCTTTTTTCCCCAAGATGTATTTCAGGTGATTCTTACCAACTAACAACTGTCTCTCTCACTCTTTCTCTCTCTCTCTCTCTCTCTCTCTCTCTCTCTCTTATTGTCTCTCTCATATGCAATTGATTTGCACACTATTTGCCAGTTCATATGTCTATTGAATATGTGCATTTTAATAAATGTGTATTTATATATGTACAAAAATAATAATACAGAAAGGAAGAAAGAAAGAAAGAAAGAAAGAAAGAAACTGTTCAACTCCAAACCCTGGCTGCAACATGCCAAGCTCAGGGTTCTTCTAAAAGCCAAATAAAAGGGGTCAGTCTTATTTAAACCTTTAAGAAGAATGACAGACCAAAAGCCATAACATTTAAAGCTATCCCTGAAGAACAGAGTGTGTAGCCTCTTCCTCTGCTAAACTTGCTAAATGTCATGACCCAGCAGGTCAAAGGAGACACACACCCTGCACTGAGACAGAAGTATGAATATCCCATTTTCACAAAAAGACGATTCGTCATTAGAAACATTGATGTGAAATTGTCATTGGATCTTTATTACATTATGTGACATAAAGGACATGGTACTGTAAGAGTATGTATGAAGTGCGTTATGTGACATAAATATGTGAATTTTATGTGCAGTTTCACAAGGAAAGCCTGATGGTGAGACTGAAAGATGATACCCATGCATCTCCCATGTGGAAGGAAATCCAATCAACATTGAGCAAGTGTGACAAGGAGTGGGTTGCTTTCTGTGCCTAAACCCCATAAAATCACAGCACAGCAATTTTTCTTTGAAACTGTGAGCAGGACTGATTTCTGGTCACTATCTAGAATTAGAGCTTTCGGGTCCGACATTTTGGCTGATCCAATTCTGTTCACCATTTCTTACTCATCAAAAGACGAGATGATGCAAACTTCTAGACTGAGAAATCTTTCTGTTTCTGCAGTTCAGTGACAGATGATTTACAAAGCTGCTGGGTGGGCCAAGTCATTGAACCTAAGGACACACTTTTGAGAGTAAATATATGAACTTCTCTCTGTTTCCCTCTGTATTAGTATGTAGCAAGTATTTTAAAGGGTTGGAAGCTATGTTGTCCTGTTATACTGGTGCTCCACTTAATATTAATGTTAATGTTATTATCAATTATAATTTTGGAAACCTTAATCAATAGTGATAATTTTCACAACTCCTACACATTGCTGAAAAAAAATGTTACAATAGCAACATCTAGTAAGTTTGTTTGGGTTATTCTGAAACATTTTATTGGACAAAACTTGGAAAATGCAAAACAGCTTTGTAACTCTGTCCCAATAATTTCATAGACTCAAATGTAAACTTGCCTTCTAATTGCATAGAGCATAAATCCAATAAATGAGGCAAAACGTACCTTGCAAAACTTTATTTGTTTCATAGATACTTTTTTATGGGATTGTCCATAGCTTACTAATGAGCTTTGGTGCCAGTTCCTATCACTCGGGGCATGACTTCAGACAACTTCCAAAGATCTCTCAAATGTTCAGACTAAAAGTCAGCTAGTTGTATTTGGTGAATGAGTCACCTAGATGTGTTGAAATGCAGGAGATTTGCAGGGGAAATTACACACTGAAAGTGAAGTGCTAGTAGGGGTCAACACAGTTAAACATACTGCACAATTTCCAAAACTCAAGGAGTGGAAGTATAGCACTACAGGCATATCCAGATCTTCCATATGGGTGACCTGGGCAAATGTCCAGGTGCGCTGATGTTATGAGCGAAAACTTGTTGAAATGTTAATTTTATGTTAAATCTTTTTACACACCAGAGGAGTCACTCTGTCTATTAATCCAGCCACAAATGAACACAAAGCATCATCATTATTCATGCCTAAAGCTGTTATGAAAAATAAAAATTTTTGTCTCTCTCGATAAATTTGGTCTCGTTTAAATTGAATTTTGAGTACTATAGTGCTGATCTTAACAAGTGATGGGATGCTTTCTCATTGCCAACCCCAGCAGACTTTTTGATATGTTCTAAAGAGAAGCAGCCAAAGTGCATGGTTGTAGGTTGTTCTCAATGGATAAGTGGTGTTTGCAGAAAGAGAGAGAGAGAGAGGGAGAGAGAGAGAGAGAGAGAGAGAACAAGTATAGCCCAGCACAGGGGAGACTATGGAGGAATCTTCAGTAGTACAGAGGAGACCTAGGGCCTTACTGACATTAATACTGACCCCTCCTCCATCAACACATTCACTGTCAAAGAGTAAATTTTTCTAACAGGACAAATTCCAAAGTCCAGTAAGCTGTACACAGGACTCACAGATGGGCTCTAGAAAGCTCTAAAAATGTATTCATGCACATTTATCAGTTCCCTTTTCTAATAAAATCAATAAACATCATTTGCACCCATTTTGAAATAGTAGGAAAGTAAGAAAGAAGTGAAAAAAGTAATAAAAAGGTTTGGTTTCAAATGCCAATCAAGTACAAAAACTGTCAAATCTAAAACACAGACAGTCTGAGATCTGAGGGAAAAAATCTTATAAAATACATTCAATCTAAATCATTCAATGTCTATTATCATATCTATCTGCTTATTATTCTGGGTTCAATTCAAATCAAAAAATAAAACAATGCCCACAATATTCTCAGAGAAAGTGAAGATTCTCATAGCCAAAATCAGTTCCGGGACACGTTGACCACAAGACTATCTATACAAAACAGTAAATAAATAAATACATAAATAAATAAATAAATAAGCCCCTCACCAATACCAGTAAAAATACTTCTCTCAAAATATCAAAATTAAAATTACTATCTGATTATGCAAAAATTACAATCATTTATTTATGCAATCAAAGACAAATCCCCCCCCGACCCCCCCCC
>CM067481.1:10793531-10889444 GCA_034552555.1 Semaprochilodus insignis | reverse complement strand
GCTCTTCCACAACCCAAGAAAAAACTGTTAAAATCTAAAAAAATGTATGAAATCCAGAGCTGCAGAAGCAGTGTTCAAATTATTCCTTGTCTTGAGTTCAGGCTGTTTTCCTGACATCTAAAGCCAATGAATTTTAAAACTCCAGGCAACTCCAGTAGAGAAAAACTTGACCCTAGTATTTTCAGAGGCACCTGTGTGAGCAGTCATTTCACATACAGCATTTGAAATTCTGACTTTCCTTAACACACACAACATGCTAGGGGTCCTGAGTTAGATTGGCTTCCTGCCAATCACTGAACTACTGTCCACATTTACCTCTTACATACCCTTATTAACCAAGATGTATATTAAACAAAAAATTAGCTCATGTTCTCACTTTATACAACGAGGCGTAAAGTATTTGATAGTGTGATTCCGAACCTTCCACTGTACAGGAGTCAGGTGTGGGGTCCACTTTGTGAGGACAGGGACACTAGATAAGACAAGTAACCAACAGAAGCCAACAGATGAAAAATTCTGCAGAATGTTGCAAAGACACCACCAACTGCATGCAAGAGAGATGTAGGCTGATTCCCTCTGTTAATAAACATTCAAAAAAGATCTCTAAATTTCTAGATGCACTTGAAGACTAGTCCCAGAGAAACACTGTACTACAGAGCCAAGAATTATCCCTGAAAAGAGTTTCCTCAGTCAGCTGGTTCAGCCCCTAACAAGTAGCAACCTATCAGCGCTGTCTCTGTTGTCCCTCTTGTCTCTGCCATGTGCCTTTGTGTACTCTCTTTTATGTGCTTCATCTGCAGCCATGTGCTTTTGTTTTCTTGCTCCTCCTTGGCTCTGCCCTTTTGTTACACCCATCATGTGTGTGTAGTCTGTTGCCCTGCGTGTGTGTAGTTCATTGGCCGCAGGTGTTAGCTCTCTCCTCTCTGTGTATTCATACCCCTGTGTTTGCTCTGTCTCTTTGTCTTGCTGTTGTCTGTGTTCTTTTGACTTGTTGGAATTTTGTTTTCAGTTTGTCCTTTTTGTCCAGTTTGTACATTTTCATTTTGTTTTGTTACTCTGTTAGTTGTTTTCCCTTGTTGTGCTTCTTTGTTTCATCATGGACATCATGGATTCTAAAAAAACTTGACTTCCATCCAGCCGGATCACCTCAGTTGTAACACCATACTAAACATTTATCACATTATCAAAAGCATTAATAGTTACTATTTGGAACTGTGGTAGACTACGCCTGACTGTCATATACAAAGATACAAAGCAGAGACAGATCCTATCCAAGCACGGGTTGTGACCCAGTAGACTGGCAATAGAAAAGGGCAGGTATAAAAATCTTGACTGCCCAGAAAAAAGAGAGTTACTCAGAATGGCAGCAGGTCATCTTTAGTGACAAGTCCCACTTTTGTCTTGCTGGGGATGACCACCAAATCCATGTGTGGAAGCACCATGGTCAGTGCCAAGATGAATCGTTTGTCATGTCACATGTCCAGATAGCCTGGTGCCATTCCACCTTCACCCCTACCGCTGCATGGGATAGATTAATCAAGGAACACTATTCGGAAGCTTTGCAAGTCCACGCCAAAATGTGTGCATGTTGCCTTAGCAAGCATTTGAAAGGCATAACAGAAAAAACAGCACTGGGTATTTTATTTCACATTGTTCTCTCTATCTCTATTCAGTGCAACTGACACCCTACTCTCCTTTTCCCTGGAGTGAACAGCATCTCCATCTGGAAGGGAAGTGCACAGCAGCTGTGGGAGAGAGTAGGAACTGTCTGCAGGCGTCTTGCCATTACAAACTGGGCAGGACTACCACATTGTGTAGGGGTGTGGACCTAAGGCAACAACACCAGGTAGAGATCAAATACCAGTATAAGGAGGGTTTTTACCCTCTCCACAGAGGGTCTGCTTCTCCGTTGGCCTGAGGAAATTTTGGGCTGCTTGACACATAGCTGAAATCAAATAGCAAGTCAGCTGCTTACTGGGAGGATTACCATGAATGTGTCCATGTATATATGAATACTTCCCATCAGTTCTGTGCCCACAACTTTGTACTAGCCTTTCCTCCAAAGGCTCATGATAATGCATTTTCAGTCTACAGATTCATCCCAGGAATGTGCACTATTGAGTATGAATACCAACTGCTAGTGATTAGCTCAGTAATTTCACTTTTGGCTTGGCACTTATGTAGCTACGCTAAACTAAAATGTCTCTAAGCTACACTGTGTGAGTAAAATGGCACTGCAGCAATCTCACTCCTGACACCATCTCTAGTCTGTTTATTAAAAAGTGAGTTTGTTGCTGCTGTAGAACATCTCTGTTTATTCACAACCAGGTTACAAAGCACAACAGCCACATTTTCCAGTTCAACAAGCAAGATGTTCCTGCGCTACCTGCTGCACTGCTGCATCACATGTGGGCTGTGTCTACAGACTATCCCACAGGGTGTGCTGTGGCAAACTGGTTGGTCCTTTATAGCCTAGCAAATCATTCACAAGTCATTTTGGGCCATGCAGAGAGTGAGGTGAAGAAAGATAGAGACTGAGTGAGATGAAAAACAGAGTGAGAGAGAGACAGAGAGACAGAGAGACTTAGATGTAGAGAGACAAATATGAAAGGTGTGGGGAGAAAGAGAGAGAGCCATGGAGACAGCAAGATATGTAGAGAGGGAGACATGGAGAGGGTGAGATGGAAAGAGAGATGCGTGCGATTGTGGTAGGAAGTTGAGTGTACTGTCTTATCCCATAAGTCACACCCACGAGCCTCCATTAGTCAGGGTATAATAACAAGCGCTTCGCTCACAGATTTAATATTTTATAATCACACTCTCTCTCTCTCTCTCACACACACACACACACACACACACACACACACACACACACACACACTACTCCTAGTCCACCATAGTTTTTCAGTCTTTCATGCTACACACAATTTTCATGCTGCAACTTAAAAATATTTTCTGTCTCTGTAAAACCAATTTATATGACATATGACACATTTGTCTTTCTCTACAATTCTTTCATTTTCTCCTCAGTTACCATGATACAGGAATTTTTACAAACACACACAAACAAACACACATACACTCCTGACCTGCCTTTGGGAATCCAGTTAAATTTTACACTTAGTGTTCTCTCTATCTTCATTTCTCTTTCACCCGTTTGCCTCTCACATAGTGCAACATCATGGCTAAGAGAGGTGAATGAGATTTACTGGACCTCAGAACATGACAGTTATGCTGAGAGCCCTGTCTGCCAACAGAGATGAAAATAGCATTCCATCTGGAAAGGGAAGTTCTCCTCCATTAGAGACTGGCTCTCTGTTTCCATTGATCTGTTGCACATCCGTGGTATAGCTCAAAGTGGGTATAACAGCATCCTCATCAGGAGACTGACCGCAAATCCCCCATCCAAAGGCAACTGGGAGTTGTGTGTGTTGTGACAGTACTTATCTTCGTTCTCCTGCCCCCTGCTGTCTGATTCTGTATGAACAGAACATGGAAGGATAGCAACACACACTCTTAAAAATTGTAGTTGTTCTTTTTTGGATGAGATGCCATAGAAGAACTACCTTTTGTTTACTTAAGTACCTTTCAATGGAATGTTATTTAACCATTTAATCACAAACTAGCTTAAATCAATGACGCCACTTCAACTTTGATTTTAAAAAACATTTGTAACGATATGTAACGAAAATGTTTTTAATGTTTTTTATGTTAAGAAATTCATGGACAACATTAATAAGGATGTACTTTTAAGATTTAATTTTCACCCTGATTAAACAAATAAATAATACACCCTTAGCTGTAACACTGGAGGCACAGAGGCAGGATACAAACGTGCGTTCAGAATAACCGAGTAATGGTTGGTGGAAGCACACAGAGTGGAGATATTTATACAGCAAACTAAACAGTAGGAAAAAAACATCCAGTCAGTGAAACATTCAGGAACACACTAAACAAACACATTGTACAACAAGGGACAAGGATGGGAGGGATACAAAGAGGAGTAACAAGCTGCACACAGATAAGAGGCTTGACAATAGGGCTGCACATGAAACCAAAAGAAAAACAAAAAAGCAAATGGCTGGGGAACTGAGGAAGAAAACAAGATAAGCAGACAATGACAGAGGTTGGATGGCATTCATACTAGGGATGAGTGTGTTCTTATTTGAATATTTTTCAGATAATGGTTAAAAAAATCTGAATATCATGTTGCCATCCCAAAAACCATCTTTAGAATATCCCCAAAAAATCTTTGTTATGCAGTCTGAATGCCATATTTTATATTTTGCAATCTGAATGCTATTCAGAATGTGTGCACATGATTGTTCAGAAACCATCACAGTCAGCCCAACAGTAAAGACACCATCAAGCATTTTACCATGTCCAACATGAGCATGCATGTATCATGACTACTTTTTGGGGCACATTTTATTTAGCTAGCAGGAACAAAGCTTCTACATGTATCATTAGGTTTGATATATTATAAGAATATTCCAGAATTTTCAATATAGTCTCTCTCTCTCTCTGTGTGTGTGTGTGTGTGTGTGTGTGTGTGTGTGTGTGTGTGTATGAAGTACATTAGGTACAAAAAAAACATTTTTATTTCTAGTGACTGTAGAGATGTGCTACTGATTAGGTTGAAATACACTTGATACCCTGATTATCCAAAGCCCTGTTTTAGGTATTCTCTGCTCTGACACGCCTGTTCCAGCTAATGAAGAACTATCAACTGAAAGAATATTTAGAGAACTAAAGGTGGTTCCTCTTTGGTATTGCTCCAAAGACTTTTTAGAGTTAGGGATAGGATTTGGGATAGTGATGCTCTGTTGTCATCCCCCTGCAATGGAGCACCACAGTTTGTGTGGTTTTTTTTTCTGGCTGTAGCATGACTCATTCAACGTCTTAGCATATTACTAGGCTCTTATGAGTTTTGAATCAGCTGTGTGAGAACAGGGGTGACACTAGATGTCCAAACTTATTCTAAGTTTGGTGTGGGTGGCTTCAGCATGGGAGAAGTCAGTAATAGGTTGCCCATAAAGTCAAGTATTTGTTGTTGATGTAACATATTCTATTTATTCATGAGGACACTGTGTATTATGCAACGTTTTACTGCACAACATTATGAAAAACATTTCATATAAACAGTCCATAAAATGATTAAAGACTGCTCTCACTACAGGTTATACATCAGTCTAATAAATAAAAAGCTAGCCAGCCTGCACTGAATACGGATGCCCACAAGACATGCATGCATTCCACTATAAAGTGCACTTAGTCAGCATGATGAACGATTATAACTGAATTATTTTGATAGTTAACACATCTTACTATTGCATAATGCAGCACTTCTGAAGGACCTAGTGCACTACCTATATTCACTTTACTTTTGTGTATGAACAAATTTTGAAACAAGTCCTACTTGGCCAAATATCAACTAAGCATCAAATTTTCAGATTAGTTGTAGACTGAAATGGAAGGACTATATATAAAACAACAAGTCAAACAACTCATATATTCTTTCTATAATATACATGTAAATACGTCTGATTCAAGCTGACCTACTGCACTGTAACTTCATTTATTTGAAATCTAGTATCGTGCAGAGCCATAATTACAAAAACCTTCCAGAGTTTTCTGTCTTAGTACAGTATATCATTCAGTGACAAGAGGCAGTCTGCCCATGAGACACAACCTAGATTAAGTGCAGTGACACCCAAAATCAAGATCTAGTGTCCTAGATGAAAGATCTGAGTGGGAAAAAGAGACAGAGAGAAAAGACAGCACTGGTGTGGACAGACACTGGGCCGTATGACAAAAGACTAGTCCGGTCCAATAGCACATTAATCCATCTAAACTCTATGCCAACATGTAAATGAGGTTAGGAGAGAAAAGCAACCTTGAGCGCAAAGCAAGAAGCTTCTAGTGTATTCGCATGTTTGGTCCACGATAGTTCCAATTATCTGTGGAAAAATGTCATAGAGAAAGTTTCCAATTAGAGGAAGTTTATTGATTAAATCTAGGACAAATCCAGGATTTTGTCACCTTTACCAGCTTTCAAAAACATCTAAAGCATCTAAATATGGGCTTAGTTTGATTTCTTTTACAGGTTTCTCCTGACCTAACCCTGGTTGTACTCAGGCAGAACGACCCATTTACACAATGCCTGGTGCCACAAATTGTATATATATATATATATATAATCTATTGCTAAATTATTTGCTAATCTGGCGATTTAGCAGTGGCTTATCAAAAGACCCAGACGCAGGTCCCTATAGACCCACCAGTGTGTGTGATGACCTGATAACGCTGCCGACTAAATGTGACCTACCTCTCTCTACTGCAGCACTTGTTGTACTATGTGAATCTCAATCAAATGACAACATGCAAGCAGCAGCAGCAGTCTAAGAATAGAAAATAATGCAAATCCAACCTACATGGCCCTGGTGGTAGTACTGATGTGGCAGCCAGGACTGTGCAGCAGTACGGTGCTGTCTCATTGAATTTTCACATTTCCCCCATGACAGATGACCTGGAGGGAGGAAGAGAAGAGTACATGTGGAGCAGAAAAATAGGAAATTTGATTTTCCACCTTTCTTTTTAATATTACATTTCTTGGTCATGCACTTTAATCAGGGTTGAATGAATACTAAGTACAGGGGGTGTTCTTGTAGGCTCCAGTATGGGGCCACTTCTCTTTTGGGGAGTACACATCCTCCTCCACTTCCTTTTTTTGTCACATAGAGGTTGATGTGACAAGTCATTATGCTTACTGTCATAGCGTTCTTGAAGAGTCACCTCAGAAAGAGAAAACAAAAATGAACCCCTTTGCTATTCTCACACTAAGCATCTTTATACTGACATACCAAAAGTCCTGGGATGGCAGTATGTAAATTGATTATAAACTGGCATTACTGCCCACGCCTGTGTATGTTCTATCTTGTGAGTGAGGTTACACTGGCCAGAGTGCTCATAGCCAGGTGATGTAAATCTAGCACCCACTATCATGCCTTGTTTTAACTCAGATAGTTCATGTCTCCTTGCCATAAGCATGTTGGCCAGTGTTCAACCTTACTCACAAGATAACACCTCACAACTTATACAAGTGTGGCCGTTCCCAAGCCATCCCCTGATGTAGCGCCACTTCATAATGAATTTACATGCTGCTATCCCATGACTTTTGCTATGCCAGTGTATAATTAAGATTAAACACAGCTTTTTAATCTTCAACTTTGAAGTAAAATAAATACTTAAAAAAATAAATTAAAATAATAGCCTAGCCATTAGTTTAAAGATAATGAAATATCACCTGAAAAAAAAAAAATTAAGCTATAAGCAAAGACGCGAGTTAGCAGTCACTTGTTTTCACGTATGCATCATTTTTGTGATACTAAAAAATTCAATTGGAATGAAGTTTAAGTTTTTATTTTTTCATTCTTTTAAAGAAAAAATGATTTGTTGTCATATCCTTATGTATTATCATGATGGTTAGAAACTACAAACATAGAAGAATGGTGCAGTTCTGCAAACGAAAATCTTTAGTAAGAGTTGATTTACTGACATACTGTAAAATTTAAACTGTAAATGTGTGTCCTTATATAATAGTAGTAAGTGATGGCTACATTCAGTTTAAAGATGGAATCCATGTTGTTTTTAGCACATGTGGTATGAGGGATTGCTGCCCAGACCAGATCCAATATTCTATCATATTATTTTGTCAAACCACCTCACGATTATATTACCACAATAGGCCTTCAGCACCCCATGTGATGGCAGGAATTCATCCTGCAGTAATTGAAACAGTGGATGCCAAGTCATTCTCTGTTTATCATCACATTCTAGCAAGCAGCAGGTAGGCACCTGTCAGTCACTTCTTGGAAGGCAGAGGACAGACTTGGCTGCAGGCTATCTGAGGACAGTTCATTTGGGTAGGTAAGAAGGAATCTCTTTCTTTGATGGAAAAGTGCATCTCATTTTTAGGGGGCTGTACATAAGTGTAGTGTGTTAGGAAATGGTTAATTGACATCCAGTAATCCCCTTCAAATCATCCGACAAGGCTTTATTTTTAATACATCCCCACTGCTGCAATGGCGAAGGTCAGTAGCTGACAGTGGAAGGCACAAAGCAGACACTGGTTATGCGATTACCAAACAAGTCACAATAGCTTCTCTGGTAGCACTTAGTTTAACATATGCCACCTACTTAAACTCTTCATCACAACTGAAAGAAATCTATTTAAATTCTGTGTTTCTCCATCTTAGTGCGACCCCAAAAGCATAATGACTGCTGTTTCTGGTGCATAGGCTATATGTCTATCTCTATCATATTCATGCATTAATCAGGGTGACATAATGACAACCAAAGTCATTTAGTGTACTACTTTATTATATGACATGAATTAGGAGGAGTCAGATCTTGAAACTCTTTCACACAAAATGAGACACTCATTACCTTATGTCAAAAAAACATAGGTGTTATGTCAACCTGACATCAACATTGACAAAAGGAGTCTTTGTAACTGCTGGCATCAGTTGGAATTTACCTTATGCTAAATAACACATTTAAGTAATCTGCAAAATAAAAAAGCCCATTGCATCTCTATATTTATGTATCTGTTAACATGTTTTTGATATTTTCTGATTAAATGCGTAAGGACATCTTATGTCTCACTGTGATTTCTAGATTCTCACCTCAGAGCACAACCTTTTTTTGTTTAAGCAGAGAGAGAGAGTGTGTGTGAGAGAGGGAGGGAGAGAGAAAGACATTTGTTCCTGCATGTAAATCACGTATTGCAGAAGGATACCCCACTCTATGAATAACAAAACAGATCTAGCTGAGCCACTTTGTAATCAACGCAAATAACAGATTAGCTGCTAAAAATCGCAATGATATAAGGAACAGCTGAGTAGCTGTTGAACAAAAGCTTTTTGTACATAGTTTGTTTTTGCACATAGTCCAACATTGTGTTTCAGTACTTCATATTTATGGTGAGAGTGTGTTTAACAGAGAAAGCAACATAATGTAGCAACATAATGTAGTGGACTCAGGATACATACTAACTGCTGAAAGATAATGTCGTACATCTTAATAGATTGCGACTACAATCAGACAATGCTGAGGTCTGAAGGTTTAAACAAGAGCTAGATGTGTTTGTGTTCAGTAACTGTATTTCTAATCAATGTTATTTGGAACTGGACAGGTTATGTTCAGTAGGGAAGTAGCTGGGCCTTCAAGGCCTTCAGATAAAAGGCCAAATGATTTCTGGCAATTAAACAAGCATGTCTGTAATCTTTAGTTAATTTTTATTTTTTAGACTCATCATACACATTGCATTACAAGCACTGAATGCAAAAGGATAAAGATCTTGAATTGGGCAATGGAAAAATGTACAGACAGCATTTTTCCAGTGGTAGCTTGGTAGATACAACCAAACTAGCTCCCAGTGGTTAGGACTTCAGAAGCTGCACAGAAATTGACCTTCACCGCTAACATAATTACACAATGAAGACTTAACTTTATTAGTCACTGTTCACTTGGTAGTGTTACAGTTACAGTTACTTAATCTTAGATAACTGCTAATGACTGTGGCTTAATGATATGTACTGTCCAGAAATTTGTCATTTCTGTTTTCTGCAGAGCATTCAGTTTTCAGTTTGAAATAATGCTAACATAACGCTTACATAACAAAATGCTAACATTAAAAAATCCAGAATCTGTATAGTAAAGTATATACTGAGACAAAGCTAATATTTTAGAACACATACTGATAGACAGTTAATTCATGTAAAGGTAATATGTTTTAAATAATGTAGAACTTACACAACATCCCTGCATACATCGTGTGACAGCTTTCAAAACTAACCCAGTATGCTAATGGCCTTTGCATCTCAGTTTGCATAGAGGCAGATTTCACAGCTCGATTCAGCTGATGATGTGTATGGAGACCAACTACGTGATTGATGAACGGTGCTAGACACAAAAGCTGTAGACCTTTAGAAGAGGAGAAATCTAAAGTGTGTAGATGTAAAGTGGAATATTTTCTTGAAAGGCTCCACAAGGCTAATGTCATGAGTACTTTATGACGTGACAGAGGTTATAGATAGAAAAAAGATTTTTATTGTGACAAGGTGGGAGAGATTAATTGAGTGTGTGCGATGTATGTCTATATATTACATTTTGGTTTCCTCCGGTGCCTTCACGCGAAAGCATGGGAAATGTTACTTTTACTACTTGATGAAAGTGTAGTATGTACATATCATGTAAATCCTTTTACACAAAGTTCTCTGAAGTTCTGAAATGATATTCTTTTTGAGAACCTTAAATTTGAATTTGATTTGAATTAGACATATGAAACCTGTTTATGATCATTAGTGAAATCTAATTGGGTTTGCAGAAAATAATGGGAACTTTTGGACTGATGATTCAGCTTTTATGTTCTCCCTGATCTTTGTGAATATAAATTTCAGGGGTGCAGTACAAAATGAGAGTTTATTAGATATTATCAGGTTACACAAACTGCTACAACCACAGCTGCCACCATTACTGAGGTGTAATCATTCTGCTCAGTCGGGTAATGCAATGCCTTTTTAGTGCATGTTTCTGTTTTTCAGGGCCACCATAAAAAAGATAGGTATTTGGTTTGAATAGTATATAAAATTACAATCAAATGGTGAACAGAGAATACATGTCAGGGTACTACATATGTAGAATACAAAGTTTAGTATTTAGCTAATTAAAGTTGCAATTTAAATAAGTGATAATTAGAATACAGTAATATACAGTCACAAAATCAGTACTTTCCTTAAAGGGGTTATTTTATTTGCCTAAATCCCCAACAGACTCTACAATCGTCGCTGGACATACAGCCAGGGCAGGAATACCACTTACTCTTAATAGCTTCTTAGTCACACCAGGTACATCTGTTAAAAGTCTTGGTGTCACGATCGATCCTGATCTGGCTTTCGATGAGCATATTACTAATGTCACTAGAATAGCTTTTCTACATCTACGCAATATTGCGAAACTAAGAAATGCACTGTCCCTACAGGATGCAGAAAAGCTAGTTCACGCCTTTATTACTTTAAGGCTGGATTATTGTAATGTCCTGCTTTCTGGTTGTTCCAGCAAAAGTCTTAACAAACTTCAGTTAGTCCAGAACGCTGCAGCCAGAGTCCTTACAAAAACTAGAAAGTTTGACCATATCAGCCCAGCCCAATCTAACTTACACTGGTTACCAGTTAAATTCCAGATTGAGTATAAAATTCTTCTTCTGACATATAAAGCTCTAAACGGCCTCGCTCCTCTGCTGACCCATCCGATGACCCAGCTATTTAATTACAGACTAATCAGACATTTATTCCTCTACCTTACAAACACTGAACGCTTCTTTCCTTTGCTTGTCCTGCTATCTGGTGTTGACCTGAGCAGGATGGGTTCCCCTTTTGAGTCTTGGTCCCTCTCGAGGTTTCTTCGTTTGAACTGAGGGAGTTTTTCCTTGCCTCTGTCGCCCTTGGCTTGCTCACTGTGGGCTCGGACACCAGATTCTTTGTAAAGCTGCTTTGTGACAACATCTGTTGTAAAAAGCGTTATATAAATAAATGTTGACTTGACTTGAATACATTTCTGTCCTGAAAAATCAAAAGATCTTTTCACATTTCTAGAGAGCACACCAGGTTGCAATATTAGTATAGTTGCTTTGTGTGTTTATGCCGCAGCTGTATGTGTAAGATAATTTTAATTCATGGAACAATATGTTTTTACCTAGTTCAGATCTATTTAACAGAGATTTATAAAGATGGTAAAAATACCATCTGTGTTTGAAAAATAACTTTGTATCAATCTGAGGTTACTGCACTGACTTTATCACTCAGTCCTATTACAATTGTCTACTGTTATGACACAAAGGTAGTCTATATTACGTGTTTAACCAAAACAATTTCATAGATTTGACAAAGGTGCCAAAAGCTCCAAATCAAGGCCCATGAATTAAAGCTCACAGATTTTATCAAATCATGTCTTGAGAATCAAAGTACTGAATAATGATTATTCACTATTCATTTTATTAATTCATCTTTTTATGGTGTTGTATAATCAGTTTGTTAAAACAGATAGTAAAGCATATCCTAACTAACCAGATAGCCAGATGGCAGTGCTACTTGGTAAGATGACTGGCTAGTCTATTGTAGAGACTAAATATCATCTATCCACACTATTTAATAATGGATTAAATATGGATTAAATAAACAGCCGATGATTCACTTTGCCCATCGCACCTTTTGCTGTACAAATGCAAAGTCAAACCAGACGGAGATGGAGAATGTGATATTGGACTCCATTATGGTCATGAAGAACTGGACCAGGAGTGCTTGAGGCAGTCCAAATTTCTTAAATTGATGCAGAAAATATAAACACTGCTGAGCCTTTTTCATAAAGGCTCTGTCCCTCATCCTATTGTGTGGTGGTGGAATTTGTAAGACTCTGCTCTGCTGACTGAGACTGTATATTTTCAGAGGGGGCAGTAGGGTTGGTTTCTTTCTAAAATGAATAAACATCTCCTCAGTTTAGTGTGTTAGTGCCATGCAATGTCACTGCAGTACTTCCTTCTGGCGTGTGGACTCGTCGTTGTTTAAGGTGAGACCAACCAGAGAAGTGTCATTGCAGACTTAATGAGCTTTATAGAATCGTTGTCAGAAGTGCAGAACTGTCAGTGTCATTGATGTAGAGAGGATATATCAGGGATAGCATACAGCCCTGTGGAGTGTCAGGAGAACACCTCTCTCTGAGGCAGAGAGGGTCGGAAACACTGTTTTCTCAGACAGATCTGAGAGCATTGAGCTTACACAGTTTGCCCAGTAGAAGGTCAGGAATGATGGTGTTGGAAGCAAAGCTAAAGTCTACCCACAGCATGCAGGCATAAGTGTTAGGGCCATCTAGGTATTGCATGATGTAGTACAGAGCCTGTATCATCTACACATCATCTACAAGCACCAAACGTGACTTTAAGGTACTGAAGTAAAAGTCTCTTCATGGTTACAGACGTTCTTTTTTATTTTTGGAACTGGCATGATAACAGAGGTCTTAGGGCTTGGCAGGAACTAACTGAAGAAATCAGTGAGGATGCTGCTATGTTTAATGCTTTTGTGTTTGGTAATTTTTAAGGTTGTGTTTAGTGCATTCTTGCCCTTTTGTATGCATCATGGACACAATTCCTATAAGCTTCTTAATACAGAAGCTTATGTAATAGGTGACTGCATAGTCATATAGATTGCTATTTGCAGATTTGAAGGAGCCCAAGTGTGTTGAGCTCAGACATTCCCTCAAATCCTCTATGCCATCAGGTGAGCACATTCTCACAGATTTTACATCAGGCTTTGTTTGTTTGGTTTGTAAGTTTTGCCTATATGAGGGAATGAGATGGCTAAGAAAATAGTCAGAATTTCCAAGAGGGACATGCAAGGTAGCTTAGTATGCATCCTGTAGGAGTGGTCAAGTGTTTTGTCATCTCAAGTGGGACAGCTGGTCAATTGTTTTTTGTTAATTCAACACTCAGGATGATCCAATTGAAGTATCCCATCATAACGAGTGTGCCTGTTCTACACAAACTTTACAAAATTAGTGGTACCCTGCTGTTAAAGAAAGAAAACCCCCACAATGGTCACTGAAATAACTGACAAAAGTAATAATAAATAAAATTTTACTGAAAATCAACTGGCCTGGACCAAAATTATGGTAACCCTAAAAACTTGTACCCCTCTTGTGCCCGGACTGGTAGCCCTCAAACTTGTAATCAGTCAGTTTGTCTATTTAAAGAGTGAAAAGTAGTCACTGTGCTGTTTGGAATCATGTTGTGTACCACACTGAACATGGACCACAGAGAGCTAAGGAGAGAGCTGTCTCAGGAGATCAGAAAGAAATTTATAGACGTGTTAAAGGTAAAAGCTATAAGACCATCTCCAAGCAGCTTGATATTTCTGTTACTACAGTTGCATATATTATTCATTATTATTATTATTATTATTATTATTATTATTATTATGTTATATATATTATTATAAGTTTATGGTCTACGGGACCGTAGCCAACCTCCCTGGATGTGGCCGCAAGAGGATGAATAACATTAATGGTAACTATAACTGCTCCCAAAGATTTCCGTCTGGTACAGACAAGACCACGCTCCTACTGATGCTTTACAGGCGCTGATTGCTCTGCTTTTCTGTTTCAAGCACTGTGAAAAACTGAAATAAAACAAATATTGCAATTTACAATCACAGCACATTAAGAGTCTTTGTTGGTTAAGAGCTATTCTTAACCAACAGCAGTGTCCTCTTGTAGCTTGCAATTCTATCAACTTGGAAAATAACCACGTACCGTGAGCACCTTCTGACCATAAATTAGGTGAAGTTACAATCTTTAATGCAACTGGTGCTCTTCAGAGGCTAAAACGCTCCGTTTCGTGTACAGCTCTCAGCGATTCCGACAATATACCACCTCACCAACAACCCGTTGGCCTATCACATGACCACAGAATATCATGTTCATAGGCTTGACCAGTAGGTGTCACTTGGTCGGCTTGGTCTCAGTTGCAGGTCATGGATCCTCCAACAGGATAATGACCCAAAACACACTGCTAAAAATTGTGACAAAAGGGTCATATGGGTGTTGATGCTGATCCTTCCACTGTTCCTCTGTAGAAAGGTTACTTTACTTTATTACTTCAATTAAGAACTTAGAAAGGAGAGATTGGTGAGAGTGAAGATCAGAGCCAGGATTTCCCCCACCTTCTCTCAGCCTTTCTTAACTGCGTAGCACACCTGTCAGCCAAGGGGCTGGTGGGCAGGATCTTGCTGGAGAACAGAGGACACAGAAGGTTAATTGCAGATGAAAGTGAAGAAAGAAAAGTATTTGTAGTAGTATCCAGAGAGAGAGAAGAAAATGGGTCAGGGTGATGAAGGGTTGTTAGGATAGTTGAAGCAAAAGTAAAAGGGAGGTATGGAGTCCAGGTTGTGTCAAGTGAAGGTAGAACATAAGGGCTGGACGAGAAGAACAGTGAAGGAGAGTGTGAAAGACAGAAAGCAATAATCTGAGCACTAAAGTGTGGTTACTGTAATATCCAACACAAGTTTATTTCTGCTGAAGACCAGGTACAAAGTGTTGCCTGCTCTTTGTATCAGAGGAGACTGGTTTAGGGTGTGGTCAAAGAATGATAGCTGGTGGTACAAGGCAGGATCACTGAAGCTTGTGGAATGAAAAGTCACAAGGAGAATGAGTGAGGTTCCATCGATGGGGATAAGACTCAGAAGAATGTCTAACTCATATATGAAGTTGCCTTGAAAACAAGAAGGTGAATAATGACAACGATTTGATGTTTAGTAGGGAAAAATACTGTACCAGCATGGTACTCAAATATCAAATTAAAAGAAGAGTGGGGTGAAAGGGTACTTTCTAGACACAAGCAAACCTGTGCCACCACCCCTGCCAGTCTGTCTCGGGTAATGGAAGAAGTTAAAGGCAGAGGAAAGGAGTTGTTGAGTTCTCAAGAATGATTCAAGTTTCTGTCAAAGCAAAGAAAGGCAGCAAATAGTCAGAAACGTAGTCTAACAGTTATGACAACAGTGGGGCTATGTAAACAGTAACACAGTTATATGTACCAATCTGGTCCTCACTGAGCAGTAAAATCAAGTTGAGCAGTTGACTGTGCAACCACTATTATGCCTTTTGACTCTTTATGCTCTTTATGCAGAGGTTTCTCTAAATCCTTTCATAATATTATGCACCATAGAGGATAAAATGCCTAAAATCTCTGCAACCAGATTGAAGGATGTATCCTTATACTGTTGGATTAAGAAATTAGTGAGCCTCAACCCATCCTTTTCCATAATTGTATATGTAACATACATATACAATTATGAAAAATGACGGGTCGAGGCTCAGGATGGGTCAGGCTCATCAATTAAATTCAATTCAATTCAATTCAACTTTATTGTCATTATACCAGTACAGGGTTGCACAGTATAATGAAACATGGTCAGGCTCCTTCTCCAGTGCAGTTACAAGAATATGTGTATAAATATATATATATATATATATATAGAGAGAGAGAGAGAGAGAGAGAGAGAGAGAGAGAGNTCAAACCTACCCACCAAGTTTCATTCCTGTTGTTTGATTCCTTCTGGGTGCAGCTATTTGTGCAACTATTCTTTTGATGATAAGTGTATATTTTCTTAGGGTATTATTTTGTCTTACAGCAACCTGCATGTACCTCCCAGGAGAAAAAGAAGTACTCTGAAGTATACTTAATTTAAGCGTACTTCCCTGAACTTACGATTAATGTACTGAAAGTGTACTATTTTCATATACTAACTATGTACTTAGTGTGCTAAATATAAGCATTAGTGCTATTAAATATATACTTATAACTAATTGTACTTGACTGTACTATTTTAAGACACCTCTTAGATTAATTTAGAGATCCATAGGTACGTAAATAATAATAAAGTACATTTCAAGTACATTAAAATATACATAGAGAGAGAGAGAGAGAGAGAGAGAGAGAGTGTAGTGCAAATAGACAAGTAAGGACAAATAGACAAAGACAATGTGTGCAAACAGTACAGTATGTGTGCAAGACATGTGCAAAGTGTAAGAGCAGTATCAGTCAAGTATGTGGTTGTAAACAGTACAGATATATAAAGTGTACAGTGCAGGTAGGAGAAGCAGCTTAATGTTCAGACAGCTAAATTGCTTGGTACAGATGTTCAGTATAGATAATAAATATAGATAAATAAGTACGTACACAGCTGAGAGTACGTACACAGCTTTCCCTGTCTTGCAATATCACAGAGTAGCAATTCCCGTAGAGCTGACTGCAGCAGGAAAAACTTTAATGCTAGATCCAAACATTATGACCAGCACTTTCAATCAAGCCCCACAGTCAGTTATTCGGCTTCTGCAGGCACAAGCTGAGGCAGTGAAACACTGGTGTGCCTCTTTTTACGGTTGAAACAACAGCCCACAGGTCAGAATAGCTCTAAGACTGAACTCCTCGTAAAGTTTCATCCTGAGGAGTCTTTCATACAAAGATGTGGGGGTTACCAAGGGAAATAGCCATTTTCATAGAAAGTAAAGAGGTCATTCACAATGTAATGAGGCAGCTGATAGAGAAGAATGTGGCCACTAGGAAAAATAATATCTCAGTGTATACAAACTGCTGAAAACAAACCCTTGGATCTGGCTCTGGCTGGGACATTCATTTTGACTGTGTTGGTTGTTTCTTAGTTTTTCTCTTGTTAAAAGGACTTCTTACTGTTCACCAACTCAGACAGGTGAGTAAAGAACAATAGGATATCTTTCAAAGGACACTGTGGGGGGACAATACAAGCAGCAGGAAAGCACGTTAGGAAAAGAGAACAACTGATGTGATTAATAAAAGAAAAAGGAAAAGGAGGAGAAAAAATAGATAAGCATTCTGAAGAAGCAGTTAAAAACCAGTTTAAATCTGTACCTTCAATTGAGTTGTGGAGAAAATACAGTTGAGCAGCCTTCCCTGCAAACTTCTACAGGCCGCTGGAGTAACTGGAGTAATGCTTTTTTGTACACAGGGAAGCATAGGATAGAGCCTACAAGTAGTATACACAGTCCACCTGCATTTGAAATTCCCTCAAACATCGCAGTGTAATCAAACAGTATGGGAGGCCATTCAGAAAATAATTAATCTGTGCATATATATTGTTTTTTTTTTTTAGGTTTACTGCAAAATACATCGGTTTTTAACCATATTGCCTCAGTAGCATTATCAAAAAAATAGTGGCACCCAGAAAGAATCAACCGACAGGAATAAAACTTGGTTGCGTAGGTTTGTCAGCATGACACATGGGAATGATTCAAGTTTCACACCTGGCCTTGCATGTGACAGAAGCAAGGACAGGCCTTATCGCTGGGCCTGACTGACGATATAAGATCACTCTGTTGTGCGTGCACAGAGTGACCAAACAACCATGACTGCAGACATTCAGTGAGCAGTGATGCACTTCATGAATCCCGTCGGCACCATTGGCAGACGGCTGCACAACACAGAACTACATGCATGCAGACTGTTATGACTGTCCTTTACACCATGTCAGCGTTGCCAAAAACTGCACTGGTGTCGTTCCAGATTGTCATGCAGTGAGTCAGAATGGCAGTGGATCATCTTCAGTGACAAATCCTCAGAATCTGCATGAGAATATTCAGGCTGCATGGGATGGATTATCACAGGAAGCCATTAGGAACCTCTACAACTTTATGACGAGACGTCTGGCATGCTGCATGAACAAACATGCCGGCCTGACGCCTTACTGAGAGACACTACTTCTGTATGTGTAGCTAAATAAATATTGCCCATATCAATCTAAATTTTTCATCATTGTTCCTGGTAACCTTTATCGTCCTTCCAAATAGCATTTCTTCTGACACTTCCTTCTGGGTGCAACTATGTTTTTGATGAGTGTATATATGGAGACACAGGGTTTTATTGACCGTAAAACCTCCCTGCTCATTCAACTCCTGCCAAGTAGCCTCTCTCCGCTATCCCTGCAAGCATGTATGAGCTGAAGCACTACTGAAGTGAATCTTTTTCCCACAACAATCCAGTGCCCGTTTTTTCCAAACTGGATAACGATGGCACGGACGATAACAATGGGTCTCCCCCAGCTACCCATGGTGGAACCCTCAGTAGTCCATCATGTTCAGTAACCCACTATCCAACCCCTCCCTCCAAGACAGAGCACTTTTCTGCATCAATTTTTGGAAGATTTACAATCCATTGTATTTACAGTACATTGGTTAGCAGAGATTATTCAGCTCCTGTCACAGGAACTTTGGCCACTCTTGTTGCGCAGAGACTTGCTGTGTCAAACACAGAAAATAATTCTTCACCCACATTATTATTTGCTTTTTATGCTTGTCAGACATGCTTTGCATGTATTAGATTAGGGCAGAGACTCCACCATTAAGGTGTATTTGACCGCTGCATCTGTCCCTCAGTTGTTGATGGATGGTGGAAGCTATTAATTTACCTTACACTAACATGAGCCTACAACCCAAAACAAAATTCTCTGAGCTCTTTCCACAAGAGAAAATCTAGGCTACTTTTTAGGCTCTTTTTAGGGGTTTCGTTAGGGGATATATGTGCTGCAGCAAGCTGGTCTTCACCACACACTTAGCAGATTTTATCAGCTGCATGCTACAGATCCTTCTCTGGTATGTACAGTTTTCAGCAGCTACTCTTAATTCATAGGATTTCGCTCTCCCTTTATTTCATATATCCAGAGAGTTCATGGAACAGCATGTTCTAACGTGATGGGTTGGGGACAGGGGCTCCCTCCCCCACCTCGCCTCCTTTGTCACATCATCTCTACTCTGTTATAGCCAGGGCTCTCTTACAGCACTACTAATTTGGACCATTTTATACAATCTACCCTGGGTTTAGTCTGTCTGACTAAAGCCAGTGAGGAAAGCATGCATTCTTGGAGTTGGCTACATCCTTCCCATACTGTAGTGAGATACCAAACAAATGATGAAAGAGAATGCTAGGTTACTTGCGTAACCCCAGTTCTCTGAATTACGAGTAAGGTATCTCACCACACTTTTCCTCCGTGCACTTCACAAGGGAAGAGTGTGCTCCAAGAACAATGAATTTAGGAGCTGTACCTGCTTATATAGTATGAGGGTGCTCCCTTATCACTACCGTCAACCTGTTGGCAGATGTCATGCCTTTGGTACTTCCATGGTCAGTCACACACGGGGTGTTTCCCATAGTGGGATACCTTACTCCTGATTCAGAAAACCGGGCTTATGCAAGCAACCCAGCATTATCTGGGCTTCGAGTGGGAGGTGAGGCCTAATTTGGTCCAGGATTCATTTGTCTGTTTTCTTTCCATCTTGGGTACTCTCAAAAGTACTCTTTGCTAACTCCAGTTAGTCGAAGGCATCTAAATTATTCCTGTCTGGCTTGTTTACTGTCCATAACCATAGAGTAGACCATAGCCTGGACAATTCTCGGGTGAGTTTCCCAAAAGCTTCGTAAGGCAAAGTGCCTTGCTAACTAGTACTTAAGACGCGTCATTAATTAAGGCGTGCTAATCAAGCCTAATGTAACTAAAATACTATGTGCATTTGCTTGTAAATTGACAAGTAACCCAAACTACTCGTTATTTGCTAAGTACTTCTTAAAGTGGATTTTGCCTTCAGTTCAGCACATAAAAGCCAGAGGCCACCAATTCTGTGGGAGGGGGGAAGGGATCCGCATGTTCTAGAATGATAATGTTATATAAAAAGAAGAATTATCAAAAATTATCAAAAACATAATAAAAATAAATAACATCAATACAACATTATGTTATAAATTTGTCAGTTCACTTCACCCTTATCACAGTCCTAATGACAGTACTTGTTTCGACTCAGTAGCCCAATTGGGCATTTAATTCGAACCTCACTGAAGACGACAGCTGTTCAAAGGATACTGTTATTAAAGCAGTATTCACCATTAGGTAGAGGCAGAGTGTTTGGCACTTACTGCACCCAGAACACCACAGACAACTACATCCCGTAAAACACTTCTGGCAAGAAATTATCAGCATATTAGCAACATGCTTAAATATCACTATCCCCCTGTCCACAGAACTATGTCTACTAGGATCCACGTCAGCAATCAGTACAACACATGAAACCTCCACCGCTCTTCTCACCGCTCTTCTAACCATTGCGAAGAAAACTATCCTCATGAACTGGAAATCAAGAAACACCAATACTACCACTCACTGGAGAAACAGATCATATATCTATCGAAAAAATATCTGCTTCCACCAAAACCAAAAACACTGAATACAGTTCAATCTGGACACCAATTGCTGACTTCCTGAATACCACTGAAATCCAATACCAAACTCAGCATCACCCTATACATAACTCCAGTAAATCATCTCCCTCTACACACACACACACACACACAAAATCACACATTTATACACACTAATTCCTATCCAAATAAAACAGTAATATTTAACAGATCACAATAACAGTTGGTGCTCACCCCTTCTTTTGTTTATTTTATTATTATTATCTTTATTATTATTTTTTACATATATATTATTTTTGTTTGTTTGTTCAATTGTTTGCTCTGTTCAGATGTTTTTTTTCTAATACTTTCATGTTTGTGTGCCTGTTTATGTTTATATATCCTCCCTCAGAATAATTCATTGTGAATAAAAATAAAGTCTCCTCCAAAGAGGGGGGTGGGGGCGGGCCAAAAATAAATAAATAAAAATAATAAAAATAAAAAAAGAAGTAGAGTGGTTGGCATCAATGCTGCTTTGCGTTCAAATCTCAATCCTAATAGAAAAAATATAGGCTGTATGGGAGTGAAACAATGACCCCACTCGGTTTGGTGCAGGAGCACCTGGCAGGAAAAACCCACTGAAGTTTTCTAAAGACATACAGTGATGCCCATGGTCGTAGCAAGGCTGCTGTCTCCAAGTCTGCCAAGAATTCTGTCACCACAGTGTTACCGACCCATGCACACATCTATATCATATTTCCACCGGGCAAGGATTTCCAATAAAATAAAATCAGATTTCAGATTTACATCTAATCGCTGGTGCACAGGGCCCTATGTTATACTCATGATAAAGAGGAAACTCATGAAAAGGACACAGAAGAAGACTGTGTTTTATGTGTCATAAAACTGCCTGAAAAAAGAAGAGACTTTCACCAGGCAGTATGAATGCCAGAAATATTGTTATTAGAAATCTGTTTTCTTTCTCTTTTTAATTTGTGTTTGTGCTGTATGTCCTAGTTTAATTTTCTGTGTGTGTGGGTGTGTAATAAATTTAACTGTTTGAATGTTGTAGCATTACTAGAATTTCAGTTGATGTATGTAGTCATGTGTGTGTTTCCGAGAATTTCACAACGCCTGTGAACATCCTTCTGCAAATCAGAGATCAGAATCTGTATAATTATATTCATTTTAACACATTTCTACATTTTGGGGGTGTGGTAATTGTAAACAAATACTGTATATTTAACTAATTCGAAGTTTAATTCGACTGAGTGTGCTGTTTGGGTGGAGGAGTCAACAACAATATTCGGTGAACTATTTTTTAAAGTTTTGCTTTGCGGGGCTCATTGGGAAACATTCACTGAACTGAACTGATTCGTTCTTTTCTCACATCCTGCCTTAGTTGGTTCATTTTTTTTTGTAAAACTCACCTCTGATCTTTATTTATAGAGACAAATTATTGCATTTGAAGCTCTTTTCAGGCTCCTTCAGCCTTCTTTTGCAATCTAGGTCGCATTTCTTGAGCCCTGGATTCTTTGTTGTTGATAACTGAATTGAGTAGGCAAAAACTGGCCACCATTTCCACATCTTCTCCATCAATAGTAAATTTTTTACTTTGTTTTTGTACTGTGTCATCTTTCCTATTATATGTTCTGCATATAGGTTGAACACATATGGTGATGGAAAGCAGTCTTGTCTAACTCCTTTGCCAATGTGGAACCACTCCATTTCCGTTCTGTGGTTTGTTAATCAGGGTAGCGATTCTGCATTAGAACAATGCTCTGATATTCCCATTTTCTTGAGGATGTTCTATAATTTTATGTGGTCTGCAAAATCGAAGGCTTCACTGTAATTGATGAAATACATTGAATTCCTTTCTGAAGTCCTTGATCCAGTGCCCATCCACAACTTTGTCTTTTGTCCCTCTACATTTCCTGAATCCTGCTTGGGAAATTGTGATAGTTGCCACAGTCTTTCTTGTTTCCTTTCTTTGTCATTGGGATACAAACTGACCTCTTCCAATCTACTGGCGACTGAGCTGTTTTGCAAAGTTGTTGCCATAAATTGGGCAGTACTTTGACTTTAACTAGTCAATGTTTTTATTATTGCTTCATCTTTTTACATCTCTTAGTGTGCCAATACATGGCTGAAATGTATTTCTGACCTGCCATATTTTTTGAGCTAATCTCTGGGTTTTTGACTTTTTAACTTATTATGGATTGCTTCTATCTATTACCTATCGTGGCCATGGTATTTCTTATTTAAGTGGTAATAAACCACTAGCAGTTGATCTGAGCATCTGAAAATTTTACCGTCATATAAATATTGAGACTGTGACAAGATGCGCAAATTTTGCCCAGATTGGGCCTAAAGATATGGTTTACCACTCAAAACCCCTATAGAATCTGATTACGTTAATATTATGAAAATCATAGAAAACTGGTGCCATGCAAGTCAATCTTCTGACCTGAATAACTTTGTAATTACATGTTATGTTAGAAAGTGGACTCCTTGTCTGGTATTTTGCCTCATTTATTTGCAGACTATAGCTGATTATACAAAGGTCAAAAGGTCAGTCTGAACAAAACTCTTGAAGCTTGAAGACCCCTGATCATTAATTATAACATATGACCTTTTGACAATTTCTGACTCACTTTCACGTAGCTCCTGTTTGCCATTAAGGCCCCTCATGGGTGCATTGGGACTCATTATGAGATGCATATCAAAGGGTTCAACCAAGGAACTTTGCAAATCCCTTAGATTATAATTATAAATTTCTTCTGGAGCCCAAACTGTAAGGCATAGACAGCATGAAAAGTTATGTTTAGGAGGAGATCCAAACCTCATATAACAATATTGACCCCAGTTGGCTAATGAGGGATGCTACATCACATCAACAAACTTTTACAGAAGAAGAAGTTTTAAACATGTTTTTGGCTGTAACATTTGATAGAATGGCATAGAGAAGTTATTTTAGTTTAATTGTCATCATGTCAAAAACTGCTCTTGCTAACTGGTCTTTGGATTTAAGGCCAATCCAGTCCATCAATCAATCACTGTGGCCTTGGCGTTTATAACTAACTTACTAAAACTCAACATCCCTTGGTTTGATCATCTCAGTGTTGTAAACTCATTAAATTCAGAATGAGTTTGCAAAATTTTGTCCAGATGGGCCTTTAGGAGATGCTATAGCACTAAAAAAACACATTAAATATTACAAAACCCTATTACAATGTTATTATGCAGTCTATAGATAAACATATGGTGTCCTTTCATTCAAGTGTATGTCAGAAAAAGGACAACTTCTTAGCTAACAAGTTTTGACTGCCGCATAACAGCTAGCTATGCCAGCCAACTAACAGTAACTAATTTTATCTAGATTCATTAACACCCCTTACATTGACTATATGTATAATTATATTATCTGGAATAAATAGATGAATACATGAAGGTAAAAAGTAAACTCATGTCAAACAGTGTCAGTTCAGGTGGAAGCAATGCAAAAGTATAGTTAACATTTACAAAATAATTAAAAAAAAAATTAATCTAAACCTCACAAACACTTTAAATCAACCGCTTTCTTTTTCAGTGCCCTTTTTCAGTGTATTATTTTCACATTTAGGACCACCTACAGACAGTGTAGTTATTGAGATCACACAGAAACAAGGCTGGAAAATTCACACCTTCCTTTTGTGATGCCTGTTTTTAACAAAATACTTTTCGTCTATTATAAAACACAGACCTGGCAAAAGAAATGTACTTGTATATACTTGACCTATTTTAACTTAAATGTGTTAAATGTGTTCCACAGTTGACTGTGGAATATTTAGTACCGAGGAAATTTCATGACTGGACTTACCACACTGGAATTCACTGAGCCACGGTACCACAGTGGAATTCACTGAGCTCCTGAGAGCAACCCATTCTTTCACAAATGTGTGTTGTCAGATATCAATGTTTGTGTATAAGAGTGTATGTGTTTAAATGTGTATGTGTACAACAAGGTCTGATCTTTGGAAAAGGGTTATCATCAGGGCTGCAAAACCTACAGGTTAAAGATCAAATGCCTGTAGGCAATAATCAGTTAGGAGAGCTGACCATCCAATAAAGCACCAAAACCAAAGCAAGGTATACCTAAACATTTTCATTGCCTTGGAGAAACAAACATTCTCTATTGCTGAGAATATTTTGTGGCACATGCTAAAGTCTATCATCCTGTCATATTTTTAGTAGCTTGGTAGCACTTGATAATGGTAGATGATGTATCCTGTCATGATGCAAATTTTTTGCTGTGTAGAGTACTTGCTAAATCATGACAGTTCACTAAAATGACACTGTTATGACAACTTGTGGCAGTGTATGACATTGTCCATGACATGTTTATGACAGGGTTTGTTCAGTGTTATAGCAGGGATAACTGTTACCAAACTGTTTTGTAAACTTTACTTTTGAGCTTTATTTGGTTTTTGGTCCAACCGAAATTTTGGTTTTGGACAAAAGAAGTATATATGACAAGGGTCCATTAGTTCACTTTCAAGTCAGACTGCACTGCAGTGAAACAAATTGTCAGTAGCAGAATGACTGCACGGATACAAGGAAGATTTCTCGAAACAGGAGATTAAGAGAAACAGTTTGTGTGTGGAGCAGGCAGACCCATGTGTTTTTCACCACATTAATGTGAATGGCAGTGTTATTAGCAAAAGGCAGGTACTCATAGCCGTGTGTGGAAGAGGATTAGCCAGTCTTGATCTCACAGGAGCTTGGTGGATGTGTGCTTGAAATGAAAGAGACACAGGGAACCAGAGGGTTAGCAATTGAACAATGAAGGGCTGAGAGATTTTGCTTTCCTTTAATGTCAGTAACACTGATGCTGATTTAATATGCAGTTTTTTTCTTTTTTTCTCCGATGTTAGTGACAATCACTCCTTAATTCTCTCCATTATCGAATGAGGTTATGTGGGAAAAGAAAGGCTATACTGCTGTGTGTGCAGACTGCAAGTCCTTACTAAGAGCAGGTAGTTGGTTATATTCTCAAAATTTTCTCAGGTTTGGTGTTGAACTAAAGAACTGAAAGGGAATTCCACTGATTTGTGCATAGCAATTCTGCATAACTTAATAATTAAGAGGTAAACAGAGTCTTTCAGTGTGGCTTGAGGTAAGATTTCAAGATTTCAAGAATGACATTACTAAATTCTTGAGGTTTGTCTGTATTGTTGGTCAAACACCCATGGAAGCTAAGCTATAGAGTGGACCTAATAAACTGCCCATTTAATAAATAATGGTTAATATTTGTGTAAACGGCTCTGTAATCTAGCTTCTCTCATACCTCAGCCAAGTATTGACAGGGGCTAGATGAATGGTCTGCTCATACTACCCAGATGAGAAAGACAATCCAGTGCCACGAAAAGGTTAAAATATCAGAATGGCATATCAGAGCAGGCGGTCAGATATGCGCCAGCCTGGTGTCCATGTCCAAAAACAGGAAATTACACATAGAGGGAAAGGCAATGTTCTAAACGGAATTACATATCACAGTATGACACAGCAATGTAATTTCTTTAATTTAAATTTCTCTTTAATTTAAAACTATGGCTAATTACAGCTATAAAAACACGATGTGTGTAACGGCTTGTTATGGAATGACACACCATGAGGGTTTGGGTTGCTAACGTTAACAATAACTGCGTTGGAGCTGTCAGAAAACACTCTGAAACACCCAGTAACATTGGTCTATGGCTGCGTCCCAAACTGTACACTGCATTGCTAAATAGTGTGTATAAAACAGTGCACCTCAGTTAGAAGAGCTCTCAGTAGTGCAGTATGTTGAGCTCCAGAGTGTGGTATTTACTACAAAGATGATATTGTAGATAATATTGTGAACATAAACATTTTTCAATCCAGCAACTATTATGGTCCAAATGGCTCAGTCAAGGCTTATTGAACAGATATAACATGCTGCATGGTCAGATGTGCAGGTGGCCCATCAGAACGAAACGTCTGCCATCACATCCCTCTCAAACATCAAATGCAAATAACTTCATGACTGCAGACCCCATGCATGAGCTTCAAGTATTCTCTACTCCAATACTACTGATTCAGAGTCACCATCACATAATTATCAATCCTTCATGACATAGAAAAGGTGTGTTGGGGGATGGAAAACCTGAAGCTGGGTCCCAATTTCAAGGATACAGCCTCAGTAGGTTGAGGCAGGCTGCAAGTGAGATGTTATAGTCATAGTCAGAACAGGCAAGGGTCAAAACACAGATAAGCAATACTATATTTAAATAAAGCCCACCTGCAGTTTAAACTAAATCCAATTGCTTTGTCATTTGAAAATCACAACTCTGCCACTAGATGGTGTTGTATGTCAGGTTTAACTGAGGTCTATGTTAAACCTGATACAGACATGGTTTTACTGAGATTTAAAACAAGATTATTATAAAGAAGTGCATCTTCACCACGTTTTAATATTTCACACTTACAATGTACCTTCCACCATGTTTTAATTTAATGCTAGATTGCCTAATTAGGTCATGTGTATTATTGACTATACAGGGATACTGAAACAGGGAAATGTTTTACCACCCAGCTGTTGGAACAGAGGTGGGCCTAAGGTTTTGTGAACTTAAACAAGGCACCCGATCTGCGGCTACATACTTCTTGGATTTCTGTACTTTTGACAGCAGTTGGCCTGTGGTGTCCTTGCAGTTAGGCAAAACTTGTATTCTTGGCCATGTGTATGCTTCCTGCTCGTGCTGTCTCTGTATTACTGGGGCAGAGATGAATATCTCTCACATGTCGGTCAGACTGGCTGGGATTCAGATTCTTTTTGTCTCTCAACACTTGTACATTCTGGAGCTTCTGGAAACTTCATGGATGTCAAACTGGCCAGCTATCTCCAAGTTACTTTGATGACCAGTTTGACCCAACTGTTTGAGCCAGTACTGTAAGCAAAGCTGTATGACACTCCCCTGTCTTGCTATTTCTGTCTGCTACCAACCACTAGTTCTTTCCAACTCAATACTCAGGTCTTGCTGAGGTTTTTAGCAAACAAAAGCTTTCCCACATGCAGTAGAATGTATCCTCTCTGTGAACAAGAATCCAAGGCACTAGAAAATAAGACTGATGAGCAGTGTTGGGGTAATTACTCTAAAAAAGTAATCCATTACTGATTACTTATTAAAAATTGTAATGGGATTACTTTACTCACTACTTGCTGGAATATGTAATCTAATACCTCATTACTTTTAAGTTACATCCTGAAATCCATACAAATATACTCAAATCTACAAACATATCTGGAAAGTACAAATCAACCAATCTTTCAATAGTTTATTTAGGAACAGATTGTACCAGTAGTAGCAACACTTAACGTGTATAAAATGGATTTCACTTTACTTGGTGTTACTTATTTTTCGTGAACAAGTCCATGTATTTTAGCAATAGAACAATGTCCAATAAAACCTTCTTTAGTGGTACAACAAAACAAAACCAAGCATTTCACGACAGGCAAGTATAAGAACTGAATTCACAAAAATAAAATCTTCATAAATTAAATAAGTTCTCAGATCTTCAAGGGGCTCCTTTAGAACTCATTATATGAAACTGGTTGAAAATTTCTGAATGCTCAGAAAACAAATGCCACAGATTTTTTTTTTCACTCATCATTGAAATAGTGGTTATATCTCAGTAACAAAAGTCTCTCAAATCGCTTGGAGGAAAGCTTGTTTCTCCTTGGAGTCAGCACAAGACTGCCTAGACTGAAAAGCCTTTCTACAGGTGCGCTTGATGGTGTTGCAGTGTTGTATTTCAATGAGATTTTCTTTACTCTGGGGAAGTGGTTCAGAACATCCATCTCTGATCCAACTGATTTCAAGTACTCCATTACTTCACTCTCTGCAGTGTAAGAGGTATCTTCCTTTTCAAATGAAAAAAGTCATCCTGACTTGAGATGGAAGGTGTTTGCTCTGCAGGCCTCATCATGGGCTCATGAGAGGACTCCTCACGACACTCTGTGGTCAGCAGTAACCTAACCCTGACTCTCCTCTCATCATCTTTAAGCCAGCGCAGCTTGAACTTGGGCAAAGAGACAGCTGCCAAAAGGGCATCCTTACTGTCCAATACAGTGGAAAAACGCACTTTGATAGCCTGTCAAAACAAAATACAAAAACATGCTTAACAAGCCTCTTTATTATAAAGATTTATTTGCTTCACACCATATCCTTACCTGTACAATTGCATCAGGTAGTCCCACTGTCATCCTGGAAAGCTCGTTCTGCAATGCCAGTGTTTTAGACATTAGAATCTCCAGTGTTGGTAAAAGTGTGCCATAGTACCAGTGCAGCAGTGAGTGGCTTCAGTACTGTGCAGTTTTCCCTCAAGAACTGATATTCCTTTTCTGTGATGCATTTTAGCCCCAGTCGAGAGAAAATGGTGTTTAGCTCTGTGATTGGGATCTCAGTAATGCGGTACAGGGCATCACAGAATGAGTTCTATCTTGTTGCAGTGGGTACGATGAGCTTTCTTTTGGTCGCGTCCTCAACTAGCTCCGAGGCTATAGATGAGTGGCTTGTTTTTGTCCAAAGAGCTGAGGACTTCGCAGTGACACTTCTGTAGACTACTCTGGACTCACTGTTGGTTGTTAGCCATTTCTCCACATCATTACTTGAGATCAAGTTAAGTGTATGTGAAGCACATTTCATGTGAGGAGGGAGAGTAAACTGCCCTTCTGAATCAGAGGAGAGAGCCTGGCCAACATCTGTAAAGCTCACCTCTTCATCCCTGGGCTCCTCATCAGAATCTGAAACTGCATCTGGAGCAAATTCATGCATTCTAAAGGCTTTGATAAAATTTGATCCGTTGTCAGTCACAGTAGCAGTGACTTTATGTGACAGCTTGTATGCTGAATGAACCTGTTCAATTTCACTGGCAATGACATCATATGTATGCCTCCCCTTAATTCTTTTACACGCCAGGGCAGCTTTTTCACCGCCAAAACTAGTGGGGTTTATCCAGTGAGCCGTCATCCCGAGGAAGCTTTTATTGTGGCATGTCCATATATCTTCGGTGGTAGAGACATACTCTAAACCCTCGAATGTTTTTTTTAAGATCACACTCCATGTTATCATAACATTTGTCCAAATAGCTTGCAAATGTTTTTCGGTCTGAAGGCGGTACACTTTTGCCTGTGACGGGAATCTTGTTCAGTATGTGTCTAAAAGACGGCGACTCGACAGTAGACAGTGGTAGCATTTCCTCGACTATATATCTTGCAACAAGTCTTTTCATTTCACCATTTGTTACCTTCCTTCCTGCCGGTGAATGAAAACCCAGTTTAGCTTGTTTGGGTGCTATTGGGGCACTCTCTTCTTCGATACAGGGGTCTTTAGCGACAAGTTTTGTTTTACCGTGCACCCTGATTAAGTGCTTCGACAAATTGCTTGTCGAGTTTGCTGCAGTTGAAAGGTGCTTTCGGCTTGGACATAAATCACACTTCACTGTAATGGTTTTATCTTTGCGTGAAACAAATTTAAAATAATGAGAATATCTCCATTTCTGAAAACATCCACTCTCCGCCTCTGCCATTGTTGCCAAAGTGCGCTGCGCTTATTGCGCTCGTCACGTCAGTCACGTGACATGCCCGGCAGTCAGCTGCAGCAAGACGCCAGTGCACAAATTACGCAGAAAACAGCTTCAGGAATTATTTTACATTTCGGCCATTTAAAATAATATTTCTATATACAAATGGGAGCAACGCAAGTAACAGTTTTTTATTAAGATAGTAACTGTAATGTGATTACAGAATATTTTGCTGTAATGCGTTACATTACTTCCTTACAGAAAAAGTACTCATATTACTGTAATGAGTTACTTTTTACCGCGTTACCCCCAACACTGCTGATGAGGCACTAGCACTCCAGTATTCACTTGTGTATAGATTACTCATTGCCCTTAGTTCCTCCTGCCTTAGAAAAACTTTGATTCACTCAGTTTTTCACCAAACTAACTACAGTGCCTACAACCTAATTTGTATAAGAGTAGGGGGCTTCTGGAAAGAGACTTCTGGAAAAATCATCTCTGTGTAAAAGCAGAAAAGTGCATGTTTCATGTGAAAATCCATTTCCATTTTGGGTATTTAAGCACAATGGTGGACAAAGTACACAAACCATGCACTTGAGTTAAAGTAGAGATACCCAAGATAAAATATTACTCCAGTAAAAGTAGAAGTCCTCCTTTTAGACCTCCACTTGAGTAAAAGTATAAAAGTATTTGCCTTCAAATGTACTTAAGTATGGAGAGTAAAAGTAGCAAGATTCATTACGGCTGTAATGTCCTACTATCATTTCTGGAACAAGACACTTGCTCAATCAGTTCATTTTAGGTGAAGAGAGAGTGTCACTCTTGGCCGACCAGTTTTTTAGTAAAATGTCTTTAATTAATCTGACATTGATGTCTATTCAAATGATCATAAGCACGAAACACTGAAGGCAAAAAAAATGAATTTTCATTTGCTATATCGTATCCATCACAGGTGTTTCTGACCAATTCAGTTTGCAACCCTTGATTACAATATCCAGAGCCTCTGTACTAGAACTATGAACAATAATAATAATATATTTTTCTTGTTATTATTATTTTGTGGTTATTGTTGTTATTAATATTAACATTAACATTTATTTTTAAGACAATAATCAATGATGCAGCTCTAGTCTGTGTAAAATTATCTTGAGCTTCATTTTACTGGTGTGTGATATGAGGAAATTTTGTGATAGTTGTGTCAGGACAAAAAGACTCCGGAGCGACGCTTGCAGAGCTAAAAGCCAAGGTAGTTTATTAAATAACAATAGCGAACAATCCAATCAACAAAATCAGCAGTAATGGTAGGGCTTAAGAACGTAGTAAGGGACAGGCAGGGGTCAAAACCAGGAAGAGTAGTCAGCGAGGGCAACCGAGATGAAAGGGTAAGGCGAAAGGGAAAGTCTGAGAGAATATGCAGAGGTCGAGAACCAGAGTAGTAGCAGTTAGGGAGATCCAAAAGGGTAAACGAGGGACAAAAGGAAGTCAAAAGCCAGAAAGTCAGAAAACCAGAAATAACGCTCAGAACTGCCAAAGGAACGACAAAGCTTCGCAAAGAACACACGGAAACATGGGGTATTTAAGGAAACGTTAATTGGCTGTTAGAATTCAGGTGACCGGGAGCGAACGGGAACTGCCGATTGGGAGCACGTGGATGCGACGTCATCGAGCGTAGCCCTCTGGGAAGTGGAGTCCGGAAGGGCGAAAGGACCAGCGAGACCCGGAGGCGTGCCAAGTTGACACACTCTTCCTTGTCTTCGGTTTTGGAATATAAACTGACCTCTTTCAATTTGCCAGCCATTGAGCTGTTTTCCATAGTTGTTGGCATCAGTGATCTTCAGAATCTTGAAATATTTCTGTTGCAATGATATTGATTCCTGTGGCTCTCTTCTTCGTTAATGATCTCAGGGCCTGTCTAACTTCATCTACTAGCACTAAACGTTCTTCTGTGTAGTCAACATCAACAAAAGTGTCTTGGCAATTGACATCATTTTGTGTAGACCTTCTGTGTATTTCTTCCATCTTTCTTAATTTTTGTTTCATCTGTAATGATTTGTCCATCTTAGAATGCCAACTCTTAGAATGCCAACTCGAGCTGAAATTTATTTCTGATCTGCTGAAAAATTATCCTTATTTTTCCATATTTGTACTCAGTTTCATTATCTTTAATATCTTTAGTATCGGGTTAATCTTTGTAGTATTGGTCTTTGTCCTTCCTGGCAGCTCTCTGGAATTCATGATTTAGTTCTTCTAAAAGATCTTGGGCCTTCTTGGTTTTTGCAACTTCTCTCTTTTTGCAATCTCCACTGTATAATCAGACATCCACTTTAATGTCTTTCTTTTTTTCATTCTTCCAGTGTTTTTCTTTTATTCTTCTTTGATGATCTCTTTGAGTTCCACATCAGTAGTTTAGTTCTCTGTCAATTATATCCAGCATTTAAAATTCATTACTGATGTTTCTTTAAAGACAGTTGGTATGTGCTCCAGGACACATTTTGTTGTCTGATGTTTTAATTGTCTTTTCATCAGCTTCACTTGGATTAGTAGTTTTTGATCTGTTCCACAATCAGCTCCAGGCCATGTCTATGCCATTATGCAAATAGTGCTCTTGCATCTCTTGGTGCAATGAATGTAGTTGATTTGGTTTCTGTCAGCTCCATCTGGTGATGTCCAGGTGTAACAATATTGCTGTGGTTGCTTGAAAAAATAATAAGATTTTTTAAAAAAAGCTGTTGTAGTCACAGAAGCTGATTAGTCATTCACTTATTACTTTTCAAGGCCATGTTGTCCAAATGTATTCCCATCTTTTTGCTTCCGACCATAGCATTCCAGTCACCAATTACCAGCATAATGTCTTGTTTGCAGGTCTTGTTAGTTTTAGCATCAGCTGCATTGATGCATTTGACTGCTTGTGGGAAGAAGCTGTGTTTTAATGTGTCAGTTTTGGTTCTGATTCTGTATCTCTTTCCAGAGGGCAGAGGGGAAAACGGTTTATGTCCAGGGTGAGCAGGGTCCTTTAAAATACAGCTGACTTTCTTTTGGTGTCAGCCAGTGCAGACATGTGTAGATGTGTGTGGTCCAGGTCAGGTCAGCTGAGCATCTTCTTCTCATGTATCAGTGTGCTTCTATTGTCTGAATCCATGATCATTTCCTTTTTATGTTATGTTTTACGCCCAGATTATTGTAACAACTCCATTCTGTCAGATGTTGAACCTCCTCCCTGTAGGCTGTCTTATCATGTGCTCAGGATGAGAGTGGATGGTGTCTGATCTCCCATACAGACCGTCTGGGGTCTGTTTCGTAGGAAGTCCAGAATCCATATGCACAGTGAACTGCCTAAGCCCAGGTTGCTAAGTTTTTGAAGCAGTTTGTGCAGGGTTGACCGTATTAACAACTGATCTTAAAAGTCCATTCTTACATTGTGTTTTTCTGGTCCAGCTGTGTAAGGGCTGAGTGGAGGGCTGTAATGACTGCAACTTCATTTGATCTGTTAGCTCGATATGCAAACTGATGTTGGCCAAAGTTATCAGGGATGGCAGCTGTAACATTAGAGTCTTTTAAAACATTTAGTGATGATGGGTGTTAGAGCAACTGGGTGAAGGTCAATAAGGCAGTTTGGCTGGCTTTGGCTGACTGTAATAGCAAGATGTTAAAGATGGTGGTAAATATCTCTGCTAACTGGTCTGTACTGGCCTTAAGGATTCTTTCAGTGACTCCATCTGGACCAGCTGCTTTCCACGCATTGACTCTGTGCGGGTCAAAGGGTAGATCACACCTAATGTTGGTGCAGCTGCATGGGGTCATCCCTTCCTAGTGCTGTGCTGGTGGTCAAAACAAGAAAAGAAATGGTTCAGAATTACTGGCAGCATGTTGTCTGTGAGGGTTGTAGCCAGTGAGAGTTTTTTGATTCAGACACACTCGCAGCACAAACGTTTAAATATATGAAAGGACAGCTGATGTGTATCTTTCCAGGTCTGTACTCTCAGCAAAAATTCCCCAGTATGTGTCTTCAAAGCAGTCCTGCAGGGCTGAGGTGGCTTCCTTAGTCTATACTTATGCCGTCTTTATGTCTATAGCTCAGTGGTTTGTATGCTGGGATCAAGGACAGAGACAGATGATCTGAGAGACCCGGATGTGGGAGAGGGCTGGCTTTGTAAACATGTGGTATATTTCAGTAGATTTGATCTAGAGTGTTCTTACCTCTTGTCTGGAGGTTTACATAATTTGGGAAGAACAGACTTCAAGTTGGCTTTCCTACAGCTGCTGATTATTAGAGTGTTGTAGCTTCTCCATGGCTAACCTAGCATTAGCTTGCAGTTGTACATAAACAGAATGAGGAAGTGGGCAAGTAGAAAGGTCTGCACCAGCATCAGGTATTTGATATCTGTGGATCTGTGAGTGTTTATGACTGAAGCATTTGCACATCAGCTGTTGTTTATATAATTATAAAGTCTGCCTCCTCTGCTCTGAGTCAATAGTTCTATCTGAAGACGGTGTGGCCCGGAAGACTGACTGAGGGAGGGAAGAGAACTCTAAGAATTTGGGCTAAAGTTTCAGGTGGCTGAGCAGATTAATTGTTTAATTGGTATGGCTGGGCACTGCTGACGAGCAAGCTGAAGGCAACAGTTTCAATGGGAAATTTGCAATAATGCAGGCATGGCAGATAAAGGGGTTAAATGAGAGTAAGGTAGATTATAACCTAACTGAATGGAAAGAACATGAAACATGTTGGAAGGTAGGGGGTAATTTGACATATTTTTGACATATTTTGTTGACAACAAAACAGTTGTTCAGGTATGATGGTGGAAGGCCATACCTTCCTTGAAATTCAGGTCCCTAAAGGCCAGTGGTTAAGAAATATGGCTTCCGGGGACCGGGAATGGGATGAGAGAGTGAAGTTTATAATATGAGGGAAGTCAATTCTGCAGTGGCAGAAGAGAAGTCAAAATGACTAGGAGTGTATCAGATTCCTGGGGCACAGGCAGTATATTTATCATGACCCACTGTTAGTTTAATCTGGAAGGGAGATGGGAGGATAAAGCCTAGTGCATAAGGGTATTGAGATCGGGTGAGATCAGGTGAGGGCTAGGCCTATGAATGGATCTGAGTGCAAATCTAGATCTAAAATAATCTAAGATGAGTTTAAATGGGCCGAGTTGATATGGGGCAGTTGATATAGCTGCAGCTTTAAAACAATGACGAGTTGCAGAGTTGATTCTGTTGGAGCTGAACCGAGATGGAGCCGATCTGAAACAGAGCTGGTCCAAGATGGAGCTGATCTGGCATGGAGCTGAGCTGAGTCAGAATTGTTTTGCAGAGTTTAGATGCATTGGAGCTGATCTCAAATGGAACTAATCACAGAAGTCAGAAATGAGCTGCAGAGCTAGTTGTAACAGATCAGAGTTTAAAGAGAAACGAATTGTAGAGCTGGTCTGCAATATAGGATGATTTGAGAATGGAGTGCTGTGTGCAAATGAGTTGCAGAGCTCAGCCAAGAAGGAGCTAAAATGGCATGGGCTAGAGTTATGACTGAGGCATGAGGATAAGGCATGAAGGTGGGGATGAGGAGGGAAAGAGGTGAGGAAGGATGGGTGAAGGGGAGGTTATGGCTTGAAACTTTGCAGAACAAAGGTGGTGAGAGACAGAGGGAGAAAGAGAGAGAGATAACGGATGAAAAGGTGAAGAAAGGCGGAAGTGAGATTGAAAGGTGCTGGAAGTAAAGGGGAGCGCTTGGATCAATTGCAATTGTGCAATGCAATATCATTGAGAATGTAATACTACATGCTAATGGAACATAAAAAACATCAAGTAATAACAAACAAATGTACACAGCACTGAACACGATACAAAAAGACTGATTCCCGGTAGCGTATACAGCCATATTAAACTATTAATTTAGGAGAATTAGTTGAAAGGCTGAGAGTCAGATGTTTAATAACTTGTTAGTGAAAATGCTAGCTATCTATGAAAGCATTTATCTATCTAAGCATCTAGCTATCTAGCTAGCTCTGAAAGCTGAGAATTTACAAAAAGTCATATAATCATTAATGCCTTGCCTATAATTAAGATTTTCATATATATTTTGGTGTTTTTCTCCAGCTGTTTTTATGAGAAGCTACTCATGTCTGCTAAAAACACAATGAATCTGACTGTAGTTAGATGCACTATTGTGATTTGAGCTTAATGAGCTGTGTTCTGATCTGGAGCAAAAGAAAAGCTAAAATTATGGGGACATAGACAGAAAAAGCCATTTCCACAACGTAAAAACATTTTGTTCACGTTTCATGTACATGAAATACATACAAGAAAAATGAGGCATAAATCCATGCTTGACATGCTTAACATGGGTTTTTGCAATGCAGTGCAGTCCTTCTGCAGTGGAATCTGGCCAAAATTCAATTGTTACATTTCTATTAAATCACATTTTTATACATTTAACAGATAAAGTAATGACACGTTTGGTGTCCGGATTTTCGTTCTTTGTGTTTATCACTGGGAGACTTTGATTGCTAACACTACAAATCAATGATCACTGAAGTATTCTATGTAGATATATGCTTAAAACTTCTCTCAACTTGCTAAAACAGCATCAAAGTCTTCATTAACTTCCCACAGACCTGGCAGTGTGGTAGTATTACTATTACTGTAAATTATGCAAATTAACAAAACTTTGTCTTGTAGTGATATGCTGTGTGCATTCATTTTAGCTAACAGGTGTTGTGCTGAATAGTCACACAGCTACAAAATCCTCCCTTCATGTGAACCTGTCTTGGACAATTGTGTCAATTTGATTTTTTTGTACTATACAAATAAAAGCAAAGTATGGATCCCAAGTCCCAAGATTCCAAGATTTTTTGCAAAATTGTTTTTGCCATGACAAATAATATGCTTCTTGCTATGCAGTAGTGTCATTAACAATGTCAGTTCATACAAATACTAAGTATCGTCAATATGTCTAAAAAACACCTGGCATATACTTCTGACATACTACTTCAAACATTCAGAACATTCATATTTATTAGGTTGCTGTTGGAGGGGAGGCAGTATCTGTACATGATGTAGAAGACCTATATTTAATTTTAAGGTCAAGTAATGTAGGTGTTGCTGCCTACATGTTACGTAATACTGATGTTAAACATGAACAGTATATTCTGGTACAATGTTTACAAATGTAAATTTGTGACATTCTGTTCCTGTTTCTGTGACGTTATATAAGCTCGCTCAGAGAAAAAATATTACACTTAGCTCACGTGAGGGAGAATTTGTTTTAGCAGTTTGCTCCGATAATTAAAATGCTGGGTCATAAAAGATTATTTACGTTGTTATGCATATAGGCCAGTCGACTGGCAGTAAAAGCCACTGGTTCTCAATATCCAGCTCCAGGGAAAATGGAGATGGGGATGAAAGGCAGCTGTAGTTTTTCTCTGTCCCTCTGTCTTTCTCCCTCTCTGTCTAAGCCACAGAGGGTCAACCATATTCAGCCCCTTTGCTTCTCTCTAATGATCATCTGAAAGATCTCTCCACAGACACACACACACAGCCTACGTCTGGATAATGAATTACATAACACCTGCTTTTGTAATCTCTGAGGGAGAGAAAGAGAGAGAGAGAGGACAAGGGAATTAGATTGACAAAGTGTTGCACTGAGGATAGCAATCATAGTAAGTACGCCAAAGAGCTGCTGAAGAAAAGAATATTGACCATAGTGAGTACGACTGTATTTATTGAGGGCTTTACATGAAAGTAGGATGCTAGAAAGATGTGTTGGTGGTTAAGGTGTTGTTTGCCTATAAAACTGCAAAAACATGACTGCACATAAGTTAAAGCCCCGACCACACGTGTTGAGGTCATTCAGTTTGGTCTGCTTGTTGAATGTTGCAAAACTAAGGGTAAACAATCACAAGAGTGGCAATTTCAATATGTACACATTAACTGTAAAAGAGCAGAACAAAACAACCTGTTTAATTCTAAGAAATAAAGAGGTCTGGAATGGTCATGTGAAAATGAATTATGGCTGTGTTTAGCATATGAACACATATGTCATCAGCGAGATAAAGTGGACATGGGGAACAATGATTTGCACAGCATTCTGTGGGCAGCATCTTGTAACCGCTGATGAAGGGCTAGAGGATGACCAACACAAACTGTGAATCAGTCAGTGAGCTTTTTTGACTTTACATCTGCAAGGTGCACCAGCAAGGTTGGAATGTCTAATATAGTGAACAGAGAGTGGACAGTGTTTAAAAACTCAACTCAACTCAACTCTCAACTCAACTCTGCTGTGTCAGATCCACTCATACCAGCACCACACATATTAACACACCACCACCACTTCAGAGTAACTACAGTGCTGAGAATGATCCACCACCCAAATAATACCTGCTCTGCGGTGGTCCTCTGGGGGTCCTAGCCATTGAAGAACAGGGTGAAAGGGGGCTAACAAAGTATGCAAAAAATCAGATGGAATAGTAGAACTATTTTGTAGAAATTTTTGTAAAAGTGTAAAAGTGGCAAGTGAGTGTATATTTATATATACAGTACACTCATCATCAAAACAATAGTTGCATCTTGAAGGAAGTGTTGGATTCTGGTGCTATTGGGAAGGAAGATAAAGGTCACCAGGAACAATAAATGATGATAAAGTTAGACTGATATGGGCAATATTTATTGAGCTACACATACAGGACTAGTGTCTTTCAGTATGGCGTAGGGCTGCCATGTTTGCTTATGAAACTTGTATACATCTCGGCATGGAGTTGTAGAGGTTCCAGATGGTGTCCTGTGCTAGCCCATCCCATGCAGTTTGAAAATTCTCCTACAGTTCCTGTAGATTTTGCGGTAGGGGTGGAGGTGGAGTGAATCCAGGCCTTCTTGACGTGTGACACATGACAACAAACCACTCATGTTGACGGTGACCATGGTGCCTCCACACACAGATTCCATGGTCGTTTCCACCAAGACAAAAGTGGGATTTGTCACTTAAGATGATCAACTGCCATTCTGAGTCACTCCATGACCATCAGGCACGTCACCATTGCAGTCTTTGACACTGACATGGTGTTAAGGGCTGCCATCATAGCGGTCAGCGTGTAGTCCTGAGCCGTCCAGCCGTTTGACGATATATATCGTTTTTTTTTTCATGCCAATCAGTAAAGCGCACAATTTATTTATTTTTTTATTATTAAAACTACTAACATGAAAGTGTGAAATGAAACATCATACCACTGCATCACACACCCCCATAAAAAAAAAAAAAACTTTAATTTAAAAAGTAATTTATTCATTGTATTCAAATAGTTATATATAGATGGATTCATACTTACACTTTTGACATGGCCACATTTAATTAAGTACAGTCAGCCTTTAGTCTGTTTACTCATTCCTGTAGATGTACCAACAAAGTATTTCTCCAGATATGGTTGTAAAATGCCCGGGGGACATGTGCTTACTACCCATCTCCAAAGGAAAAAACAAATCTAAACAAATCCAAACATGTAAAAATCTCATCACCAACTGAACACAGACACCATAATCAGTAATAGCAATGCTTCTTATGTTTTTTTGTTTTGTTATTTGTTGCTGTTTAATTTGTTGTTAGTTGGTATGGACAGATTTAGCTAAAGAGTAAGCTGTAAGATTCCTTTGCCTCCTACACATTCAGTTTATTTAATTTCAGTTCAATTAAAAAGTATAAAAGTATATATACATTTTTTTTTCTATTTTTCTATTTAATTTTGTACTGTGTGATTTAAAGTACTTAAAGCTTAAGTACTAAAACTGGTTACAAATGGGCAGAAAAAGCAGATATGCCCTTATAATAAAATGTCACAGCATTTGTGGAACAGTAAATGGGAATATTTACCACTGGATGTTGCTGGTGCATCCTGCTGTTGCTTGGGTTCACAGACTTGCACTGCACTAAAATAATCAGAATCACTTTATTTCACTTAGTATGTATCTAAACATACAAGAAATTTGTCTTGTATGCCATGTAACATGCTGAACAGGCCATATAAGCACACAGAAAAGTACAAACAAATATTTAACAAAGAAAAAAAAATTTCATCCAATAAATAAAATAAATAAATGAATAAGATCTATTAAAAGCCGTGGAAAAGAGCTAAAGAGATGTATGCGTATTTGTGCATAGATGGGATATCTATCTTTACATACAGGTCTGAATAGACATATAAAAACTATTATATACAGAATATTACAGAATACCAAACATTGGCAATGTTTTCCAGTTGTACAGTCATGTGCAAATTTGTACCATTTGTACAAAAATGCATTATGTTATTGTAACATAAGGGTTTTTGTGGTTCAGTTTAAGCTTAGAGTTTAAAGTATGAAATTACCACAGTCGTTAATGAGCGCTACAACTGGTTGTGCTGGATATGATGGCCCTGAGTCTTTCACCACAGGGAAATAGTTGGAAAAGTGATGTCTAAGGGGCCATGTGTAATTTTGCTGGCACGCTTCATCCTGCTGTTGTAGATGTCCTGAAGCATTGGCATCTAATTATGTGATTATGCATTGAGTTTGGGTTTGAGTTTGGCTTGTTCTTGTGTATCATTTCTACTGTCTTTTGCATGTTGAGCAGCAGGTGGTTGCTGCTGCACAAGGAGATCAGCTGCTTGACTTCCCTTCTCTAAGCAGACTCATCACCATTGGCTATGAGGCCCAGCCTGATGGTGACATCTGCAAACTTCAAGATCTTCACAGCTGATTCCCTGGAGACAGTCATTGGTATAGAGAGTTAACAGAAGGGATGACAACAAGCATCTTTGAGGTACTCCAATACTGAGGGTCCAGGGGTCTGACTTGTGTTTTTCTAGCTGCACCTGCTCTCTCCTATTTGTTGGGAAATCTGCAGTCCACTGATACATTAAAACTAAGGCTGTTACTAAGTAGGTTAAATCATCCTTAGGCTAACATAACTGAGGTTTATAATGATGACCTCAGGTTCTAATAGCATATACTGACCTTAGGCTAACATAATTGAGGTTTATAACGATGACTTCAGGCTTTTATAGCATATACTGTCCTTAGGCTAACATAACTGAGGTTTATAATCAGACCTCATAGCATATACTGTCCATAGGCTATCCTGCTTCCCTGAGATATATACCTCATGTTAAAAAATATTATATTTAAATCACATGCCGGACATTAATGCTGAACTGTATTAATATTAACTTCAGTTCTGAATGGTGAAAAGAGAGTCTTGTGAGTGGTAGAGCTAGTTTAGTTTTCTCATAACAGATTTCTTTCTTCATTAGTGTTTGGCAGTAAAATGTTGATATGTCTAAATTAGTCCCCTCAGTGTTCATGTGAAATCACATCTGTTTAAACTGGTAGGACACGTTTGTGTGGCTGCTGAAACTTTTCAGGGGTGGAACTGAAAATGTTCTTCAAATTTAGAATGTCTCTTGTACAAAACAAATATGACACAGAGATAACGCATATATGGCACAAAAAAAGGTAAAGCTCTTCACTGCAGAACTGATGTCATGTTGAAAAGCAATGTTCAGTAATGATTTGAAACATGGATGCTTTAAAAAGAAAAACAATTCTGTTGTTGCAGGTCCAAAGCAATCGGTTGTTAGGTCAAACTTGAATGGAGGGTCTGGAAGTTCTTCCTCATTCTTTAAATTGTTTGGCTGCAAATATATAGATAAGTTAATTACCTTAAGGTACATATATGATTTTCTAAAATATTTCCTATTAAGCATTTGCTGTCAACCACTGTTGATTTAAAATGACTTATCAGGGCTCTGTCCACAGGCTGTGTTTTTTTGTACAGTAATGTTGCATGGTTGGACAAGCTTTACTCTTGGCAAGAATCCAATGTATCTGTACAGTAAAGGTTGTTCAACCTTACGACAATAGCTAAGAAAGAGAGTTTTATGCGCATAGCATGTATAGGGCAGTTTTTAGTCACTATTAGTTTTACAGGGGTAGGTGGTGTAAAGCAGTTTTACTACAGGATGTCAGTAAAATTTAGGAAAATAAAAAAATAAGTATGAAAATGAGTAAAAATTGAGTCTGTAAAAATGACTAGCATGGTGTATCTGGACAGGACTAAAATCCCCCCCAGGACTAATTACCCCACTGTAAAACTAATCCCATCCGCATAGGGTTTTAATCATATATGTCAAATGCCAGAGGCCATCATTATAAATCTCAGTTATGTTAGCCTAGGGATGGTATATACTATAAAAACCCAAGGTCATCATTATAAACTGCAGTTATGTTAGCCTAAGGATGATTTAGCCTACTTAGTAACAGCCTAAGGCATCATATAAAAGCGTAACATTACAAACTAAAGCTGCTAATGAGTCACTAAGCTTAATCAATGCTAAAAATGTTCATACATACATAACCTAGTAAGTTAAATGACTTCCTCATTTTAGCTAAACTGAATAGCTGTAGCCAGCTAGATAACAAATGTCAGGTAACTATTAGCTAATCACCCTAGTGATTAGTATTACTTTTTAATTGACATGGATAAACAGAAAGATTTGACTAAAGTGAACAGGAGAGTGAAAAACCTTTGCTTCTATGACCCTTGAGTAGCTGTTAGCTAGACAACCTAAGCTAACGGCTAACTGAATTAGCTAGCTAACCACATTAACTAGCTCTCTGGTGCTTTTTACTGAAGCATCTATGCTAAGGTAAAGCACCAAATACAAACATGTTACGATCCATGTCTGATTAAAACTAAGCAAAAACAATATTAAGAAGAAAGATGTATAACTTACCTCGTAGCTGATCTTGAACATAAACAGAGAAGCAGCACAATGCAGGAGCACAGTAGAGGGAAAAAATTAAAATGGCGTTGGAGTTGCACAAAATGATATCATATACTCTGTTGTCTGTGATTTGACAGGGAAATGTTAACCTAGGGATTTGAAAATGTTGGTCTGAGGATGATTGTCACATGCAAAAATCAGGACATGCGAGATATAACAGCGGGAAAAAAGGGTCTACGTACATTATTATGCACAAAGCTTGGAGGTTTGAAGGATCACAACAAAATCAACACAACCTTTAGCAAAATTTGTAGCATACAACTGCATAAGCATGCTATTGTAACTTTCTAAAATCATATTACAAAAAACTGACATCAATTAATAGTTGGATTTGTTCAAATAACGTACAAAAACATTTTTGTTTGTCGTGGCTACAGTGCATGCATACCTCCACAAGGAGGGACGGCTGCTTCTGCTTGCAGGTTTACCATCAAGCTAATTTGATCTTTTTATCGAAGAGTGAGACTTCCCATGCAACCAGATGCAATGTTGAACATTACAGGCCTTCCCATTTATTTAACTAATCTCCTCCTCTATAATAGTGTACCTGGAATAACCCATGGCCTGGCATTCATTCATTCACTTTTATGATGAATGGAGAGACATTCTGAAACACACATAATAGCCATATAAAAGTATGCATCCAAAATACACAAATGGACTTTATTTGGGCCACCAGGCTAGGCTATCCCAAGTGTGTAAGCAACATTCTGCTCGACACATCATTGCTAATGTGATTGTAATGTGAGTCATTATCGAAATGCTTTCACTCTATCACAGCAGCAACACTGTAGCACCCTTAGCAACAGCTTTCCTAGGGTGTCTATCATCGAAAGAGGTTTTTCAGTGTTATCCTCTCCCATCCCTACCATCGTATATTACCCTACGCCTACGCTAAGCGCTACAGTTTATTGCCCTCATATTAGAGAGAGGCATTTATCATCGGCAGCCTTGATATTGTGTCTACATTACTTTTTAGGATGATTAATCTTTTGTTCCTGCATAGAGGTAGATAAGCCCAAGTGCAGGAGTGTCTGCATTATATCTCTGCTTATGAGAGCTTGCTGAGTCACTGAGGTTGGGAAGTGTCTAAAAGAGAGTTAGTACTAAGGTTTCTTCAAAGTGTGTTGCTCCTACTTATAATCAACACTGTATAAAGTGAAACAGGTCAGCTTGATCCAAAACTCACTGGGTTTAGGCTATAATATCTTGTACTAATTATCTCAGAAGACAGGAAATATTCTCAAGTGTACTAAAATCAGTAATATTTTATTTGTGTGATAAACTTTGAGTGTATCATATCTCCTTGCTGTCTGAAGCATAAATGGTACAGCAGTCATATAGTTCAAATCCAGTCAGAGTGCTTGAAATCTACTTTGAAAGCGTAGATTTGCAAACTAGCAATTACTTAATATTAAAAGAAGTTGAACTATTCATGTTTGCAAATACACTCATAATAAAAAGAATAGCTGCACCCAGAAGGAAGTGTCGGATTACAATGCACATACAGACGTAATGGTGTTCTGCCATAATTCATCCCATGCAGCTTGAATATTTCCTTACAGTTCCTGCAGATTTTGTGGGAGGGGTGGAGGTGGAGTAACACAGGTTGGAGTAATATGGTGCGCAATATGTCATTTAGACCAAGTAAGGCCACAATAATTCTTCCCCAGGGTCTAACTGAAAATTGTGACAAAAATGAAGTTGTTTATTTCTTAAATATGAAACGTGAAATGAACTCAATATTTATGTGGTGCCATGAGAAAGAGCTGACATAGGTGGCATGGTGATGCAGGGCACATAACCTTCAGAATCCACTGTGGAGTGTTGTTTTTGAGACAATGTTTTAAACCCAGCTAAAAATAAAATTGTATATTGTACAGTTGTACACTAAATAATATTAAATATTACATATTTACATTTAATTTATCTTTATGAAGAAAATCAACAAAACGTCATTGAAACTGAGGCATTAATACATTTCCATATGACAGTATTTAAGGCATATTCATTAACGGCAATAGTAGCACTCCAATGCAATTAAACACTTTGAACCATTAAAATAATATTAAAAACATACTCATTGATATCTAGTGTACACTAATATAATAAGTATATTTGACCTAAAGACAGATCCAAATTACATATGTTATTGTTAAAAGTGTTTTTCCTTTAGCATCGATTTATTCCTTTAATGTCCTCACCAAGAAAAAAGAAACAATTTTTGTTTGTTTGGGGCAGTAATAATAAAGCACATAATCATTTTTAATTACATTACCTTAGCATTAACACCTTTTTAAAAAAAACAAAAAAACTAATAAATCATTTTGTAACGCATGTTTTTAGAAATATATTTTATCCTTGTCTGACTACTTTTTGTATTATAAAGTTACATAATTCTGTTCATTAAAACCTATGAAATTAAATATGCAAATAAAATAAATTTCACCAAAAGCAATCCACATGTGTGGAAAGATTTACTTGTTGACCTCTGGTGTTTTTATAAGCCTAACACACCTCTGCCGGTTGGTAGAGGTGGCACGATCAGGTTGATTGTAACAGCTCCTTATATAGTAACTTAAAATGTGCTTTACCAAAAAGTAGAGCAAATGTTTAAAGGGTTATTGATTTATTGATTAGTTACAATACTTACTCATTCAAGAAGTATTTCTGTAGTGTAGTGTAGTGTAGTGTAGTGTAGTGTATGAACTGTACAGTAACATTACAGTGAGATAACATTATTCCGCTGGTTCTATACAACTAAGTAGGGCTATTTTGTTCATCCTTGTTCTGCAGTAACTAACAGGCTGTTTTCAGCTGACATATTGATCTCACACAATAAAATTTTATCCAGGGATAAACTGGAAGCTAGTGAACTGCAAATATATGAGAATATGAAATATCATTCATTTGTAACACTTTTGTTTCAATCAATAATAGTTACTGAATGTTATTAAGGTTATTAAGTGATCAGGAATGAATGCACTATGAAAATATTTTGGATATCATGTATTGTTGTACTGTTAATGAATATGCCATTAAAGCTTCATGTACATGCAGTTTGTACAAAAATCATTTGGTTAATAAATATTTACTCTATTCTAGAGAGATGAGCGCATTAGGGTAAGACAGGAAGCACGTGAAGGAATGCACCCTTCATGCATATTGCTCCCTGTACAAACCCATGGTGAAGTCATGGTGAAGGTAAATAACCCATGGTTATTTAGTAAAACAGTAGGTTAGGTAATTATTTGTCATTGTGGAGATGGAGACTACTGGTTCAAAATTAAATAATACAGTAATTTACAAAAAATGCAATGACCCACTAAGTCATATCTCAACAACACCTTTATGCTCCGGTTTCCTCCCACTATCCAGAGACATGCTGTTAGGTGAACTGGAGATGATAAATTGCCCTTAGGTGTGAGCGTGTGTGTATGTGTGTGAATGTGTACGTCTGCGTGTCTGCCCTGTGATGGATTGGTGGCCTGTCCAGGGTGTTTCCTGCCTTCTACCCAGTAAGCATTTGGATAGGCTCCAGCATCCCTGTGATCTAGAAGGATAAGTGGCTGAGAAAATGAATGTTTGAATGTTTGAATGTATGAACGAATGAATGAATGTTTTGAGCTTTATGCACATTTGCACCTTATAACGACTCTCTACTGAATCTTGTTGAAACATCACAGATACTGTGATTTTTCTCCCAGACTGAAGCAAGTCTCAAGTGAAAGACAAACTACCAACTACAAGCTTCAAAGCATTCAAAGGTATCAGTGTGACTGACTGCATGGTTTTTTAAGCATTAATGAAACTCTCCAGTCACTATCTTCACCCACACTAGTGAGATGTAACATCACCTTCGACTCCTAGTGACTGGGGACGCTTCCAGTTTGAGCAAAGGCAAATACACCAGTTTTTTGTTTCTGTCATAGTTTTTACCAATTGCTTTTAAGCTGAACGTGAATACTTAGGTTAAGGCATCAAAATCTAAACCAGGTCATAAACAAAGGCACCAAAAATACAAACATATTTTCTGCTTTGTACTTTGTTTGAAATTCTTCATCCTTGCTTTTGCAAATCACTATACACTGTTTCTTACATTAAACACTTCGTTCAAGAAAGAAAGGTCTTGCAACCATTCGGAAAAACACTACAAATAGACCTCAGGTAATCACATTTCTGTGGGTCACCATGCAGTGGTATCCATAATATAGACATTTAGAGTGGAAAACATGTTCATCTTTATATGCTAGACTGTACTTGACTGATGTAATTGTTGCACATCTTCCTGCATCACAGTACAATTTAATTTAGTCCTACAGTATTAGGTCTGTGTTCCTTAGTGAATACGAAAAATAGGTACAAAGCTGTGAAGCATATATAATACAGTTTTGATCTTACAGTACATCTGTGTATGACATCACTTTATGTAAAACAAAACCTAACCAATAAAATCATGTTTATACATGTTCTACAGAACTGCCAGACAACCTCCTTAGAGTGGAAGGCAATGTTATTTCACCTATGAACTGGAACTGCCCATTGTCAGTCCAGTTTTGGTAAACAACACAATCACATACAACACGCATACATCAAGTTCAAGAACAAATCATTGCAGTTCACACAACATTCCATAATATCAACAATGTCAGTATCAATGACCTTCAAGATGACTATGTGCCATACAGTAATGGCAGTAGATTGTGTCCTAGTGGCACTGCATAGATACATTCAGAAAAAACTAGCCAGGTGTGTCCATTCTGGGGGAGGGGTTTCTCTGTGATGCACCTACCTAGCCTGTAGCTTGTAGTTTAGACTGAATATTCAGTATGCATTTTCTGTAAAAAAAAAAAAAAAAAAAGTCCTCGACTTTATGTACATCATCATGAGTTCATTTCACTGAAGAAGCTGAATTCAATCCAGCAACAACCAAGCGAGGGGGCCCAAATGTTATTGGACAAAGAGCCATTGTGAATGTCCTGGGGCAGCATCAGGGAAATATCACCTTGTGTGCCACCATTAGTCTGCAGTTGCACAGGACAGACCAGAACAGCCCAGGTTTGTTATTATTTGGGATAATGTTTAATTTTTTACTGGCCTGCTCTGGTTCACCAACCACATTAACTTCAGAGTTTTATATGTGCCCTGTTACTCCCCATTTCTCAAACCAGTTGATAAATTCTTTATCTTTAGCTTTCCGACATGTATGACTGTCAACCACATGCTATTCTGCTTTTTGAGCAAGTAATGGAAGAGGCATGTTTGTGATGTGGCCAGACCCGAACACAAGATGCCTAAACCATGGTACATGTGCGTATCGTTCTGTTGCAAAAATGCTGTGTTAAAAAAGAAAAATTATTTGTTTGTTTGTTTTTTGACAAAATTTTATTTTGACATAGAAGTGAGATGTGTATCTCGAAGTGTTCTGTCTAATCTGGCTTGTGTGTAGAAGTTTGACACAATGCACTGAACAAAAATATGCATTGAACAAAAAAAAGTAAAGAATAATTACGGGGAGATACTGGTCATATCACAAAAGCTTACTGCTCATATCACGATATTTACAAATCTGTTGATAGAACAGCATACATTTTTATAGAACAGCATAAGTATTTAATCTTTGTTGTATTTAATATTTATTTTCTGCTGTGTTTTATGTGTTCTGCTTTTACAGCTTAATAAAACAATAAAACAATTACAAAGGGAATGGTTTTTTGTACATGAACAGTACTGCAATACACATGCCTTATATAATGCAAAGCATAAATAACAAAAAGATTTTTAAAAAATAGGCTTGTGACTAAAAAAACAAAAATAGGGTGCCTCTTGTTTCCTATTTGGGTCTGGTCACAACACCTCATCAACATCACAGGCAATGTCCTCCATGGCCAGACAGCAGGGGAAGTACCATCTGGTGTGCTGTATCCACCTCCCGCATGCTCCCTCATCAATGTCACCACAAGCTTCATCCATCACCTGGAGAAGGGGTATGCGTTGGTGCATAGACCTTTGCATAGACCTTTTATCTCCAAGCCAAAAAGAACTCCATAAAAGGATTGAGGAATTGAGATTTTAGTGCCAGGTGAAGCACAACAAACTGTGGTTGCCAATTTTGTGAACCAATTTTGTATTTGAGCGTTGCGTTGTCCCTGATGGCAACAAACCTGGACTGCTCTGGTCTATCCCCATGGTGATGGGGAATGAGTATGTTGTGCAGTGTGTCGAGGAAGGTGATGATGTGGGCTATGCAAACCAAGAGTGGCATAATGAACAACATCATTCTGGCTAATGGCTGCACACATTGTGATGTTGCCACCATGCTGCTCAGGGACACTGACGATGGCACGGTCCTAGAATGTTCCTTCCCCTGCGCCTTGTTTTGGCAAGGTTAAAGCCAGCTTCATCAATGTAAAGGAACTTGTTTTCCACTGCAGCAGCATCTAGCTTCACCGAACCAAACATGACAGTATTGTATGACAGTGTGAAATAGACATGAAGTACTCATACTTACACATATTCATAGCGCAGTTGCTTTAACCTGTTATTACCCTGTCAGGGTGAAGACAGAGTTAGCCACATCCATTTGGTGAGCTAATCTATACTGGGCCATCTGCTGACAAAGACATTAAGTACACATGAAGCAACTATACAGGGTGAAGTAACTGCAGTATGAATAGGCGCAAGTATGCTATGATATCCTCTTACTCGTACTGTAACCATACTCCCATCATACTTTCCATTTCTATTGAGGAGTTCTTTTCAGCAAAGAGATGGAAGGTCTAAGATTGCCAGCCCCATTAATGCAAACCCTATCTCCAGGCGGTGGATGAAGGTTTTCATGACATTGATGAGGGAGCATGCCAGTGGTGGACACCTCATTCTAGGCTGTACTTCCCTCGCAGTCTGACCATGGAGGACATTGCCTGTGATGTTGAGATGTTGTGGCCAGACCCAAATAGGAAACAAGATGTACCCTAAAGTTATAAGGCTAAAGTTATAAGCGTATTTTGCATTATAAGCGTCTATGCATTACAGTGTATACAGCATGTGTGTTGCAGTACTCTTTATGTCCAAAAAATAAACATTACTCTTGTAACTGTGTTTTACTTTATGGTGTTTATGCATTTTACTTTATGCTTGTTTATCTGTGAGAATACATGTACATATGAGTACTCTGATAGACTACTGTGCCCTGCACACTGAAAACAAGCTAGTAGTGTTTCCATTTGTTACATTAGTGTGTAGTTGTCGTGTAAGTAGTTCATTTGTTATTTGCATGTAGAGTTTGGATACATACAATTTTATATGATTGTGCTTAATAGTAGTTTAGTATTATTCCTAATAGTCTAGGTGTGCTATAGTAAGCTCCCTTCCGTGGTCCATTCCAGGCGGATTGAGTTTAGTTAGGTGCCATTTACCCCTCCCTGGGCATGAGCTCAGTTAAGATATACTGAGGCAAAATGGAAAAGTGTCCTGTATTGTCCTGCATCTGTGATGGCATGGGGGTGCATTAGTACACATGGCATGGGAGACTTGCACATCTATGAAGCCACGATTAATACTGAATGATATTGTAGCAGATTTTGGAGCAACACATGCTGCCATTCAGACAATGTTGTTTTTTCACAGGAGGCCTCATTCTGCACATATTACAACAGTATGGCTTTGCAGCAAAAGAGACCAAGAGCAAGAGTTTGGGTCTGTGTGTTAAGCAACTGAAATCCTATATCAAGCAAGAATGAAAACATTTCACTTTCAAAACTATAGCAATAGCTCTCCACAGTTTCCAAATGCCTACTGAATTGTTGTTGAAATAAGACGCTATGCAACACAAACCATGACCATGTCCCAACTTTTATGAACCATTTACTACCATCAAATTCTAACATATATATTTTCAAAAAAACAAAAGTTTTCAGTGTACTTGATATATTGTATTTGATATGTTGTATTTGTAGTATTTGCAAATTATTTGCACTGGGTTGTAGGTCATCACTTAAATGCCCCAATCGTACTAGTCTGTCTTCATACATTTGTGGCTCATTTTTTCCTAGTTTAAAGACCACCCCTGAGGAGGTAAAGTATTTTAAAACCCCACACAAACACATTTGGTCTCAGTACATTCTAAAGAAAGGGCAAGCTGCTTTTTCTATATTCAGTGTAATTTCACAAGCTTCAGTATGCGTTGCTTGGGAAATATGTGCTTGCTTGCAGCAGCTCGCTTCTATAATCATCTCTGCTTGTTTACAGTAATCAGCATATAAAAGCAGCTTCCATCCGCAGCATAGTGCAAAAGGTGAAAAATCATCAGTAACTCGATACCTCATCGCTGACAGCATAAATTAAAGGTATATCTAGTCTGACCTCTCAGATGGTCATAATGAATGATAACGCTGTACTCCATTATTTCAGCCACTGGCTGATCTGTATTCTTGGCAGCACCAGTTGAGGTTAATGAGTGTTTGATCCTCGTTGTCTTTACAGAAGATTTATCCTGATTGAAGACCAGAGGAGGTCAATCAGACACACTGGATGAAGGTCCAACAGTGAGAGTCTCTGTAAAAAGGGTTAAAAGTCAGCAAAGTGCATGGAATGTGTATATATAGTTGACATTCATTTATGTGTTAGTGTCTTCATGTGTACATTTTGCAATACGGAAGACAGCTGCGTTATGAATCTGACGTCTGCAATCTGTAAGAAAACCAGAGAAAAACAAGGCTGCATAATATAAGGAGCAACAAAATAATTTAGAAAGTGCTACATGTTCCATTTCACAGTAAAAACATTTACTTTGTTGGTTAGGCTGAGTAAGTACACTATATGTCTAAAAGCATCCAGAAACCCTTTCTAATGATCAGCTACATTAAGTTGCACCACCTGCTGACAAAGGTGTTTACTCACAGATCAGGTCAGTTCTGGTCAATTACTCACACATATATTGTAAAATGCTTATACAAGCACTGGCCAACAGAATGAGATGCTCTGAAGCTGCCAAACATGCGCCTAAGGTCATCATGCTGACTGTCAAGCATGGGCTTTATCATCCAGTGCCTCTGGGATCAAGTGGAGCAGTGTTAGTAAACAAAACTTAATCATCCAACTGTAATATCTCATCTTACTAATGCTATTAGGATTCTCCAAAAATTCCACAGAAAAATTACCATTAGAAAAAAGAAGACATGAGATACCCAAATAAAAGTTATTCACTGAATCAAAATAGAAATAGCCGGGGATGAGACATAATTGCGCTCATATTCAGTTTCCTGCCTTTAATACAGTTGGAGATAAAGCTGCGTCCTGTATCTGACAATCCTGAGAACAACATACTGATACTTTACTCAGATTTCTACCTGAACTCAAGAAGAGACACATGAGAATAGCAATGCTGCTAGACTTCTGTATATGTACTGGCCACTTTTACTGCTCAGAATGACAACAGGCTCCATAGCCCTCTATTAGTAGCCATGTTTCTGATCGCAGGAACACTGCTGCCTACATATTTTGGTTGGCAGACTAGTCTAGACTTTAAATGAAGGTTTTTATTATTAAGGGAGAAAAAAAATCCAAACCTACATGGCCCTGTGTGAAAAAGTGTTTGCCCCCTAAACCTAATAACTGGTTGGGCCACCCTTAGCAGCAACAACTGCAATCAAGCGTTTGCGGTAACTTGCAATGTTTCACAGCGCTGTGGAGGAATTTTGGCCCACTCATCTTTGGAGAATTGTTGTAATTCAGCCACATTGGAGGGTTTTCGAGCATGAACCGCCTTTTTAAGGTCATGCCACAGCATCTCAATAGGATTCAGGTCAGGACTTTGACTAGGCCACTCCAAAGTCTTCACTTTGTTTTTCTTCAGCCATTCAGAGGTGGACTTGCTGGTGTGTTTTGGATCATTGTCCTGCTGCAGAACAGTTTGTTTCAGCTTGAGGTCATGAACAGATGGCCGGACATTCTCCTTCAGGATCTTTTGGTAGACAGCGGAATTCATGGTTCCATTTATCACAGCAAGTCTTCCAGGTCCTGAAGCAGCAAAACAGCCCCAGACCATCACACTACCACCACCATATTTTACTGTAGGTATGATGTTCTTTTTCTGAAATGCGGTGTTACTTTTACGCCAGATGTAATGGGACACACACCTTACAAAAAGTTCAACTTGTGTCTCGTCAGTCCACAGAGTATTTTCCCAAATGTCTTAGGGATCATCAAGATGTTTTCTGGCAAAATTGAGACGAGCCTTAATGTTCTTTTTGCTCAGCAGTGGTTTTTGTCTTGACACTCTTCCATGCAGGCCGTTTTTGCCCAGTCTCTTTCTTATGGTGGAGTCATGAACGCTGACCCTAACTGAGGCAAGTGAGGCCTGCAGTTCTTTGGATGATGTTGTGGGGTCTTTTGTGACCTCTTGGATGAGTCGTCGCTGCGCTCTTGGGGTAATTTTGGTTGGCCGGCCAGTCCTGGGAAGGTTCACCACTGTTCCATGTTTCGCCTTTTGTGGATAATGGCTCTCATGGTGGTTCGCTGGAGTCCCAAAACTTTACAAATGGCTTTATAACCTTTCCCAGACTGATAGATCTCAATTACTTTCTTTCTCATTTGTTCCTGAATTTCTTTGGATCTTGGCATGATGTCTAGCTTTTGAGTATCTTTTGGTCTACTTCGCTTTGTCAGGCAGGTCCTATTTAAGTGATTTCTTGATTTGAGAACAGGTGTGGCAGTAATCAGGCCTAGTTGTGGCTAGAGAAATTGAACTCAGGTGTGATAAACCACAGATAAACCACTTTGTCACACAGGGCCATGTAGGTTTGGATTTTTTTTCTTCATTAATAATAAAAAACCTTTATTTAAAAACTGCATTTTGTGTTTACTTGTGTTGTCTTTGACTAATATTTAAATTTGTTTGATGATCTGAAACATTTAAGAGTGACAAACATGCAAAAAAATAAGAAATCATGAAGGGGGCAAACACTTTTTCACACCACTGTAGATAGCATGATTGTTCACAGTGACTTAAGCAGAGCAGTTTGCTCTTGGAAATCCTGAATTGCTGGCTTTCTGTGGCAAATCTTGACTACTTGAGCTAGGCCTTCAGTTTGGGCCATAACTGACAAACTTGAGGAAAACATTTCTGCTAGCATTTCTGTGGATGTTTTGTCATTTGCACAACATGTCAGGACATTTACGCATTGAAATGCTTGTGGTGAGGCTCAGGTTAATACTCTACAGCAGTGCAGCATTAATATACATACTAACTAAACATACTAAATAAGGAGATATAAAAAGAGATATCCTAAATAAATACAAAATACACAAAATATACACAAAATACAGAAAATGTGTCTTTTTCTTCTTCTTGGTACATATTTTTGTCCTTTCACTAGTTCACAGTTTTCAAGATATCAGCACTCCAAGATGTTTGGTCTGATCGGGAATAGTGTGCTTGTATGCAGCTTTTTGATCAGAACCACACATAGCATAGAATTTTTCTCAGAATTTTTTCCCCATTAAGAATGAATGGGGTGGAAAAGTACACGCCTTTGTACTGTACTTCTGCTCAACCAACAGACACCTGTTCACATACATCATCTCAAGGCAGACCCCCAAGCATGTTGGTCTGTCCCACACTCATCTGTTTGTCTTTTTTTCCAGCCCTCGTTTCTCCCAGAGTCCCATTCATTTTTGGCCCCACCCAAACCCTGTTGCTTCCTTTAACCTACAGCCACCAAACTGCATGTACTTACTGAAGGCAGGTGCCCAAGCTCTAATGCAAAGCTATAAGGTCCGGTACGCCTTTATATATCATTTATTTATCCCTCATTCCTCCCATAGAGTTCTCATTTTGAGAAACACCTAGCAAACATTTAGCAACCCCCAACAACTACTCAGTACACAACCATCACACCACAGCAGCCACCTAGCAACACCCTAGCAACCACCTAGGATATCATAGCAACTGCCTAGCAACACCTTATCATCCACCCGAGATACCATACCAACTGTCTGCAAAACCTTAGCAACCATGTTGCACACTATACCAAATATATATTGTTAATATTAACACTTCTTGTAAAACACATTTCTCCCAAAACAAAATGGAAGAACTACTAGCAATATAAAATTAAGAAGCCCTGTAATCAGTATGCCAGAATGGTATGGTTGGATAAAGTGTGAATATGTCGTGACACGGTGGTGAAGATGGAATGTCTCAGACGGATGTGGATTCGAAACTCAGGCGACTTTCTTTTCGTTTTTTTTCGTAATGGTAAGGAAAGCTCAGTGATTAAGAACTGATTTATTAAAGCACTGTAAAGTTTTCCACGTTGTCTTTTATGATATATGTTTGTAATAAAGACTAACTTGATGACATTTTTTCGTAGGCCTAGGTTAACGTTACACCCACATGAGTTATAGAGATTTGATAAATTCAGCTGTACTCATAAACACGCATATATATCAGGACATACATTAAGAACTACATGTTTACAGCATTTGATGCTCGTACCAGAAGATATAAATTATTTCAGCTCAGTGACAGGTCTGCTTCTACTGCGTCCTGCGTCATCGATGACGTAGTCACCAGGAACTAAGCTTCTAACCACAGGTCTACAGCTGTAGTTCCAACTACACAACTTAACGACAGTGTTTGCCAACGTTCGGTGGAACACTGCGGTTAAGCCAGCCGCCTTTTGCCAAAACACGGATAAACTAGCCGCACGTAAGATTTATGTGCGCGGCTACTATGTACTTAGCGGTAAAAGTTTCGGCACATGCAGACCTCAAGAATCGCCCTTGGAAAAGAACTACAAATTCAGCGCTTTATGTTAAATGTTACATAAATCAAAAAAGATAACAGTTCAGAGTTTATTATACTACAGATATGTGGATTTTAAAGTGATTCTACTGTACAGTTTTTAAGTAAATGGCATCCAAAATTCTTAAATGTGTCAACTGTATTTATTTAATGATAAGTGAAATATCACATAAAATGGTTATTTCTAATAAGTAGTCCATAAAAACAACAGATATCAGTTAAGAGTTTATTATACTATGTACAAATGAATTATGAAGTGATTCTACTGTAGAGTTTTTAAATAAATTGCATTCAATTCAAATACAGTTGACACATTTGGGGATTTTGGATGCTATTTACTTAAACAATTGTACAGTAGAATCACTTTAAAATCCATATATCTATAGAATAATAAACTCTGAACTGATATATGTAGGTTTTATGGACTACTTGTTGAAAATAGCCATTTTGTAATGTGTTAAATTTGTCTTAATATTGAAATACAACTGACGCATTTGTGGATTTTGGATGCCATTTATTTAAGCACTGTACAGTAGAATCACTTCATAATTCATATATAAATAGCAAAATAAACTCTGAACTGATATATGTACATTTTATGAACTACTAGAAATGACCATTTTGTAATATGTTAAATTTCAGTAATCGCTAAAATACAACTGACACTTTTGGGGATTTTGGATGCCATTTTCTTAATAACTGTACAGTAGAATCACTTCATAATACACATAGTGTAATAATGTCTGAACTGATATCTGCTGGTTTTATGGACTAATAATAAATTAACATTCAGTTCAGCGCTGGATTTTACTTCTATTCTAATGTCTTTTTTAAGGTCCGCATGTGCTGTGATTCCTACCGTTAAGTGTACAGTAACCGCGCACGGATATTTCATGCGCGGCTGACTTAACCGCAGTGGTGGAACTACGGTTTTGGGAAACACCTGTGTCGCTTAACGATGGTTCGGACTATGTAAGTTACCAACGTAGTTACCTCCATAGTTCCAACTATGGTTTTGGGGAAACACTTGCATCGCAGCTGTATCGTTAAAACTATGTAAGTTGCTAACGTACAGGGGTTGGACAATGAAACTGAAACACCTGTCATTTTAGTGTGGGAGGTTTCATGGCTAAATTGGACCAGCCTGGTGGCCAATCTTCATTAATTGCACATTGCACCAGTAAGAGCAGAGTGTGAAGGTTCAATTAGCAGGTAAGAGCACAGTTTTGCTCAAAATATTGCAATGCACACAACATTATGGGTGACATACCAGAGTTCAAAAGAGGACAAATTGTTGGTGCACGTCTTGCTGGCGCATCTGTGACCAAGACAGCAAGTCTTTGTGATGTATCAAGAGCCACGGTATCCAGGGTAATGTCAGCATACCACCAAGAAGGACGTTTTCCTCCACCAGCATCACGTAGTGACCTGGCCACTATCCTGCAAGAAGAATGGCTTAAAATCCCTCTGACCACTGTGCAGGACTTGTATATGTCATTCCCAAGACGAACTGACGCTGTATTGGCCGCAAAAGGAGGCCCTACACCATACTAATAAATGATTGTGGTCTAAAATCACGTGTTTCAGTTTCATTGTCCAACCCCTGTAGTTACTCACGAGTGAGTATCAAGCAACATTGAGGGCCAGGACTGCAGCAATTTCAGCAGTTCACAAAATACAATTTGTCCAACTTGTACATAATTACCACATGAATAAAGTATGTTATTATTTAGATTTTCAGTTTCAGTTGTTTTAGCAATACAATGACAAAGGACAAAGTGGACTAAGATTTGAACAGCGAACACAGTATTAAATGACTTGCTGTAATAAACAGCATTGCTCACAGACATAGTTAGTTAAACATATCCTAGTGATCCACTATTGGCCGGCACTGGCCTCTGTTTATTGTTGTTTTCTTTTTTATGTCAGTGTGTATGTGTTTATGTGTTATTTTGTGCTGGGGTGTGTGCTTAATTAGTGTACTTTTTGTGTCTGGGGGCATTGCGAGGGTGAAGCCTGTGCATAATGTTGACCTTCCCCATGAGTTCCATGCTTTGTATGTGCTTTGTGTGATGTTTAATAAAAGAGCAACACTTGCAGCAGAATTATGGCCTCCTCTGTGTCTTACACTATGCTGATGCAACAATATGGATCACATCCTTGTACATAAACGTAGGTGTAGGTTCCAAAGTGGTTTCTTTGTCCTTGTGGACAATGCATTTTTGCTTCAAATTAGTCCAACAATGGGCTAAATACATGTGTAATACATTAGTCATTAACAAAATATAATATTTTTTATTCAATAACGAAGTTCATGCTAATTCAGACTTCAACATCATCTGCTACTGTGAGATCGTAATATACTTAAAAAATATTCTGATATTAAATGTTATCACTGTCACTTTGCAATATTAGATCATTGCAGAATAATAACAAGAATGCCTAGAAAGGTTACAAGCAATCCTGGAACCAGAGAGCTGCGTCCTACAGAGAAGCATTTCTCTTATTTTGGCATCTGTTAGATCTCCTTACAAACACAACTTTCAAATACAACACAACAAACAGGTCAAATCATGTCTGTGCTAACATATGACATTAGGGTGACATTTTGTACTCTGACTCTGTCCCTCATCTTTACTGCTGGGCAAAGGCTATTCAATTGCAATCAAAGCATGTATAACGCAGACTAGACTCTATAATGACCTCGCCTCTCTCAAGGTCATAGCACCCTACTACATGAATACACAACAAGGCTAACTGTGGTAAATTGTAGTGCCATCAGCTTATGAGTAATACAGGGAGAGGCTTGTCGATGCTCTCATCCCACTAATTCCAAATGATCACTGTGAGTGATAAAGCAGTTTTGAGTCAATTTGGAAATAAGCAAAGAGAGGGCACATTCATAGCAATGAGGACCAGGTTCCTGGAGTGGTTGTTTTCACAAAAGGCTTCAAGTAACTGGTCAAAATGGTAAAAGGGCACAGAAATGCAGAGGGGTATCTTGATCCAGCAGTGATTCCTAGGCTTTCTTTGGCAAAGAAGTGTCTTTTTCGATACCTGCAAAATGCCCCCTGGACGTTTCCTACTCACAGATATGTGTGGAAACCATGGCTTTGCACAAAGAATATAGAGACAGACTACAGACAGTGGTGCCATCTACTGGTCAGTGGAAAATGTACTTTTTTAGGTATCTGTACTTTACTTGAGTATTTCTGTCACTTAATACTTCTTTACTCTTTTTTTACATTTTCAAAATAGTTATTTAAGTTTTAATGATCACTTTATTTTATTTTTTTGGCTGTCTCAATTGTGTACTACACACTAATACTACACAGTATATGGTATGTACTAATCTTAATAGTTTAACCATTAACTACGTTAGCAACTTACATAGTGGGAACGATACAGCTGCAACGAAGGGTTTCCCAAAACCATGGTTGTACGGTGGCCGAGAAAGCCCAACGCACTGCAAGTTAAAAACGCGCTGCAAAGTCTCAAAACACAAGCATCAAAATGAGACCGCTTGCAAACCATTAACCGAACACGCTGCAAACACTAAAAACACATGCAACTTCCAAAACACATGCAGAAAGTCTCAAAAAGAGAACAGAAGTGTTTCCGAGGGACACTGAAAGTGGACGGACCCAGTTTATATTAGAATATAAATATATCCTAATATAAGAATATTCAGTCGGGTTATTGGCCAGGTTTTTGTGTTTATATTTCGTTCCACCTTAAACAATGCACACCGAGTGACTGAAAGAAAAGTTTATCTGTTTATTAATGAATATTCATTCTGTTTATTGGCCAGTTTCTCGTGTTTACATTTCGTTCCACCTTAAACAATGCACACCGAGTGGCTAAAATTAAGGTTTAACTGTTTATTAACACAAGAACCTGGCCAATAACCCGACTGAATATTCATTAATAAACAGATAAAACTTACTTTTGCTGGAACTGGGGCTGTCTCGGCTCTACGTCCAGGTCCGGGTCCGTCCACTTTCAGTGTCCCTCGGAAACACTTCTGTTGTGTTTTGGAAGTTGCACGTGTTTTTAGTGTTTGCTGCGCGTTTGAGACTTTGCAGCGCGTTCGGTTAATGGTTTGCAAGTGGTCTCATTTTGATGCTTGTGTTTTCAGATCTTGCAGCGCGTTTGGCTAATGTTGTGCAAGTCGTGTCATTTTGATGCTTGTGTTTTGAGACTTTGCAGCGCGTTTTTAACTTGCAGCGCGTTGGGCTTTCTCGGAAATTAACTGGGGTTTCCAACCCACGTCCGTCGATGACACTCTGTCTTACACCACTGTGTCATGACCGATTCACACGTTAATCCAAGCGTACCACTCTGGCATAGTTTGCGAGGCTTTTTGTATTTTATCTTGCTAATAGTTCCTCTATTTTATTTTTGGGGAAATATTTTTATAAGAAGTGTTATCTATTAATGTATTTATAATGAATATCAACATTATTATTGTTATTATTGTCATTGTTTATATTATTATATATTTTTTAATTATTATGTTGCTGTATTATTTCTATTACTATGACTGGTAGTGGTGGTGGAAAGTTATTTGTTCACAATATGTAGAAATATAAGTAGCCTAAATAATACTTTTAATTATGTATACTATACATTCTCATATTTTGGCCTTATATATATTAGGTTTTTGAGTTTTTGCACATTTTCCGTTGTGAAAGTCGCTTGTGTTAAATGATCTTGATGATGGGTAACTGGCTGGCTGTGATGTGTTGGGCAGTTTTCACCACCCGCTGCAGCACTTTACAGTCAGATGCAGAGCAGTTGCCATACCACACTGAGATGCAGTTTGTGAGTATGATTTCAGCGGTACAGTGGTAAAAATCCACCAGTATCCCAGGAAACAGGCAAGCTTTCTTGAGACTTCATAAGAAGTAAAGATGCTACTGCGCCTATCTGACGGATGATGGATGAGTTTAGGGACGAACTGAGATCATCAGAGATGTGGATGCCCAGGAACTTGCAGCCAGACGCTCTACTACAGCTCCGTGGATGTAGATGGGGGTGGGTGCCTGGCTCCTAATCCTCCTGAAGCCCACAGTGATCTCCCTGGTTTTCTAAGTCATAAACAGGAACATAGTAATGGGTAAACAGATAGAACACAAGAGGCTCAGCACACAGCCTTGTAGCACACCGGTGTTCAGGATGATGAGGAGAAAAGTTTGTCTAATTTAAGACTGAGTTCTGTCAGTCATGAAGTCCAGAATGCAATTACAAAGAGATGTGCTGATGTCTAAGCTTGAAGATCAGCTTGGGATGTTAAATGCAGAGCTGAAGTCAATGAATTGCATTCTGACATATGAGTTTGGACAGTCCAATTGGTGTCCTCTGTTCACCTGTTGCAGAGGTAGGCAAATTGGTGTGGATCCAGTGTAGCAGGCAGACAGGATTTCAGATAAGAAACAACTACTTTTTTAAAGCACTTGGAGATGAAGACCCAGACAACTGCTTAGCTCAGGCTTTAAGCGCACAGCCAGGAACTCCATTAGGGCCGGTCGCCTTTCTTGAATCACCTTACTCAGAGTGTGGCAGACATCTGTGGTGGAGAGTATAAGTGGCTGCTCATCAGGTTGTGAAACTGTTTAGAGGACCACCTTATTTCCTCTGTCGAAGCATGCATAGAAGTGGTTGGGTTCGTCAGGAAGTGAGGAGCAGTTGTCAGGGGGCATAGTGCTGGATGGTTTCAAGTTAGTGACTGACTGTATGTCTTGCCAAATACGCCAGGGGTCAGAGGACTTGAAGTGCTCCTCAGTCCGTTGTTTGTAACACTCTTTAGCCTTTGAGAACCATCTTCTAAGGTGTAAACCTCCTGGTCTCCTGACCTGAACAGCATATCTTGTCTTGAGCAGGATCCGAACCTCTCTGTTCATCCAGGGCTTCTGATTAGGGAACTTTTTTATTGTTTTGTGAGTCACTCTGTCCACACAGCTGTTGATAGGTTCCAGGACAGAGTTTGTATAAATGTCAATGCAAATATGTCTGTGGTGGCTTGGGCTGCAAATACACTCCAACCTGTGTGCTGTAACTGGTGCTGGAGAGAAGAGTCAGCCCCTTCCATCCAGATCTTGACAGACTCAGACGTTTGATGACTGGGGTGTACTTGGGGAGCAGGAACAGAAAGGTGGTCAGACTGTCCCGCACAATAGAGAAGTTTGTCCTGAACGTGGACTTCCAGGCTTCCGCCCCCTCGATCACAGCCAATCAAGTTACAGCACCGTCAAACAGCTCCGCCTACAAGCACAACCAATGAGAGCGCGGAAGCACGAAGCCGCAGTGGGATTCAAACTTTCATTCCATTCCAGCCTCAGACAGGTACTGCTGCATCTTCGGTAAGTTAATAATTATAAAGACATTTACACATGATGTTTGTAAAGTCAGGTCAGATTAAACTACTGGAATGACTGAAAACTAGTCATTACTTGTGTGTGCTGATCTGAAAGATCAACAGTTCTTACTGTTTTTAGCTTGTTGGCTAGCTAGTTAGCAAGCTAAGGAGCCTGTAAACAGAGCAGCATTACAGACACAGAACTGAGATGGAGGAGAATGAAAAAATAACTAAGATCATCTTTCATATAAAGACAATTCTGAGGTTTCAGTCAGGTCAGAATGGTAAGTAAAGTGTTTCAAAAGCTGAAAAGGTAAAGGATGCACTTTTCAGTCTGATTACGAAGCTGGTGACATAAAAACAAGCTGATTTAAAGTTTAGCATTATGGCTAGTTTGTTATTTGATCAGACTTCTGTAATGTATAGAGTACTTTCCTTGGCTGATACAGGTAATATGTAGGTGCTTTCCAGGCTGATGTAACTGCATTTTCTAGTTACAGACTGATGTAAAATTGCAGTGGTCTTACAGGATGATACTAAAGATTAATGCCACGTAAAAGGCCAATAATCATTTCACATTGTTTCTTTTTATATACCTTCCAGTCTGATGTGAAAGTACACTACCCTCAGAGGCTGATGGAAAACACATTTTGCCTTCCAGGCTGAATGGAAGGCCAAGAGTAATTTACTATTATTTATTTATTTACCATTAATTTTCATGATGCCGCTAAGGCTGATCAAAAGAACAGTGAGTAGGTTATAGTTATATACTTTTCAGGCTGATGTGAAGTGCAGTAGCCTCAGAGGCTGATAGGAAACAATTTTGCCTTCCAGGCCCATTGGAAGGCTAGTGATAATTTACTGTAATCTATTCAGCGTCACTTACTCAAGAAGCCTCTGAGGCTGATTATAAGGCCATTGGTCACTTCACATAGATATTCGTTATATGCTGATATCAAGTACATTAGCCTTAGAGGCTGATAAACACATTTTGCCACATTTCACCTTCTAGACTGATTGGAAGGCTAATGATAATTTTCTGTAATTTATTTAGCATCACTTAAGATGCCTTCGGGGCTGATTAGAAGGCCAGTGATAATTCCGTAGTGTTACGTTGTATGTTAATTTCGCTAGCCTCAGAGGCTGATGGGAAACAAATTTTCCTTTCGAGGCTGATTGGAAGGCCAATGATGATTTACTGTAGTTTATTTAACTTGACTTACTTAAGATGCCTCTGAGGCTGATTAGAAGGCCAGTGAACGCAGTTGCTTATACCTTTCAGGCTGATGTGAAGTGCACTAGCCTCAGTGGGTGATGCAAAAAGACCTTTTGCCTTCCAGACTGATTGATGGGCGATGGTCATTTACTGTAATGTACTGAACATGGCTTACTTAAAATGTCTCCACGGCTGGTGTGAATACTTCTAGTCCCAAAGCTGATAGAATAGACTAGCACATTGTCTCTCAATTCTTGTAGACCCCTAGAATAATAAACATTATAGTACTGGTCCTGCTTTACCACACCCATTTACATTTAATAATTGTTTTTTTAATGAGTTGATTACTTGGACAAGGTGTGTTGGGAGCAGGGAAAAACACTAAAAAAGTGCTGGGCAGTGTGCCTGCAGGACCAGGGTTGAGAAACACTGGATGAGCACATCAAGGATTGATTAGACAGCATAACAGTCATTTCATATTGTAGATATGTAGAACATGTGTCAGTTCATGTTGTATCTTTATTGGCACTTATATGCCTTTAAGGCTGTGAATGGTACAAAGTGAAAAAGCTGATGAGCTAATGAGGACTGCCACCTCCCAGGCTGATCAAAAAGTCAGTGACCACTTCATGTGGCAGTGTTTGGTTAGAGCCTTTCAAGGCTGATAAAAAAAAAAGTACACTAGCTTCAGTATTTGAACACGTCACTACCTCTCAGGCTGATTAGGAAGCCTGTAGTTTCTTTAACCTAGTGACTTCAAGGCTAGTGTAAAGATTATTGACCATTTAGATGATAAGATCAAAGAACAACACACGAATAAATATGATGACCAATTATTTCCTTTGATTTATTAAGCCCCAAAGTATAAACAGTCATCAAACTCGGTTTGTAACATTACAATGTAGACTTAGAACTTTTCTTGACAAGACCTTACTTAGTGTAATAATGATGAATTTGTTTAAATATTAATATCAAAACAGTTTATATGAAATCATATGTTACATACTTTCTTTCTTTATCAGAAAGGTTATGTCATCAATTTACAACACCATCAAGGTCTTTATGGAGATGAACCCAAAGCTGTTTGATCTCTGCCTTCTACAAAGTGGACAATCTCAGGTGAGTTTGGTTCTTACAACAGTGTAAGTGTAAAATTTACATTTATGTAGACTAACAGTTTACATTTCTCTTCCCCCCTTTCTTTATCTTTCTTCTTTCTCTTAGAGGCAAAAGTTATGGAAGGGTTGCAGAGAATGCAGAGTCTAGGCAAAGCCATATGAAATGGGAGACGTGTAAAAATAAGAGCACCTGTGCAAGTGTGAGAGCAGTACTGCTAATCTCAGATACAACAACTCCACAAGTGATTATCAATACCTAACATATTTAAAAAAAATATATATATATATATATATTAGGAATCAACTATTACTATCTAGAACACCCTAGCACACACTCCACAGAATTTTAAAATAAAATCCTTATAGATGATATAAACACATTTACTAGCATCCCTGACTTGGGCATTCAGTTAATGGTTAGCGCTTGTATGTCTTACCATCTGTTTCATCTGATTACTGTTCCCTGCTACACAATTTTTCTTTGATTTCTGTCTTTGTCATAAGTAAGTAAAGTTAATTTAAAAAACAATAAATTATCACAGATTTCCAAAGCCAAGAGTTTATCCTTGAGGTGCTAAACTTTTAAAGTTAGTGCACTTTATGGCTCACTGAAAAAAAATCACTGACTACCTAATCAGCCTGGTAAATCAGTGTGGTGTCAGTCTTTCCTTATCAAATTGGTATTTCTATCACCCACTGAGGACAGTGCTATCCAATATCTAATACATCACAAAGAAGCTAAATTATGAATTGTCGAAACAGCCTTATCAGTCTGTGAGGCATTAGTGCTTAAAATCCTGTTAGTCATCTATAAAATAAAAACTGACACATTTATTTTATTGTACTGTCATATTTTTGCTATACTGCCCACTGCTACAATGGTGTAGACACTCTATGTGAATATATATCTGTCTCTAGGAGTGTGTGTTGGGATCTTGGATTAAGTAATGGTTGAATTCCAAATAAAAATAAATAAATAATTATATTTTCATGTCTTTGGATATTTGGTGCTTATATTCCTGTGGATTCCTCTTGTTGCTGTTGGCTTTGCCCAGACTCTGAATTCTCTGCAATCCATCCAGACCTTCTGCCTCTAAGAGAAAGAAGAGAGTCATAGAAATAGATAATGAGAACCCACATAGCTTGATGTAAACAGTTAATCTACATCAATGTAAAATGTATACTTGCTGTAGTAAGAACCAGATTCACTTAAGTTTCTTCACTTTGTAGAAGGCAGTGAGATCAAACAGCCTTCTACATCAGCATTGGGGGCATCTAAATAATACAAAGTCCCACAATATGAAACGATCGTTATGCTGTCTAATCAATCCTTGATGCACTCATCCAGTGTTTCTCAACACTTGTCCTGGAGGCTCACTGGCCAGGACTTCTTAGTGTTTTTCCATGTTCCCAACACACCTTGTCCAAGTAATCAACTCACTAAAAAAACAATTATTGAATGAAAATGGGTGTGGGACCAGTACTTTAATAATATAAGGCTCCAAGGGTCGAGAGACACTGTCGTAGTCTATCCTATGAGCCTATTGACACTTTAAGTAAGTTGTATTAAAAAATGACAGTAAAGTATCATTGCCCATCAGTCATTCTGGAAGGCAAAAGGTGTTTTCCATCAGCCTCTGAGGCTATCAGCCTTTACATCAGCCTGGAAGGGTTTTAATAAGTAATTGTGAAATGTTCACTGGCGTTCTAATCAGCCTCAGGGGCATCTTAAGTAAGTCAAGTTAAATAAATCACAGTAAATTATCTTTGGTCTTCCAATCAGCATGGAACGCAAAAAGTGTTTCCAATCAGCCTCTGAAGCTAGTGCCCTTCACATCAGCCTGGCAGGAATAACGAGTAATTTTATTGTTATACCATGAAATGATCAATGGACTTCTAATCAGCTGTGGAGGCACATTATGTAAGTCAAGGAAAATAAGTTACAGTAAATTACTCTTGACCTTCCAATCAGCCTAGATGACAAAAAGTGTTTCCTATCAGCCTCTGAGGCTAGTGCAAGTCACATCAGCATAGAAGGTATACAACAAATAACAATGTGAATTTATCACTGACTGGCCTTCTGGTCAGCCTTGGACGCGTCTTAGGTAGATCAAGTTAAATTACAGTAAATTATCTCTGGCCTTTCAATCAGCCTGGAAAGCAAAAATAATTTCCTAAATAAATTACAGTAAATTATCATCGAACACACAATCAGCCTGGCAAAAGGTAGGCAAAAGGTGTTTCCCATCAGCCTCTAAGGCTAATGCACATCTCATCAGCCTGGAAGGAATAACAAGTATCTATGTGAAATAATCACTGGCCTTCTAATCAGCCTTTTAGGTATCTTTAACTAGCAAGTCAAGTTAAATAAATTACAGTAAATTGCCATTGGTCTTCCAATCAGTTGGCAGTGCATTTCACATCAGCCAAAATAGTATATCAAGTAACAAGGTGAAATGATCACTACCCTTATAATCAGCCTCTCATGTATCTTACGCAATTCAGGTTAAATAAATTACAGTAAATTACCACTGGGCTTCCAATCAGCCTGGAAAGCAAAAATAATTTCCTAAATAAATTACAGTAAATTATCATCGAACACACAATCAGCCTGGAAGGCAAAAGGTGTTTCCCATCAGACTCTGAGGTATGTAACAAGTATCTATGCGAAATGATCACCGGCCTTCCAATCACCCTGGGTGGCATTAATTCTTTAGTATCATCTATTAGGATCACTGCAATTTTACATCAGTGTCAGTGCATTGTAACTGAAACAAATGCCAGATGCCAGAACAGCTTAGACATGAGCATATTATAGCATCTAATTTTGGGCGAGTTGTATGAGATATAATAATATACGATATAATTTGTTCCACCAACTTTTGAGGAAAATGCAGTTACATAAGCCTGGAAAGCACCTACATATTACCTGTATCAGACAAGAAAAGTACTCTATACATTACAGAAGTCTGATCAAATAACAAACTAGCCATAATGCTAAACTTTAAATCAGCTTGTTTTTATGTCACCAGCTTCGTAATCAGACTGAAAAGTGCATCCTTTACCTTTTCAGCTTTTGAAACACTTTACTTACCATTCTGACCTGACTGAAACCTCAGAATTGTCTTTATATGAAAGATGATCTTAGTTATTTTTTCATTCTCCTCCATCTCAGTTCTGTGTCTGTAATGCTGCTCTGTTTACAGGCTCCTTAGCTTGCTAACTAGCTAGCCAACAAGCTAAAAACAGTAAGACCTGCTGCTCTTTCAGCTCAGCACACACAAGTAATGGCTAGTTTTCAGTCGTTTTGCTGGTATTTCCAGCAATCTGACCTGACTTTACAAACATCATGTGTAAATGTCTTTATAATTATTAACTTACCGAAGATGCAGATGCTGCAGCAGCAGCAGCAGCAGCAGTGCCTGCCTGAGGCTGGAACGGACTGAAAGTTTGAATCCTACCCCGGCTTCGTGCTTCCGCGCTCTCATTGATTGTGCTTGTAGGCGGAGCTGTTTGACGACGCTGTAATTTCATTGGCTGTGATCCAGGGGGCGGAATGCAGCCTGGAAGTCCACGTTCAGGACAAACTTCTCCGTAGGAGATGGATGTGGCTTTGTATGCATTAGTTACATTGGTGTAAACGTGATCCAAAGTTTTTGTCCCCTTGTGGTGCAGGAGACATGCTGATGAAACTTTGGAAGTCCAGATCTCAAGTTGCAGTGGTCAAAGTCCCCAACTTCAGTGTCGCTATTCAAGACACTATTCGGATGCATGGTTCGCAGTTTGCTAACAGCAGCACAAAGATATTTCATAGGCATGTTAGTATTAGCATTCAGGGGGATGTAGATTACAGCAGCAACAATACAGGTAAACTCAAATGGAAGAAGGGTTTGCACTTAATAATCATTAACTCCAGATCAGCAGAGCAGTTAAAAACATCACTCCTTAGCTACACAGAAAAACATAAAGCTGCAGTCCATAAGCCTTTTCTGTTTTAGGGTCAGGAGCTATTCATCCAGCTTGTTCGCCACGGGTCACAGATTGGCGAGGTAGATGCTAGGTAGCGCTGGCTGGTGCGGATTTAGCTTTAGCTTAGTTTGCAGACATGCACGCTTTCCTTTGTTTACGGTCGCGACACTGGCACCGGGCTCTTCTGGTTGGGATTGATGTCTCGTTTGGTCTCGGTGTCCTCATCAGCTCCGGCGGTAGCTGATTGAAGTCGAAGTGATGGTTCAAAACAATGTTTGTGTAGCAATGATTAATATCCAGTATTGACTGTGTTTCATATGTAAAGTAGGAAGAACAGTAGTATAGCTGGGTAAGAAACAGTATTTTGCTAAAACTAGGAAGTTGTTGACCCTCATGATGCACTCGTGCCGTCATCGTGGTCTTAGATTTTCTGTATAGTGAAAGTGCACCATTGTACTGTTGTTGTGATGATTTATGTTCCTTCGACATGTTAACAAGTTGTTGCTGATAGCTTCTACAAACAGTGCGGTAATTTGACCCGCACGCTGGAGACTTGCGTTATTCAGGTGCCTGCGCAGTCTCAGGGTATGTGTCCATTTGCAATTTTTCCTGTCGCAGTCTGCTGGTGTAGTCCGCCACTGGTGGCTGTTTCTGTGTGGACATGAAGGAACCACAGTGAGCATATCTGGGACAGTGAACTGATCTGATACGTTGTTTGCCAATGCATAGAAGAATTTTTTTACAATGCATCTGTCATCCACACAAACAAATGAGCGAATGGTTACTGTGCTACAAACAACTGGTGTGCTGTCACTGCGTTGTCATTCTCATAGAAATGTAAAAAAAAAGGTTTATTTCTATGGAAATTACAATGTTTACTTTTTATCATGCTGTAAAGGTTTTATTTGGCAAGAAGGTGGATACAAGGGTTGGGTTATACGTAAACTTTCTTTTTTTTTTTTTGCAGTTATAGATTGAAATCCAAGCAAAGTTTTGCTGAGATTGTATAAAGAAAGTTAGAATGAAATCATGTTCTATTGTCTTGTTAACTTCTGAATTAGTTTAAAGGGGCACTATATAATACATTTACTTTACTATATCATAAAATGCCCATTTTATGTTTTAAGAATACAAAAAAAGTTTAATTACTAGTTTTCCTGACAACAACGCTACAGCCAGTACATTCTCCTTTGATATTTGCTAACCACAGCAGAAAGTCTATTTGTGTTTTGGCCTGTTATCCCAGGTTCCACCCCAGGTTGCCAGATATGACGTAAATTGGCTGGCAAACATGCCGTGTTGCAGCCATGGAAGCAAGCAAACAAACTGGACCGACCGAGATAAAGTTCAATTCTACCCAACCTAAAAAGCCTCAGTATCCTTCAAAAAGCCTCATGACCAAAGCAGAGTAAAACACTAGTGAATATGGTGCTGCTTTTAGAAGATGGAGGCAGCTTAGAGCTCAGAAGAACTTTAAGACGGATATGGAGCTGGCTAATTTTCTTCTCAACAGGTAGGCACTGAGTCGCAGGTCAGGTTAGCTAAGATTAGCTGATTTACCACTGCTACTAGTAGCAGAGGTGGGAGTAAGTCACACATGTGCAAGTCACAAACAAGTCCCAAGTTACTGTAGGAAGATTCAAGAAGTCAAGTCCCGCTGTATGTCAAGTCATCAAGTCTCAAGTCAAGTCATATGGAGTTAAGATGCTCCAACTCCAGTTTCCACATTTAAATCAGTTACTGTCAGTGGTCATAAAGAGTTATATTTTATTTATAAATTATATTTTCAAAATCAACAAATACTGTTTTATTTATTCTTGACCTTTTAGCTCATCTGTTGACGGTGTTTCTCATTAGACACTGCATCATTATTTCCTGTTACAGTTCCCCAAAATCCAGAGCCAAATAATCATGTGGTAAAATTACATATACCAAATAAAACCTTTGTTTTTTAAACATATCTAAACATCTGGATTTTTGATCTTCATATGAGCAATGCTGCAAGATGAAGGCAAAATAACTAAACACATAAAACTGTGTTTAAACATCTTTTGTGAAATGTAATTAACAGAAATGTTGTTTTCATGTGAGGAAAAGATAGGACATCCTTTCATTTATTACTGCTTAAAAAGTCTAAAATTATTCATTGAGTCAGGTGCTCCACAATCAGCTGCTAATGATTAGAACAGGGGTAGGAGCATTCTGGAGGAGCTGGTCTTATTTAAATTACAGATATTTGGTTTGCTCTCGATTGTTGAAGTTAGTGGTGAGATGCAAAGAACTCTCTGGCCTTCAAATAAGAAGGTTGTAGGTGCATATGAGTCCAGGAAGGTATTTAAAACAATGAAAAACTAGCCATTTCACTGCCCACAAAATAATTTACAACTGACAAACATTGCCAGGTCAGCCCAACAGCAGTGCATAGGATGTGCAAAGAAGTTTCAAGCAATCCTAAAATATCATAACAGGACCTACAGGTAGTTCTTGCCACTGCTGATGTCAAAGTTCATGCATCTGCCATCAGAAAGAGACTGCACAAGTGCACTGTGAGGTGTCAGTACTAAACAGACTTTGCTTTAGCGACAGAGGTTGATGGACATATGGACATCTCACAATATCCTATTCCTAATTCCTAATAAGAATTCTAGTTTTTTGTTTGTTTGTTTGTTTGTTTGTTTTTTAAATAAAGATCTATTTTACCAATATAACGATGGTTGTAGTATGTTCTTCAGATGGGTGTCTATACACTACAAGTGATATTTTGATATTTGTAATATTTATTAACATCCATATGATAAACAGATCAAAATATCACTTGTACCGCGACTTAGAAAATGCAATTTCAGGGATTTTAGGAGGCTATCTGTGAGCAGTAGGAGGCGCGAAACGCGAATATCCGATATCAGCTTAACTGTACAGAGCCCTACTGGACGACAACGTACCCGTGTTTATAGAGGCCAACCCGCGTTAGTTCAGTCCGGACCGCTAACTGGAAGCACCCTGACCCCTAAATTCATATTTGAGCCCTACATTCATAAAGATAATAAGCTGGATTCAATGAGACTTGTGTTTGCTACTTTATACCTTAATTTTATATCCAGATTGTAATAAAAAACGCTCAGTGAATATAACAGTTTTTCTATAACGATTATAACGATTTTTCCATTCTCGATTTTTTTTCTCTCTGAAATAACGCGATGCTGCCAACTCTCGCGTGACGTCAGATTCAACAAGGAGACCAAAATGTCGCTGGCGAGGTGGGTTGCGTCGTGAGACTATTAGGGTTTTATACCGTTAAAATCGGCAACTAAACAGATCAAACTCGCTGTCTGATATGTTTTAATAGCACTGTATTTTTGTTTCTCATTTAATCTATTTTCTAAGTCATTCTGGCCATTATATGTCTTAAAGGCCTAGTTAGCTCACTAGCTAGCAACGTTGTCGTAATGTTACTCAGTTAGCTTTAGCCAAGTTACGCTAGTGTAGAAGCTCACTACAACGGTAATCTGTCGATATAAATATAGCTAAAAGCAAGTCCGTGTTCCTGATTGAAATATATTTAGCAGAGCGGTGCGGATTCGTAGTGTTTTTGTTTTACTTCGTGTCATAACGCGTTTCGCTTGCTTACTGCTTAGCTAACAAAACCTTCTATAGTCTTTCCTTGTTGTTTTCAGCTGCTAGTCATCGAGCTATCTACTGTTATTTAAGATCTCAAGTAAGGCGTAAGTCCAGTTCATACTGACTTGTCTGTTTCGTCTGAATGTATGTATTTTTCTGCATAGAGAGCTAAGCATTAAGCTGTTTTTTGAAGAGGTATTACTGTTTATCTAATTGATTCATCATTTAAAAAACACAAAGCCGCCCACACGAGAAAATATTTCCTACAGGGTTATGCTGTAAACCCAGTCGCCTTGGCTTACTACTTTCACACAGGTCAGTATTGTCCAATTAAATTCATAGTGTACTTTCTTTTCTGTAGCTTTCTACCTGCGCCCACTCAGCTGTCTCAGGACCAGCTTGAGGCAGAAGAGAAAACCAGAGCACAGAGGTCCCAGTCCACAGCACTCGTGTCCACTCGTAGAGAACCACCTCCCTATGGCTCTCGAAAAGGATGGGTGCCCCGCAGTCTGGAGGTACTGCAAATGCTGTACATCTGCCGTACATTTGTCTGTATTTGTTTTGGAATTCCTATTTTGAGGATTATTACTGTTTGTTGACTCCTGTATATATCTGCTGTTTCTTCTTTTAAAGGATTTTGGCGATGGGGGTGCATTTCCAGAAATCCACGTGGCCCAGTATCCACTGGACATGGGCAGGAAGAAGAAGACTTCCAATGCCCTCGCTGTGCAGGTGGATGCTGAGGGCAAAATCAAATATGATGCCATTGCTCGGCAAGGACAAGGAAAGGATAAGGTGTGTCTTATGTTAGAGCAGCTCATTGTGTTTCACAGCTCTTTAAAATGTATGCTCATATCTCTTGTGCTCTTCTTTGGACAGGTCGTATTTAGTAAATATACAGACTTGCTTCCTAAGGAAGTTCTTAATGATGATGCCCCTGAACTACAGAGACCAGACGAGGAGGCTGTGAAAGAGGTCAGATGTTTTAAGTTCTTGTTTGAGGTTGTCTGTCATTATCAAATAAAACTGCTAGATATGCTCACTCAAAACCTGTGACAAAACTCTTAATTTATCTATTAGGAGTAATGTTTTGGATTAAAAAAAAAAGCTACTAATGCTTATAAAGTTACTAATGGTAGTGGGTGATATACCAATTCATCTAGTATACCATTTGAAATTCTTCTCAAGTTAATATATTTGCTATAAGCCATTAGCCTAGCATGGTAACTAGCCGCCTTACCATGTGCCCCACATATGTCGCTTCTCGCTCAGCCTCAGGCAATGCCGAAGACTCTGGCTACAGGATTAGATTAGAGCTTTAGTGCAAGAGATGCACAGAGACGCCGCTGTGGGCTTTGCATACATCCACCTGTTAGGTTTACTTCCAGAATGGTTTTGATGCATATAAATACATTATACAGTCATATTTACCCAAACCTGTCAGTAGTCTAAAATTATACAGTGATAGAAATTTTTGACTGTATTGCCTACTACTAGTTACTGGCATTAAACCTTTTAACATAATGAGACAAAGCTGGCAGATCCTAAACAAAATAAAACAGTTCATTAAATGTTTTGAATGTCTCCTGCTTCAGTTTACTGTATTTAGTATATTGTATTTATGTGTCTCTTTCTGTCAGAGGTGGCCCTTTCTCCAGATATTAGATATAATAAATGAATAATAAAATAGTACTTGTCATGCTGCGTTGTACATAGGCTACACACCCACATCATTCAGGTTTTGCTGCTGGTATGTGTATTTTAATGTGCTTAATGGATAATTACAAATATAGCTTGCTTTACTTAAAAGTAACAAACATGTTACAGATTTCCATATAATCCCATGTCTACCTTCTAGCTCACAGAGAAGACCAGAGCTGCTTTAGAGAAGCAGGTGTCCCAAAAGATTGCTGCTGCCATGCCTGTACGTGCGGCAGATAAACAGGCACCAGCACAGTACATTCGGTAATGCATCTACATACCACTAGTCCGGGTTCTGTGTATGTTTAATCGTTCACGCAGCTCAGCTAGGTTGCTTCTTGATTAAATATTTGTTTTTATTTCTGTCAGGTACACGCCCTCTCAGCAGGGAGTGGCATTCAACTCGGGGGCCAAGCAGAGGGTCATCCGCATGGTGGAGATGCAGAAAGACCCAATGGAGCCACCACGTTTTAAGTAGGTCACGACACATAAAGCTGTGAATATTGCTAATAAATAAAAGAAAGTAGGGAAACATTTAGTATTGTACCTGTGAGGTCTTGCTTCATGCCCTTATACACATTCATGAAATAACAGTTCTGAATCAAGTACAGTACATTGCCAATCTATAAGATTGCCAATCTTGCACTCTGTCTATTTTTAATAGAATAAATAAGAAGATTCCGCGTGGTCCTCCCTCTCCTCCTGTCCCAGTTATGCACTCCCCCAGCAGAAAGGTATGGCTCCATTAAACCCATGCAATGAGAGCTTTTCTTCAGTTTATAAGAATGTACTGTTTGACTCACTGAAAGCGCCCTCTATTTTTCTCTCCCTCAGATGACGGTAAAGGAACAACAAGAGTGGAAGATTCCTCCGTGCATTTCCAACTGGAAGAATGCAAAGGTTCCTTTAGTGTTTCTCCTATTTCACTCCAGGCAGCCAGAAACCTGTTAATTATAGTTGCTTGTCATTCTGGAGGCTAACATATTGACTATATATAAATACTTTTTAAAGATATGTAGCATAACCTAATTCTTTGCTGTTTTCAGGGTTACACAATTCCACTGGACAAGCGTCTAGCTGCTGATGGTAGAGGTCTTCAGACGGTTCACATTAATGAAAATTTTGCCAAGTTAGCTGAGGCTCTCTACATTGCCGACAGAAAGGTATACTGTCTACATTTACAAGCCAGAAACTGTCATGTGAAAAGTGCAAACATGGTTGCATTTTTTTTTATCTGTTTTGTTAACACAGCTGTTCATTTTACAATTTTATTTATTTGGTTGTCTCTTTTTTCACATTTCACATTTTTTGCATTATCTTTATGGTTTTTGGTAATGTTATATATATCTGGTGATATGGCAATATTAATTTAGGTAGTTAGCACTGATTGTCTGTTTTAAATGATAAAAGGAACATGATCCCGGGGAGACACTGTTTTTAATTAACTGTATATAGTGAAAGTCTTAAGAATCCTGTCCAATTGAAAATGATCACTTTGTGATTTTGACAGAATAGTTTTTTTATGTGTGGGTTTTACGTGATGGGTTAAATGTTGTAGAGGGAGGTCAAATAAAAGTTTGCCTTTGAATGGATGCAAAAGTTGAGATGCTGATTTTGCTTAGTAAGCATAATGATCTAAATGATAAACAATGCGGACATCAGGTCCTGCTGCCTAAACATAATTTAAGAAAGGCCTATCTGAAATAAAGATCTTTGAAGATGGTTTCTATAGTTCATGTTGGCGTTCTCTGTGTTCTTAGGCCAGGGAAGCGGTGGAGATGCGAGCACAGGTGGAAAAGAAGATGGCGCAGAAGGAAAAAGAGAAGAAGGAGGAGAGGCTCAGGGAACTTGCAAAGATGGCCAGAGACAGAAGAGCTGGAATCAAAGGCCATGGAGAAAAAGGTGCAGTTAATAGGAAAATTATTCATCTACATTCTATCAGTCACTTTATCAGGTACCTTACTGGTCCTTAATTTGCTTTTACACCATTTAGCAGGCGCTCCTATCCAGAGCGACTTACAATCGTGCTTAATGTTCCATCAGAGAATGTTTCCTAGCTAGTACAGGAATCTAAAACTTGCCTTGAGTTCAGACGCTGTCCAAACAAGGGCGAGTGCAAACACCTTGAAAGAAGAATACAGAGTTAAGTACAGCATAAGAACACGACCTAGCAACACCAAACAAGTGTTCATACCTAGATAGCAGAACCTTTACAACAAACTTTAGATGCTTTACACAGAGATGGGTCTTTTAGTCTGAGTTTGAAGACTGCGAGAGAGTCTGCTGTTTGGACAGCCGGTGGAAGTTCAGAGAAGAGTCTGGACGCTTGTCTTCCATGCATCTTGGGATGGTGGGTCAAGTTGCGCTGGTTCAAGGCAGAAAGAAGCTTGAAGGTACAGATTGACTCTTTTAAGCCATAAGGTAGGGAATGGCTGGTCCATTCTTGGTTTTGTAGGCAAGCATGAGCGTTTTAAATCTGATGCAGGCAGCTACAGGAAGTGAAGGGAGCGCAGCAGTGGAGTGACACGAGTGAACCTGGTATGATTGAAGACATGTCAAGCTGCTGCATTCTGGATCAGATGCAGTCACAGAGGAAGACCAGCCAGGAACGAGTTGCAGTAGTCAAGCCTTGAAATGACAAGGGACTGGATTAGCAACTGGGAAGGGTCAAAATCCTCTGTGAGCTGAGATCAATGACTGGTCATCCAGAATCACACCAAGGCTTCTTCAGTCGGGGTGATCAAGGAGTTCTCGAATGAGAGGGCAAGATAATGGTGAGGACCCATAGTGCCAGGTATGAACAACGGCTCGGTCTTGCTGGGATTGACCTTAAGGTGGTGAGCGGCCATCCATGAAGAGGTCAGTCAGGCATGCTGAGATGCAATTGCAGACCTGTGTATCGGATGATGGGTAGAATAGTTGAGTGTCATCAGTGTAGCAATGGTAAGAAAAGACATGAGAGATAATTTGCCAAGAGAATGGGTGAACAAAGAATAGGACCCAGCACAGGGCCTTGAGGGACAGATCCTGCATGGAGCAGACATGGACCCTTTCCATGTTAATGTTAGTGGGCGGTCCTCCACATAAGACTCAAACCACTTCCATGTGGTGTCCGTGATTCCAAGATTGTTGAGGATTGACAGAAGGATCTTGTGGTTCACTGTCGAAGGCTGCAGAGAGGTCAAGCAGGATCAGAACTGATGATGGTTTGGCTGATCTTGCTGCCTGGAGCCTCTCGGTGTAATGAGGGCAGTTTCTGTGGAATGCACTGGTTTGAAACCAGACTGGTAGAAGAGCAAAAGGGCAGTAAGTCCATGGAGATCGACTGGAGCAGTGCGGATTCAAGTAGCTGTAGGACATCATCTGTGGAAAAAGAAGAAAAGCGGGTTAAGGAATTTGTTGCAAGAAGATGAGGATTAATGGAGGGAGTGGAGACAAAAGAAAAAGACTGGTGAATTTTATTAACCTTCTCCTCAAAGAAGGTAGCAAAATGCTCCAGGAGTAAGGGAGGAGGGTGGAAGGGTAGAGGCGGGCTTGAGGAGAAAGGAGAAAATACTGAAGAGCTTGCGTGGGTCGGATGCCGATCCTTCCAGTTTCCCTCTGTAGAAACATGACTTTGCAGAAGTTACTTCAGCTGAGAAACTAGAAAGGATTGGTGAGAGTGAAGGTCTGAGTTGGGCCTGTTGTTTCCTCCACCTCCTCTAGCCTTTCTTAGCTCTCTGGTTGCTGCGCAGGACATCTGTCAACCAAGTGTCAGGTGGAGAGGATCTTTTTGACCTGAAGGACAGAGGACACAAATGGTTAATTGCAGATGAGAGTGAAAAAAGGAAAGTAGCTGTGTCCAAGGAGACAGAGGAAAAAGAGTCAGGGTGGTGGAGGGTAGTTAGCATGGTTGAGGCAGGAGACGAGGGAGAGATGGAGTGTGGGTTGCGCCAAGTGAAGAAGGAACATGAAGGGGTGTTATGGACAGGAAGAGCAGGAAAGGACAGTGTGAAAGATAAAGTGGTGATCTAGGTGATGAACTGGAGTTACTGTGATATCCAGCACAGGGGTAGGTCTACTGAAGATCAGGTCCAGAAAGTTGCCGCCTTGGTGCATTGGAGACGTTTGGTTGAAGGTGAGGTTCAAGGATGATAGCAGTGATTTAAGGCAGGATGATGCTGCATAAGAGCATTGCCTAGCAACCCCAAGCAAGCCTTCATACCTAGAAGAAACATTATGCTCAGTGCAGATACCGCACACATTTCCTCATACTTGTACTAATGAAAACGCACCGATACCAACATGCTGATACTATGCAACATGAATTGCACTAATGATTAAACGACTCAGACTTGCAGTGAAAAAGAATGGGCTTTCACAGAGAAGTGTTACCAGCATTGTGGAGGTCGAACAAGAAGCTGTCAGTCATTTTAAGCATTTCACCTTGGCAGATTGCTTTCAGCCAGGAATACACTTTGATTTAAGCCTGTTTGTAAACACACATGAACACAATCACAACTGTTTCTATAATACAAGACAAGGCTAGCAAAATGCACAAGGAAATAATGTGACATTTCCTATCAAAGTCTGTATGTGCAATTTTGACTTTGAACTGTGTTGTAGTTTAAGAAGTCTCCTTAAAGTCCAAGGAGTCACATCTGGTCCATAGCTGAGGTGAAAATAAGCAGAAACAGCACAGCCTCACTTGACTCAAAGCTAAAAACTAGGCATGCACCGATCCAGCTTTTCCAGTTCCGATACCAGCCCTGATACATAAACTTTCCATATCTGGCGATACCCGATATCGATCCGATACCATTTTTGAATGAATAAACCGTATACTTCACCATGTTGGAGCGACTTAAGGCACCAGGACTGACAGAAACACTACTTTACTAAGCTTACTCATACAGCTTGCTCTCTGGCTCGCTCCATGTTGTTGTTCCTGTTTGTAAGTCTACTGTAAAGTCTCGGGTTCCTGCAGATCCATCTCCGGCCACTCAGGGGAGACAAAGAGCAACCAATGAGCAGCACATGCTAACACCTGCAGCTCACCATACTTAAGCGTGAGAGTGCCAGCCATTGGTTGCTCAGTGTTGAGTTCATGGTGTCACATGCACATGTCCCTCTGACTAGGTAGAAGGTTTCGAGCCTCTCTATGCTGTTTGCTTCCACTGAAGTACCAAGAGGGGAAAAAAAAACGATTGAGGCGTTAGGAGGGTTTCATTGTGAGCTTCGTTTGAGGAAGTAGTTTTGTTTTGCTCCGTTGAGCATGCCAGTTTTTCCTCCCGGCAGCCTCTGTTTGTTCCCCGTTTGTAAGTTTTTCCTCTGCACATTGAGTCCACTCTGCTGGGGAACTTGTTAGCTCACCTCGTAGAGAGCTGGTCTGTGATCACAGCGACCACCACGGTTCGAGCCTCGCTGGGGTGCGACAGTTTCCTGTTACATCTACAGGCACCCCACAAACATAGCACACATCGCAAACGAATTAAAGCGGGGATCAGCCCCATGGATCGGCCTAATTTGCCCCTTTTCCCTTCCCTCAGCATAACTCTACGTCCCCAACTGTATTTGGGGTCCTTGTTTCAGTCATGTAAATGAAGTTTACCCCCCGTTTATCCCCGTTTATTTTTCTATTTCACATAGACGTTTTTTTTTTTTTTTCTTTCTATGACCGAAGATTACTTAAGGTCAGCATGGCAGTCCTGCTGTGTACATTTCTGTGCACAGCAGAGCTGCTGGACCTTCCTCAATGTATGTTTACTTGGTGTGCGGCGTGTTTTCAGTGAAACAGCATGAACGGTTTGTTTTTGCTTTTCTGAGTTGAAATAAAGCCTGCTCTTCTCAACCGCAGTGCTACTTAATCCAAGGTAACTAATGTAGCATAGTTAGTTAATGCATGTTGGGTTTTTTTCCCCTTTCGGCTAGATTTGTGCTCATTTACAACAACTACTTCATTACTGATACCAGTATCTAGACTGATGCATCCCCACAAGAAACCAGAAATTTAATTTAGCAAGGATTACATTAAAAACCCTATAAATAATTAGATCAAGGTCTGAAATAATAAACTGATGTTGAAAACAAAAAGTCAAAGCTCTTTAGTAGCTGGTTATATTATGTGGTACATAAATGCTATGTTTATGATTGTATGGTTACATACTGGATTGTGCTTTTAGAAAGCAGATATCCCTAATAAGCATAAGTTGGGTTGTCTCTAAACTGCCCACTGTTGGTTGACATGTCTTGGATTAAGGTGCAATATAGGAGTTTCATTCACACACGCTTTCTCTGCCAACAGGTGGGGAGGACACAGAGGTCAGGGAACGTGATGAGATCCGCCATGATAGGAGGAAAGAGAGACAGCATGACAGAAACATCTCCAGAGCTGCCCCAGATAAAAGGTACATTTTCTTTTTATTGCCCTTCTGAATCTTTATTTGGCTAATCAGTTAAGTGCTGGCCAAACCAGTTTGTGTGTGTATCGGGGCAGTAAATTCAGTTTGAAATACCTGACACAGGATTATCAGTGGCAGTCAGTTTATTTCAGTTTATTACTGGTTGAAGAGGGGGGGCTCTTCAACCAGTAAATATATGCCAGATTTGATCACATTTTCAGTTAAGTCTTCAGCATTGTGATACTTGGGGTACAATGAACAGAGCAATTACGATACATATTCTGTAGTCGAGCATTTTTAGGGGTTCAAGCACAAAGTACTGGATCCCTATTGTAATTGGTAGCATTTTCTTTTTCATCTTGTTCTTCCTAACTTAAAAGGAATTGTACAAGTCATGAAACTTGGTCAAAAGGTGGTAGTCCCCTTCTGGCACACAAGCTCTGCTTAGATGGCAGAGCTACCACGAAGCCTCAGACTTTTTGGATCATATTTCCTGTATGTCATAGATACAGATTTCTTTTTTCCTGGTTAGTTAATTGTCTCTTGGCCCGCAAAAAAGCTTTAAGAACTATATTGCTCTGTCCACTTAAGTTCTGAGATAATGAATCATTTTAATGTATATTTACAGCTTTTATGAACTTTAATAATAATCAAATAATATTGGAATTTAAACACTTTGTAGCATTCAGTCCCCACCCAGAAATGGGGATGAAGCTCGTATTGCATATGTAGTTCCATCTTGGATATGCTTTTACCAATTGTTATGAAACTATTCAGGCATAACACCGTTTTCGTCCAAGTGGTGTTATAATGCACAAAAATGTTGCACAGTCATATGACGTCTGACATGAAGGCCTGCCTGCTCCTGTGTGTATTATCATTTTTGAAAAAACATGGGCACCTTTGGCAATTCATATTTCAGCAAGTTTTTGACAGCCTTGGATTTGGCCAGTTACCATAAAACTTGACACACATCTCAGTAGAGGTAAATGGGAAGGGGTAGACCCAGAAGATGGCCCTCCATTTTTCTCTACAAAGGAGCTTCTTTTTCTGTAAAGTAGAACTTTAATCCCCTCAGCTGTGCTGCCCAATAGTACCAGAGGATATTGGGGCACCTAAACCCCCCTCTTGTCTCTCACTGGGTCAATTAAAGTCACCTGCCATTACATAACTTCTGGAGAATGTAGATAAAGTAAGAAAATAGGTTCTGAAAAAAATTAGGATCATCTAGCCAGGAGTTCCATGGGCGATAACGTATCACCCCAACTTATCTTTAATGAGCTTATTCACCTATAGTGGAATAGATTCATGAATCAAAATCATGACCCCTCTTGCCTGGGAGTTAAAAGGGGCAGAGAAATATTTTCTTTCCATCTTCTCTTGATTTTCATCTCGGTTCTTGAAGAAAGACTACTTTAGATTGCATTAGTTTAATTCTACTCATTACTTGTTTAATCTTTTTCATTTTTTTGTAACCCTCTGCAATTCCATGATATAATTTAAATTTTTAGCTCCCTGGACATTTTAAATGGGCAGAAACAAATTGTAAATTGTATGGTGTTACATTTCGGAAAATAGATAATTTCCCTATAAACAGTAAAGAGAACATATAAAGGACTCCACCTTTTTACCTAACACTTACCTTAGAATTATATGGCAGTATGCTCATTGTTTAAAAAATAGCACATAGAAATGGGAGATATGTGGTTTAGTGTCCTTTTTAAAGAAAGATTTTCCATTTTGTCAATAATAAATTAATCCTTAACTGTCTTTGAAAACAGTCCAGAATACACAAGTCAACAAAGGATGTCACCTGACCCAAATCTTTTTAACTCTTGGAGCCTTTGGGCCCACTCTAGTTCAGCTCACTAGTAACCATTACCTTCACTCACCAACGGATTTAGCATTTACTTCCGAATTTAACTCTGCCCTTCAACCAATTTAAGCTGCCCAATGAACTCTTCAGGTTCTCAAGGACTGTTGAAACAGTAGTCTTGCAGGAGAAATAATTCCAAATCGTAGCCCCAGTGACCGGAGCTGTCGCCTCACCTCGTCAAACTCCTTTTGCCACCGAGTGCCATGTCTTAGTAAAATTGCACTAGTTGGTTCTTATAGAGGATCTGCTCTTTCATCTTGGCTGCTCACACCAATGCTTCTTTATCCTTATAATTCAGAAATTTCATTATCATTGTTCTGGGTGAATTGGCGATCTCCATTCTTGGACAGAGCCCTCTTTACTGTGAATTCCATGCTTAAGGGGGTGCCAACCCTAGAACATCTGGTATCCAGCTCTCTAGAAAACCACACGTATCTGTGCCCTCTGCTCCCTTGGGCAAACCAATTAACCGTGAGTTGGATCTCCTTCTTAGGAGCGTTAGCTGTTTGCTCGGTATCCATAGCTTCGATGCTAGCTACATAGTTAAGATTGTTGCTCAGCGTTGTGAAGTTCAGCAACTTAGATTGAACAGTTTGTTTATTATTATTATTTTGTTTGTTTATTTTTTTGTGTGTGTCGTTGGCATTACCTCCCATTTTCTGATGAAACATATTTCTAGAAAGGATTTAGTTGATGAGGTAGCAGAGCGGGTTAACATGTCCTCTCAACTAAGGTTTTTGCATTACGTCCAAATGAACCAAATTCAACATATCATAAAATGACAATTACCAATAAGTGCCAAATCGGTGCATTTAAGTTAAATTAGCACTCCTTCTAACTGATTTGTGAGACAAAAAATGCAGCAAAAGATTGTTTGTTTGACACAAAATAGTGCATATTACTATTTCAAACTATCCTGGTTCGGGTTCCGAGATTGACATAAAACCCAGAAAAAAATCATGACTAATTAAGAGTTCAGCAGGGATTTGAAAGCCTTAGAAAGCACACAAAAAGTGTGGAATGTTGTATGGAGGTCTCATAGAAGGTAGGTGTTATCACTGATGTTGTGATTCCATGTCCTGACTAGGTCTAAACTGCAGAGGGACCAGGACAGAGACATCAGTGAGCAGATTGCCCTGGGCCAGCCCAACCCACGTATCTCCAGCGAAGCTCAGTATGATCAGAGGCTCTTCAACCAGAGCAGGGTAACAAACTTTCATTAGTACTGTTTATTAGTCTATGTTCATGTCATTAATCCATGTTGTGCAGATCTCACATAAAACACAGTATTGTGCACCTTTGATTCTGTGTGATCTCATTAGTATTCTGCCCAAACACTGGAATGATAGTGAGGTAATGGTATTTCTAGTCTTTGATTTGAGGTCATGTTTATCCTGTGTGTGTGTTTGTTTCATAGGGAATGGACAGTGGCTTTGCTGGAGGAGAGGATGAGGTATATAATGTGTATGACCAGCCCTTCAAGAGTGGCAGAGACATGGCACAGAACATGTACAGGCCCAGCAAGAACGCAGACAAGGATATGTATGGAGATGACCTGGATACACTTATGCAGGGCAGCAGGTAATTAATAGAAATTTCCTATGTCTGTCCTGTCTGCATCAGTTGTTCGGTACAGATCCACTACAGGTAGAGCAGTAATGACTAGCTTTAGTGGCTTTAATGCTGTTGAGTGTGAATTGAGACGTCATCTTTGCTATTCTTAGGTCATTGCATGTTTAATGGTTGCATTTAGTAGTATTAAATGGAATCAGATAGTAAACTGTTCTTTTCTCATTCAGGTTTGTACCTGATAGGGAGTTCTCTGGCACCGACCATGGACCCCGTAGGGATGGACCTGTCCAGTTTGAGGAGGATCCTTTTGGTCTCGACAAGTTCTTGGAAGAGGCTAAACAACATGGTGGTTCCAAAAGACCATCAACTAGTGGGCGCTCCAAGGACTATGATCATGAGAAGAAGCGCAGGAAGGAGTGAGGCACTTCCTTGCTCCATTGCTTTTGGCGTCACTCTAGTGTTAAAGGGCAAGCAATGGATCATTTGTTGTGTGTTTTTTTTTTTTTCTTTTTTTTTTTTTACTTTTTACATACATTTGTTGAAGCATACATCTGCCGAGCTAGATGTAATGTGTGTTTTACTGACCTGGCTACAAGTTGTGTTGTACAAAGTGATAGAACCCCTCCAAGATAGCGTTCCGTCAATTCATTTTTAATATTCTAGTCAAATCTAGATGTTTGCTATTTTTTCCCTTATGAAAAGTCTGTGCTTCATATGCTATTGGAGGAGAACAAACTCTTGTACAGTAAACCCACTTAATAAATTTCTTATCATGGTTTCAAGCTGTGGAAGAGGTGGTTCACTATGGTTTAGCTATTTTCATGCATGTTAGATTATCAGGCTCCTGATAAAAGCAACAAACAGCTTTTTATTTAGTTAATGTGTATTTACTTTCCCAAAAGGTTTCAGATTGTTATTCCGCTGTTGTGCTTCTCTAATGTCCTCGATCTGCAATTGTTCAAATTCAGTATAATTACACTTGACTTATAGTTTAAGTTTGGGTTTTGTTTGATTCTTTCCTGAATGTGTTCAATTAAGAGATAATTATGTCCTTTGTGTATTGAAGTCTTGTTCCTGATACATTACCACCTCTGGAATTTGTTCAGTCACTATGGAAACCTGAAAATGTATTTTCATATTACAAGAAAACTAGTCCAATGAATTTTCGCCATTAATGATCTATGTAGTGTAGAACCTTTTGTCAGAGGCAGAAAATCAAAACCTTGAAGCAGTTGCTGTCAGAAATGTGGTAACATCCTATCTTTAGAGGTTAGTTCACAAAGGAACGTCCCCTACTTAAGTTTCTATTTGACATTTTTGCAGCATGGATATTAAGTCAATAAATGCGCAGTATGCTGTAGTCTCAGCCACAGATGCTCCACCACATGCGAATGAAGTCTTTTATCTTTAGAGCTTTAACGTGGCCATGTGACCAGGGAATATTTTTAAAGATACTGTACTATAGTATTTTAAACTATAAACATCTAATTCACAGGTCTACTTCACACAAGAACATTCAGAATTCTCACTGTAGCCCCCCAGGGTCGTGACTGCACTCTTGTTATAAATACACGTTTGTGTTGGGTATGTTTTTAAAAATATTGTAGCATATTTCAAATGGCTACAAAAAGGAATTATTAGCATTCCAAATAATTAGTTTTAAATTGTATTAGTTATCCCAGTCAACTGAGAATATATTTCTAAGGAATTTAAGATCTTTAAGTCATAGTCAAATACTGAAAATCGCAACAGTCATAGCCTATTTCATAAAGGGGTGGGTGCAGATTATAAATATTTTCAATGGTCAAGACATTTTCCTCACAATGTGGAAAGAATTCAACACCTAAAATATAATCACATACAAAACATTTACTAGGTCAAAAACAGTCCCATGCAGAACATCCCATTACCACAGTGGAAGTTTCCCTGAATAAAAGAATACAATACAATATATACTGCTCGAAAAAATTAAAGAAACACTTTGAAAACACATCAGATCTCAATGGGGGAAAAAAATCATGCAGAATATCTTTCCTCATATGGACTGGGTAATGTGTTAGGAACGAAAGGATGCCACATCATTTGATGGAAATGAAAATGATCACCCTACAGAGGGATGGATTCAAAGACACCCTGAAAATCAAAGCAAAAAAATGATGCAGCAGGCTATTCCAATTAACTGAAATTCCGTTGCAGCAACTCAAAACGGTACTCTGTAGTTTGTATGGCTTGTATGCATGCCTGACAATGTCGGGGCGTGCTCCTAATGAGACAACGGATGGTGTCCTGGGGCATCTCCTCCCAGATCTGGACCAGGGCATCACTGAGCTCCTGGGCAGTCTGAAGTGCAACCTGGCGGCGTCGGATGGACCAAAACATAATGTCCCAGAGGTGTTCTATTGGATTTAGGTCAGGTAAGCGGGGGGCCAGTCACTGGTATCAATTCCTTCATCCTCCAAGAACCGCCGGCATACTCTCGCCACATGAGGCCAGGCATTGTTGTGCACCAGGAGGAACCCAGGACCCACTGCACCATCATAGGGTCTGGCAATGGGTTCAAGGATTTCATCCCGATACCTAATAGCAGTCAGGGTACCGTTGTCTAACCTGTAGAGGTCTGTGCGTCCTTCCAGGGATATGCCTCCCCAGACCATCACTGACCCACCACCAAACCGGTCATGCTGAATGATGTTGCAGGCGGCATAACGTTCTCCACAGCGTCTCCAGACCCTGTCACGTCTGTCACATGTGCTCAGGTGAAACCTGCTCTCGTCTGTGAAAAGCACAGGGAGCCAGTGGCAAATCTGCCGATTCCTGTGTTCTGTGGCAAATGCCAATCAAGCTCTACGGTGCTGGGTAGTGAGCACAGAGCCCACTACAGGACGTTGGGCCATCAGGCCACCCTGATGAAACCTGTTTCTTTGTTTGGTCAGACACATTCACAGCAGTGGCCTGCTGGAGTTCATTTTGTAGGGCTCTGGGAATGCTCATCCTGTTCCTCCTTGCACAAAGGAGCAGATACTGGTCCTGCTGAGGGGTTAAGGACCTTCTATGGCCTTGTCCAGCTCTCCTAGAGTAACTGCCTGGAATCTCCACCATACTCTTAAGACTGTGCTGGGAGACACAGCAAACCTTCTGACAATGGCAGGAGTTGGACCACCTGTGCAACCTCTGTATGGTACTAGTAGTGACGCTGACCCAAGCCAACTGCAAAACTAGTGAAAAATCAGTCGGAAAAGATGAGGGGACATCTGCTACTACTACTACTTAACTGACCAGATCGATATTCCAGAAGTTGAACTGAGTTGATGCTATACTCTGATTAAAAAGTGTTCCTTCAATTTTTTTGAGCAGTGTATATAGGCATGAAGACACATGATGAAGGTGTGGATTATCAACGTCACTGGCCACTTTTGCCGTTTATCCTGTAAGGCGTGGTAGAATGCAAAGCCTTTATCACAAAACACAAGGCAAACATATTGTTTTTATAATACTTGCTTGCATTGTAAAACATGTTGTAAATGGAAAGTTGTAAACTTTCCGAAAAACGCGTGGTTCGAATCGGGTGTTCACAGGCCACGCTGTTAGAATTGTGCCAACTGCATACTGATTGGCTATCCACATTTCCATGTTTACGCACTTTTGTGCATTAGTTTGCATTGGTCAGATATGAATCGAATCGTAGTTTTGATGTTCAAGCTAAGTTCAGCCTTGTGAACAGTAGTCTTAGCCACAGACATTGTATGCTTCTGTGTTTCCAGAGGGACTGTTTATGTTGTGACTGTTTTCAAGATTGCCTTCTATAGATCATCGCTCCACCGTAGTTCGCTGTCCAATGCTCCTGTCTGTGAGTATCCAGTAGTTCAGTCTGTGAGGTTTAATCTTTTGGGACAGGTAGATATGAGTCTGTAGAGAACTGTTGTTGACGTTCCAAGAGTGCATGTAGTGAGATAAATAAGGTTTTTATTCACAGCAGTGAAGCAGTGAAGTGAAGGGATCTTTCTTTTAGAACATTAAAGTGAAAATGCAGTGACAATAAGACCCTTGCCTTTGAAGTTTAGTGGTGTAACAAGAGTGAGACAGCGGCGAACAGCTCTTTTTTTACTCTGAGGCTTGTGGCCTGACCTGTCGGTTGCACTGAAGATGAACTAGACTAGACTACAACACATCCACATCTATTAATATAGATGATGAACCCCAACAAAACTTTAATGATGCAGAACCCTTTCATGCATTTGTAGTTTCTATTCAGGTTGATTAATAGGATAAAAACTAAACTACCAAACAACATTTGAAAAAATTTATTCCAATGTTATATAGCAAACCAAATACATTAGATGTGGGTTGAGTGGCACCTTGAGAGCATCAACTCGTTTGAGACAAAATAGCAGATTAAACATGTAAATTACACTGTCATTTTTTATTAATTGAAAATTGGTTTTGTACTGTTTTGTAGTGGTGCCCGTAAGATCCTGGTTATGCCACTGATGGCATTTGTGTCGTTTTATGTACCAAAGACACATATTGTCATATATAAAGTCATATATTTTTTTACATGGTTATTATGAAGTTTGAAGTGAAAAGAGCTATTCTAGAAAAACGTACCAGTTAGACAGTGGTGGTGGAAATAATGCAAAAAGTTGAGGGTGGTTCAGTCTGCCTGTAGGACTACTTGATTTATTGATTAGTTCACAATGGTAATATGGCATACCAACAGCTTCATCTAGCTGTCTCTGAAGGTACACAATGCTCAATCAGGGCTGTGACTGGGTTCGACTGCACCAAGACTTATTCATATTAACTGACTTTATATACTGCTCTGCCTTGGGGTTAGATAGCCGAGCTGAGAAGTAAACTTGCTCTCGTAACAGAACTGTTGACAATATATTTTATAGGTTTATATTATTTTTGCTCAACAACATATAGGCATTCGCTTGCATATAAATAATTAACGAACAGCCTTACCATAAATCTAACAGAGGCAGCCTCTTAATCAAATCCTATCAACTCTCATTTGCTGATTGTGTGTAATAAAAGAGCCTTCACTTTACTCTATGTGAAGAGTATTACTCTATGTTCCACATTACTCTACATTCATGCCACATTATAATAAAATGAACATCAGACAAAGCTACAGTGACTCTATTGAAACAACCCTATAATGTTGCTGGTTTTGAAAGTAGTTGGTTAACATCCACTGTTTGTCAGACCCATGAGCAAGGCTGTAAATGTCTGTAAACGTAAATGTGAAAACATGAGGAAAAACAGCTCCATGATAATGATCATTTCTGCTAGTGTCTATATGGTATTCTAGTGTGTAGTGAAAAGCTAACACTGATTTGAATGGGTGGGAAAGACACACCCAGGGTGCAAATAGATGGTGTCAGGAGCCAATGGAAAAGCTGTGAGTTTTACCACAAAAAGCACACAGTAGACCCTACCTACCTACCTACCTACCTACCTACGCAGCAACAGTACTCCACTCTGATGAATACTGCTCTGTTTTAAACTTATGGTGTCTGTGTTCAGTGTACTCGTGTGTGGTTTGGGACACTGTATGAACAACAGCATGAAATCTCTTGAAAAGCTTCGGTCAAAGTGCAATATTGGCACTCATATGTCTTGGCCAGTCACATTCTGGGGTCGTAACTAACTGTGGTATAATACAGTAAATAATTTCAGCACTGGAGGCCATTTCTGATTTTGAAAATGTTTCCAACAGTTAACTATTTTGTTATTTCTGCAACCTGAATAAAAGGCATATTAAATTATCAGAATAACCTACTGGGCCATCTCAAAATGTACCATTAAAATAAAGCCCTATTATGGACATGTGGCTATATAGAGGGGATATCGCGTGATGAATTAGTAACATAAAAAAGACTTTTATCACTTTATTGGTCCTCCCCCCAAAAACTCAATGTATCTAAAATTTTTTTCATATGGTTACTACCTTTACATAAAAACAGCACACATCTGGGTCTCTTATACAAAATGGCATCAAATCTATTTGGGATTTATTAATTAATATTCCTCTTCATTTGTTAATACATTAATATTTTTGTGAATATGTATTTTGTAAAATGTATGTTTTAACATTAACAGAGTGTTAACAGGGTTGATGTCATTGGGTTATATGTCATTAAATGAAGCAGTCAGTGAAGTCATTTTCATTTTAGTTTATTGTAATGTTTTTTTTAGTGCTTTAAAGTGTTATGAACGGTCACACACCTTTAAAGGCTCTGACTGACAAATATTTTTTGCATTCAAAACATTTATGATGCTATCAACTTTTTGGACAATTTTATAAAGAAGCAAAACACTACACAACAGTAAAAACATTAGACATAACAGACATTTAATTAAAATTTACAGACAGACTTCACACAACATTCAAGCTTGAAATGTAACATTTAAAAAATAAACACTTTTTTTTTTATTATGGAAACAGAGAATACACAAAGCAAATAAGCACCATGAAAACAAAAGTAAGACAAGAAAGACAGGCAGTGTGCAATGCAGGCTAACAAATCAAGTGGATAGCAAGACAAGCCAGAAGAGTCATGACAATTGACACACAAGGTTATAGTAATGTACAGTAGTAATGTGTGTCAATAATAACTTTCTAATATTGCTTCGCTGTGCAGAAGAAAGGGAAAGTCAAGGCACCCCCAAGAACAACCCCCCATGACCATCCGAAACATCTCCACCCCCCATCCAAACCCTCGCCCACAGCTTGCTTCCCAGTGCTGCAAGGCTGAATGCCACAGATGAAGCCACTTTCTGTAGCAGTGATCGTCAGTTCCTATCGAAGAGCCCACTATGGATTAGTGGAGTGAGGATCACAAACTGCTGCCTCACACTGCTCTGGGCCGTAGACATGAGAGGGTGCAGCCGATGAGTGAAATCAGGTTATATCAAATCCTGACCTGTGTTTGTCAGTAGGAGTCACTGATTCCACTCACTGATGCACTTGGGGAAAGGGCAGAGGGGAGGACAGTTTCTCAGGGGTAGCTTTAAAGTCACTTATTCTCAGAATTTGTGGACTGATGTACAAATCCAAATCAAGTAGAAGTAATCATCAGTTTTGTTAGTAATACACTTAGCACATTTATGTTTACGGGAATTTAGTGGGATTTTGAACATTAGTCCCATTTTGAACATTTTGTATTGTGTAATGTGTGTCCTATAAATAATTGCGTAGTGAATTGCTCATTTTGAAGTTTTTTTTGGCAGATCTGTGTCCAGAATAGTGTATCAGTGCTTGTACTCAAATCCTATTCTCATTTATTAGTTGGTATTGATATAGTCGAAATCAAAGTGTATAACAGAACATATCAGTTTGATAAAACTTTCTTAGGGCTGGTGATTTGCTTTATATTTTTGATAATGGGAGGTGGTGGTTTAAGATACTTGTAGAGTATATTCATTTTAGTTTTAAGTACACTTTTGATTTAATACAATTTAAAATATTGATTTTTATCTAAGCAAAGTGTTTCAGAAAGATCCTGGAAGCTTTTAATTATGTTATTTGTAAAGAGGTGTTGTAAATGTGGTATGCCTTTTTCTTTCCAATTCTCATATATAAAGGGTCGTTTGTTAATTGCAAAGTCTGGATTGTACCATATGGGTGTGAATATACTGGATCTCATTTCAAAATGTGTTAATTTATTTCCACCAAGCTTTCAGTGTCATTGAGATTGTTATGCTTTTAAAACATTCATGATATTGTATAGATTTGCTAAGTAGAGATAAATCTGCTGTAGATATTTCATTGTAATATGATTGTTCTCTGTCAAGACAGGGGTGTTATGATAATCTGTTTGTCTCCATTTTACTACATAATGAAGCCGATTTGCTAAATAGTAGGAAAAAAATTGGTGCGCCTAGTCCCCCCTTATTTTTGTCTTTTCGTAAAGTTGTTAATTCTGTCCTGGGTGTTTCTCCAGTAAAATTTTGATGTTAATATGACTATTGGAACCATTTTAGTTGGTTCAATTGGTAACATTGCAAATAGATAATTGACTTTTGGGAAAACTGTCATTTTAATTGTTATTAAATAATAATAATAATAATAATAATACTTGTTTTTAAGTTTCTAATGTCTTTATGAAGGACATCAGTCAAGGATAGTTGAGGTTCCAGATGCAGTAGTTTGGTGTTGATTGACTGGAGCACACTAACCTCGATTTTACTGTCTAAAAAACTATACATTTCTGATAATTTCATCTTTCAGCCATGGCTACAATGCAGCAGTGTCCACCCTTTTACGGCATCAACAGGGCTGACAATAACAGGGCTGATGATTAGTATGCTAAATGTGCAATAGTTGGCAGTGTAATGAAGTACATGGTGAGGTATCTAATGTACTCAACAAAGATTCGAAAACGTTATCATATACATTTTTATTTTACATAAATCAAATTATTTTCTGCACAATTTAAGTGCAACCGGGTTGATGAGCTGTTTGTCCCCATGTGTCCAGTGTACAAAAACATGCTTTAAAACATGAGAGAAAAGAGCTAAACTTCCATTCTTTGCATGCCATTCTTTTATGTAATGAAATGAAATCATTTCCTTAAAGTCGCATGACTCAAGGCAACCAGCATTTCCTGCTGTCCCTTCCCCCATCGTAGCAAGGTTGACGGGGTTGAGGATAAGTTTAAAATGATAATGTTTGCACTGTTTATGCACTGAAATATAGTTTTTCAAAACTTTTTTTAGCAGTGTTTTTATTATTTATTAGTTGATTTTAAGGTAGAAACTGTTAGTTGTTCATGCTTGATTAAGCCCATTTTACTGCATTTGCAACGTTTGAAAGATTTATTTTAGATTTAAAAATAAATAGCAAATATTGAGTATTTTTATTAACAAAGAATATGGAGAAACTGATTATGCAGTTGGTTTTATGTGTTTGTAAACTATGTATATTAACCAAAATGTCGACGGAACACAGATTGTCCTCAAATGCTGAAATGACTCATAACCACATGGTTTGCATCCAAAACCACATCAATAATTCACTAACATGTTACTCATGTAACATGTCCTACTACTACTAATAATAATAATTTAAAAGTTACATCTGAAAGACCTGTGCACACTCCTGAAATTGATTTAATGTATTTTTAAATTATTTTATTCAAATTTGTTAAAATGCAATCTTATCTTATTTTGTCCTCTGCCAGAGATCACGTCAAACAAATGCTACACATATATAAATGTAAATATTACAAGATATGAATCGTTAATATATGGTATATGGTATATGGTAGCTCCTCAATGTTCAAAATTATCTATAAGGATCAAGTTGGGAGAATAGTCCTCAGCTCCTAGAGAAGACAGACAGAGAGAGAGCAAGAGAGAGGCGAATAATCTGTATGTTGGCATTTTAGTTTAGGTTATGGACCATTTTCTCACTTTCACACATACATAAATAGTAGCGATAAAAGGCTTCCATTCATGTTGCAAACAATGAATGAATACATCAATAATTCAACCAACCAGACTTTCCAGTTTCCACTCCATAAAGTTTAAACATAAAGTTTAATCATAAGCTAGAAGCTCATAATATGTCATATTTAAAGGAAGTAGCCTATCATAAACAAAAGTGAATCTGAACTGCTTAAAGATAAACATTAATTCACTTGTGTATGTGGCATTCTGAAAATTGTTAGCAGTGAGGTTAGCTCAAAAATCTTGACAAACAGACCCCTCAACACCGTAGCTTAGTAAGTAGTTTAATGTAGAAATATGATGCTTTGTCTCTTTGCTACTTGTGGTGTTTAGGGCCCTTGCTAATATTGGTAATGTTTACACAGGCTGATTGAGAAGAATGAACTCAGATTTTTTTCCACCTCCAAAATGCAATAAGTGCTAGTTTCCTTAGTCTGTACATTTAAACATGGGATGTGGTGTTGAACATGATGATCGCTCTGCTCTTTCTCCACTTTGCAAAACTCATCACAGCCAGATTCCTCGCAGATCAGACCTGGGATTTTTTTTGTATAATACATTCTGCCATCTGAATGGAGATGCTTTCACACTATGTGCATTCAGAGACGTGCTTTATATCTGCATTATTTCCATTGAGATGCGCGGCACAGATGACTGACACAGTGAGCACCATTTACAGCTCTGTACAGAAGTAAGTCGAGTGATGCAAAGTTCAAAACTTTTGCACAATATGCTAAGGCCAAATCAAACTAGCCTTTCGTCTATGTTGGAGGGACCTCCGGACATGCCAACTACTATTTCTGCTGGCCGTGCTGAAGCTAAATTAAGTTTTTTGAAGGAGGTTAAAAAAAACCCAACGAGCGTTTTTGTTGCATGGTGAAGCCGGAAGTTTCATCATGATTCACACACTTGGGGCAGCTAGCAACCGAAGGAGAAAATGGTGGTTAAAAGAGACGGTTTAGATGGTTCATTTTGCCCACTCCATCTAGTTTTATGTCTACATATAGTTATTTTCAGGAAAAACCTTCTACAGTAACCTAGGGCACACTAGTGGTGTTGTTTCCCAGGTGGGATTTGAACTCATGACTTTTTGGCCGGGAGGAAGGAGAACCGCCGGATAGATTCTGGAACCTAATGACATTTATTACTCAGTTTTCTTAGTTTGTTGTGATTTCAGTCAGTTGAGTCAGTTCGGCTAGTTATGCCTGACACCCCTATTGGAGGACTGGCTGTCAATAAGGGACATTCAGAGTTCTCGATCATCCTAGTCTCTTCGTGTCTGCTTGCAGATCCCATTGCCAGGTGTTTTTTACACAGCCTCTCTTCCTCTTCACCTGAGGGTTCTATGTCAATGATTGTCTGATCTCAATCATCTGTTAATAAAGTATTTGTAAATAATTAATTTTTTAAAAATAATTTTTTCAGTTGGTTATGGTTAAAATTGTACAGTATCAGCTTCAGGCAGGTCATCAGCAATCACTTGTGTCATCGACTTTACCCTCGTCTTTATTTAGCTGTTTTGATCATCTGTGTCACATCTGTTCGTGACACTGCTCTAAACTAATTACATCGCTAACATTAACATGCTTAACAGGCTATCAAGCTAACAGGCACCCTGCAATTATATCCTGTTACAGGAAAACATCAGAATCAGAATCAGGTTTATTGGCCAATTATGTTGACACACACAAGAAATTTGGTTTCAGCTTTACATTTGAATTTCCTTGTATGTTCTATGTTCTACCCTTTCAGTGCATCAGCATTCACTCTTTTGACATTCAATCAGGCGACTTTAACAGTGACCTATGGGGAGGTGTTTGCCACAGATGTACATGTACGGACTGACCAAGTCTCACAGTTTACTACTTGTCTCTCTGCGGGCGCCTGTAGCACAGATCTCGAGTTTTGCTGTCCTTCGCTCTTTGGGGAAGTAAAGAAACTTTTTTGTTGTTGGACGTGATAAATGCGATGCAGCTGTTTTTAGGCATGATGCCACTAGTATTTCCTATTTGGCGCTGGTATAACGGAGGGTTTTATTTTCACACAAAAGGGGCGTGGCCGTACGGACGACACGGAAGTGACGTATGATTTGCCTGATCCATACGATTACACGTGTAGAGCATGTGCACATGGGCAGGTCGTGAGGTACGTAGCTAGACAGGCAGGTAGGCCGTCCAGTCATTTCAGTCGGTCCGAATTAATGATTAGAGAGGGTGTTTACAGTCCTCTGGCCTCCACATTTGTTTTCTTTTTTATTGTCAGTACATTTAATGTATTGATTACTATTGGGATTTATATTTCAAGAAATCTAAAAAAGTGTATTAAAAAAATCACCTACTCCAGCTTTAAGCAGACTGTCCAGTCTTTCATTGCAGGCTGCTGCTGTTGCCCCGGGAGACGAGGGCGCGGCGAAGCGGTTGGCGTAAGTCTTAAGCAGACAGGAACTGAAACCCTTTTCATCCCATTCACTGGTATGCGCCATCTTGGATTGTCTAACATATGTGTGTATATATATATATATATATATATATGTACACTCATCATATACAGACACGCATACAGGTACATTTGCAGTGTGTGCTTGTTTTCAACACCTCTGATTCATAATCACATACCTGTATAGGCGCGCAATAAGAAG
>CM067481.1:10740913-10783647 GCA_034552555.1 Semaprochilodus insignis | reverse complement strand
AGAAAGAAAATAAGGGGACTGGGTTATATGAGGCATGAAAGCACTCTGGAGAACCATTTTCTCTCCCCCTAAAGATAACATGCTGGCTCTGATGCTTGTAGTAGTGAGATTTCTCTACTTGGAACTGTATGGCTTTCAGATGTGTGGGATACTATTGATGTCATGAGAGAGAGAATTTTCCTTGTTTCAGTCTCTGAGGTTCGCTTGTGCTTGTTTACCACCACCAGAGAAGAGCTAGTGCCTTATTGTCTTAGGTATACTAAACATATCTGTCCGGGTCTAAGAAAATGGCACAATAAACCCTGACACAAATGTCTTGAACGCCAGTGCCTTGATGAAGGCCTTTCTGATTCGTCTCATTTCTAAGAGAAGCACACAGGGTCCCGTTTGAACTTCAGATCAAGTTGCAAAAGTAACAAAAATGTTCAGAGCAGGGTTGTGTAATTGCTAGCAGCCCTATCTTGTTATTTATGATATCCTCCTGTAAGTTCAATCTGTTGAGCCCAATGTCAGATATATGATGGCATTGGGGCAATTCTTCTAGTAGAGCCTCTCACAATGAAAGGAATGTCAAACATGAGAAAAGTAATAGAGCAGCAAGTGGCAGTGTCTCTTTACTAGAAGTAAAGTCCAGAGTTCAGATCTTCCCCAAATTTCTTAGGCATCCCAATAAAATGGTTGCTCACTTTTTTTTTTTGGACATGTAGTCACGGAAGCCTTTGAAGGCTCATGGTTGCAATTTAGCCTCTTCTTGTCCCCTGACTGTTGATGCTAACACATTGTTTGAAAGAGTTTTGGTACAAACAGAACAAAAATTTGGCAGGGTGGATGGGTTTTTGTTAACATCCATTGAGCACTACATCAAGCAGCAGATGTGTGCTGGACTCAAGGAAAGACATAAGCAAAGGTCATATTTAATGAATGTAAAGGGTCGAACAGCACTGGAAGACTATGATTGGAGCAGAGGAAAACTACAATTGAGCTCTGAATAAGGCAGAGCAACATAATCTGTCATTATTTTGAATGACAGACACATTGCCTTAGACCTGCATTTTCTCATTACTAGGTCGAGAGAGACTCTGTCAGCTTTCCGAGAACACAACATATTTCCGTAGGAGACTTCAGGAAATGGGTTTTATCATCTACGGGAACAACAACTCGCCTGTGGTACCCCTGATGCTCTACATGCCTGCTAAAATTGGGTTGGTGTTTTTTATTTTTTTAAAGAAATGCCAAACCTGGCAATGCAGTTATAATGCATGATTAGTAATACAAAGGCAATTTCATAAAAGGTTGGGACAGCACATAAAATGCAAGTAGCTGAACAAGAGATGTTTATATTTTAACTTATCAGCTTTGATTTTTGTGAATATATGCTAATTCCAAATTTGATGTCTGCAACACGTTCCAAACTACCAAAGCCTCAAACCAATATTAAATATCCATGACATTTGATTATTCAAATTCAATGTAATTACTATCCTTACGAATACAAATAATGCTGTCACTACATAGTTATGCAGGAAAATCCATGCAGAGAAAAATAAACTGGTCTAAACAATGTTCTGTTTAAAGAATATGGAAATTCACAACTTGGAATTAATTCCTCAGACAGCTCTGAGGCTGAAGTAATAAAAACACAAGTCTTTATTGCAGTGTAATGTTTTAAATGTTTGATTGTGTTTTTAATATAATGTGTATTAAAATATCCAACATTGTGGCCAGAGCACGGCTTGGTAGTCTTTTGGTACAGAGACTTTTTATTTTAATAGACCGGACTGTGTACTTAGGTAAACAGTGTGAGCCTATCCAGCGAGCAGCAGAGCCAAGTTCTAGCCTGAGAGGGCTATTTTTCTGTTTAAAGAAAAGTTTAGTTTTTCATTAAAGCTACGAATACTGTGAACTGTGAATTTGTCTCTTTTGAGAACTTTTTCGTTACAGTTCTTTTAATGTTTGTGACATTCACCAGCTCTGTGTACTGCTCTGTGGTGGTCTTGTGGGGATCTTGACCATTGATAAACAGGGTAAATGTTGCTTAACAAATTATGCAAAGAAACACATGGACTACACTCTGCAATTGTAGAACTACATACAGTGGGGGAAATAAGTATTTGATACACTGCCGATTTTGCAAGTTTTCCCACCTACAAAGAATGGAGAGGTCTGTTTTTATCGTAGGTACACTTCAACTGTGAAATCACATTGTATGATTTTTAAATAATTAATTTGCATTTTATTGCATGAAATAAGTATTTGATCACCTACCAACCAGCAAGAATTCTGGCTCTCACAGACCTGTTAGTTTTTCTTTAAAAAGCCCTCCTATTCTGTACCCATTACCTGTATTAATTACACCTGTTTGAACTCGTTACCTGTATAAAAGACACCTGTCCACACACTCAATCGATCATACTCCAACTTCTCCACCATGGCCAAGACCAAAGAGTTGTAAACTTTGTAAACCTGCACAAGGCTGGGATGGGCTACAGGACAACAAGGCAAGCAGCTTGGTGAGAAGGCAACAACTGTTGCCGCAATTATTAGAAAATGGAAGAAACACAAGATGACTGTCAATCTTCCTCGGTCTGGGGTTCCATGCAATATCTCGCCTCGTGGGGTAAGGATGATTCTGAGAAAGATGGGTCGTGACTGGGTCTTCCAGCATGACAATGACCCGAAACACACAGCAAGGGCAACTAAGGAGTGGCTCCGTAAGAAGCATTTCAAGGTCCTGGAATGGCCTAGCAAGTCTCCAGACCCGAAACCAATAGAAAATCTTTGTAGGGAGCTGAAACTCAATGTTGCCCAGCGACAGCCCCGAAACCTGAAAGATCTGGAGAAGATCTGTATGGAGGAGTGGGCCAAGATCCCTGCTGCAGTGTGTGCAAACTTGGTCAAGAACTACAGGAAACGTCTGACCTCTGTAATTGCAAACAAAGGTTTCTGTACCAAATATTAAGTTCTGTTTTTCTGTTGTATCAAATACTTATTTCATGCAGTAAAATGCAAATTAATTATTTAAAAATCATACAATGTGATTTTCTGGATTTCTTTTCTTAGATTCTGTCTCTCACAGTTGAAGTGTACCTACAATAAAAATTACAGACATCTCCATTCTTTGTAGGTGGGAAAACTTGCAAAATCGGCAGTGTATCAAATACTTATTTTCCCCACTGTAGTGCACCTGTATGGTAAGAGAACGTAATAAAATGGGAAGTAAATGTAGAGACAGGGTGGGTGTATCTAATAAAGTACTCAGCAAGTGACTGATTATTGGCCCAATAGAATCATTTTAATGACCATTAATCACTTGTATTTGCTTTTGTGCTTATAAACCCACATTTTGTAATGTATACGCATATATAACCTTGATTAAAAAGTACTTCTGTAGTCTGGCTCAAAGTCCCACCCACATTGGTGGGTCCAACTCCTTGTTATCGCATTAAATAAAAATAATGGCTTATACCCATGTACTGAAAAATCATGTTCTTCATTAAATTTAAAATGTAGCTGGAATAGGTAGCCTTTAGCTTTCATTGTCAGAGAGAATTCACATTGCAGTATATAATTACTTTGATTGTTAAAGCAATAATTTAACCAAAATTCCAATTTGTACATTTCACCCCAAAATATGTCTTAACGATAAAGGTATGTCACCTCGAATGTGCTTCGATTACTTGTTGCTACATGAATCTTGTAGCTGTAGTGCTAATCTAAAGAATCACTAAAGATGTTGTGTATTATCAGCTGAGTTTGAGCTAAGGGAAAATTTCTTCACATTTTAAGTTTTTTTTGACTCAGCCATGACTTAAACACCCATTGGAATGTTGTCAGTTTTAGTTTAGTTGCTTTATGTTTATGCTGTCCTTCAGTTTGGCTCTTAAGCTTTGAACGTCTCTTTTTTGCCTTCCGTAGAGCTTTTGGGAGAGAGATGTTAAAAAGGAACATTGGCACAGTGGTGGTTGGATTCCCCGCCACACCCATAATCGAGTCCAGAGCACGCTTTTGTGTGTCTGCTGCTCACACCAGAGAGATGCTGGACACTGTGAGTCACTGTGATTGATCTAACCACACACTGAGATATGCTTATTCATGACATCCCCTAGCAGGTGCCCAATGTTTGTACTGGTCTCTCTCTCTCTCTCTCTCTCTCTCTCTCTCTCTCTCTCTCTCTCTGTCTCTCTCTCTGTCTGTCTCTCTCTCTGTCTGTCTCTGTCTGTCTCTCTCTCTCTCTCATATCACCTTCTCTTTACTCAAGAGTTCATAAATCAGTTAAGGTATGAAAAGGAGAAGGAGGGGTGGGGGTGGGCGGAGGTATGGTGGAGAGAAGAAAGTGAAAAAGCAAATTGCTTCCAGGTGGCTGGCAGTATTGCAACACACAGGAAATCTCACTGTTAAAAGCTAGCGAGAGACACAGTCATAGACTTTACTTTCTTCTCCTTTTGTTCTTTTAAATCTGACGCAGTTTCATCCATTTGCCTCTCACCCCAGTTTTGCTAATACAGTGAGGAAATTGACATTTTTGTAACTTTTGACTCAAAATAGCACTCTGCTTTAGTTCTTGCCATCTTTCTATATTATTCCTAGCGGTAAATTTGTTGCACTCCATGTCCCATATTCATTCATGTATGGACTGTTGAGCACTGACTCACCAATGAAGCCATTGCAGTGCTATTGAACCATTAGTAATCTACCTCTCTGTCTTTTTTTTTTTTTTTTCTTCTTCTTCTGGCTGTTAGGCATTAAATGCCATTAGTGAAGTTGGGGACCTGCTGCAGCTGAAGTACTCTCGAGAAGCTAGGCCAAGCAATGAAGAAAACAACTGCTTTTCAAATCTGGATAGCCAGCAGGACTAACCCATCTGTCTGCCATCTGAACAAAAAAGGTGCATTGACCACGTATATATCAGGTTGTTCAGTTCAGTAGTTGGACGCGATCATTTAAAACATTTATTTGTTTGTGTTCAAGGGATGGATGGATGCGTTTTCACTCAGAAATGGAAATACACAAAAAAAAAACAGGTCCTAGGTTTTGGAATTGGGATTCCAAATAAGTTTTCTTTGGTTTAACTTTTTACCATAGCGTCTTTTGAGGCACAGGGCTGAAACATACATGTTTTATCATGGAAATATGTATTTTGTTTAGCTTTATTCATTCATCTTCTCAGCCGCCTATCCTTCTGGGTCACAGGGGGTGCTGGAGCCTATTTATGCTCATTATGCAGAAGGCATTAAACACCCCTGATAAGCTGCCAGTCCATTACAGGGTGATTTTGTGTGTTCTGTTTTGTAAAATTATGTCATCATAAGAAATTCTTTGAGAATTGTCAGTCAAAACTGAGCTAACAACTGTGATTAAGCATTACAAAGAACATATGGATAAGAATATAATATTGTTTATATACATAAGGCATTGCAACTTGTTACTTTATCTTCTTACTTCTTAACTTAATCTTGTTACTTTAGTGCAGAGCTTTAAGATAATATATGCAATATATACTGTATATTAGACCTGATATCAAACAGGATCTATCTTAAAATAATTACATTATGAAATTGGATGTAAAACTGAACTGGAATAATAAGTGATGAGAAACCAGATTCTCTAAGGTTCTCTAAGCCTCTATATCCATTAGCTGCAGCAACTTCTGTAAGTCGCAAGTTGAAATGTTCTGTAAAGAACTGTGGTTATACAGTATTTAGAAAGGTCAATAAATTGCAGTTGCATCTCGCAGGATGTTAAAGAAAAAAGTATGTACCAATGCACAAACCACATTTTTTTTTTTTTCAGTGAAACTCCTTGTCTTTGCATAATTTCAGAAACATTTCATAGTTTTATTTATTGTTTTTTATATATATATAATGTCTTTTTCTTTGTAATACATATTTTATTATCAAGGTCTTATTTAATTTGAGTAAAAATCTAACATAAGAGGTCTACAGTACTGTTGTAGAATATTAGAACTGGAAACGTGAATGTGCTGTTTTTTGCAACTTCCAACTCTGTTTTGATTGTTATCTTACTTGAGGGCATAATACTGTGCAAAGTCAGTATGACACATTTCAAACTAAAGGCATCTTATTCCCAGGAGTCACTGATGAAGCTTTTCTGAATTCCACTTGCAGATATAAACCCAAAAAAATGAACTCCCTTTTAACCCCCACCCCACTCCCAGGTGCTGCTTCAAGAAAGCAGCAGGGGGTGTGCTCATTGTCTTTTTAGTGATTTATGACATCCTTTTCTAGAAGCTGTTTTAGACTAAAACCTAAGCTGTACATTAATTAATACGTTAATGTTAGATTAATACATTCTTGAGGGCTCAATAGTCATCAGTTGATCAGCTTCAAAACAGTGCCACAGAGACAAGTAGTTTTTATATTCCAAACTTAGCTTTAGTTAAAGAATTAAATTAAAGTGTTCATTATTAGAAGGCCTCAGATACCTTTCCTTCTAAATACAAGGGCTCCTGATTAGGCCTTTAAGGGCACACTGGCCTTCTATTCCTTTTCTTTTATTAAGTGCTTATTGAGGAGCGTCCATGTCAGAATTACCTTCTCCACCTGTGCAAATGATGATGCGTATGATAAAGCCCATCGGATGTACGGAATCTCTTTGTTTATTGATGATGTTTGTTCCTTATGCTCCCATTAAAGGAAGCCTTATTATTAGTCTTGGTGGCAGCTCTGAATAAGGTAATAGAAGTATATAACCTCAGTGCACCCATTACTGATGAACGTTGTGTTACGTGAATGTGATGTCGAGACCAAGGCTGCATTATTATTATTTTACATTACATTACATTTTTTTTTTTTTTTTTTTTTTTAAGGGAAGAAGGAAACCAAAGGCCTTTCCACATTTGTTTGTTTGTCTGTATGTTGTGCAACTTTTCCCAGTATGCTTCCCTTTAAGCAGATGCATATTATGTTTTGTGTACAATTTTTTTTTCATAGAAACTGTGATGTTTATCAAATGTGATTTGTAAAACTGACCGTTATGTCACAAAGAACTAAACCAAATTAAACAATGTACAGTGTCCCTCCCTGACATCAATCAACCAATCAGGCATTTGTATCTGTTTAAGTTTGTATCTGTTTAAGTTTTGACTGAAATTAATGTTATTGGTTGTAACTAATGCTTAGAGGAGAGGTGGGACTTGCCTTAAGAAGGGATCCAAGCTGCACCAAGTATAAGACATCCACAGTATAATCACAGTATAAGACATCTGCACATTTATTTGCTTTTTGACATTCATTAGCTTTTTTTGGTAGGTAGCCATGTTACATGCTTTCCTAAATCATGACAGAGATAGCTAGTACTCCAGTGACTACCTGGTTAGCAAGATATGCATGAGATACCAGATTGTCAGTGTCATACTTGTAGATAACACAATGCCCTTTTCCATTTCCAATACCAATATTAAATGAGCTTTGCCTGATATTAAAAATGTATAATTATACTAAAACAGACAATTCTTTTTTTTTTAATGTGCTAAATGTGTGTGAGGCACTTCGCTTCAGATGAGCATCAAAAAATGTAATGTTGCTCAAATTCCTGAAGCACTCCAGGAAAAAATATACAGCCAGCAGCGTCACATCACACAATGTGAACTGGATACAGATTTGCCATCTGTAGTCATAGTATATTAAAGTATTGCTCAACACGAGTAGCCTAAAGTAACTGGCAGTTAACAGGCCTCCATTTAAAATGGAAATTTAGCTACCTCAAAAGTCAAAAAGTTTTTCCTAGATACTTGCCACAATTAATGCATATGCAATGGTGGAGTTGAGCCTGTCCTAACAGTTAAGAAATGGTAAAGCTGTTATAGGTGCATTTGACACCATATTACATGTTTTTTGACCCAGCTGGGGAAGTTTACGATAAAAAAATATTTACCCTATATTATGCAGCTTGTGCCCTGATTTAAAGTGGAATCCCACGGATTTTTCAGAATGTCTACAAAATTCTCTTGTTACGGTGTAACAACTACAGAGTCATTCAGTCATTCAGAGGGTTTTTATACAAAATGCCCTGTTCTTAGAGAGAGAACTACTCACAGTGGTGGTGATGGGAACCAGATGTCCAAAGTGTTTGTCTTTTAAAACCTCTTTCCAAAAGCTGTTATGTGATCTGGTTGCATTGGCTGATGCATGAGACATTGTTTTACAATTGTTTTAAGATGATGTTTGGTCAGTTTTTAAAATGTTATGGTGGAGTGTTGCATTCTAATGAACCATGTCCGAAAATAATAGGAGTGTGAAGAACCTTTCTATGCTAATTTAATCTTCATAGAACGTCCATATCATGCAGAGATTGCTCGGATCTTTGGGAGGTTCTTCACACTAACAGCTCGTTTTCTCTAAAGAACAGACCGTCAAATGTTATTGGGTTCTTTTGAGAGAGAGAGAGAGGGGACACTATGATATAGATTGAGATTGTACACAAAAACTTGCCAAAAAATTATATGTAAGTTTCATCTCTATAAAGGATGTGCAACTTGACTGGGAGCACTCCAACTTAAGATCCACAAAAATCAGTTAAGAGTTTAAGGGGTTAACGTATCACATGGGACAATGTCTCAATGCTGAACTTATAAGACTTTTCCCATGTCTTAGGGCTGAAGTAAAAGCAAACTGTGGCGGCAGTAGTTGCGCATAAGGATGAATCGGTGCGCACTGATGGAGCAGTGTGTAGGCTAGCCGTCCTTAATAGCCCGTAAAGGCGTGTTTAAAGGCGACCGTGCTTTCACTCTGTTGAGTCTGCTCAGGCCTGGGTGCTTACCAAAAGGCACGTATCCGCTCTAAACCAATAGCACATGGTCACTCGCGCAAGCCGAGGAAGAAACGCTGGGTGGCTGTGTAGCTTGGCGCACGAGTTGGAAACGGCTTAGAAGAGACAACAGCGCGTTGGTAAGGGCAGTCACGCCTGCGTATATTTGTTCTCTCTGCACTTTTAATCAGCGAAGAGAAGTTAATCAGAGAAGGTGGAGGGAGAAACGGCGAACGGGTAGCTAAACGCGCCGCTGTTGATCGGGCAGCACGGAAGACATTTCACTGAAAATAGCGGGTACAACATGTTTGGAGCGAGCAGCGTGTGCGTACCTCTCAGCGTCGCCTTCGTGGTGTCTATGGAGCTAGTCGTGTGTTTCCCCGCCAGACAGCAGCACAAGAGCGCGAACGCAAGATTCAGACACGGTGCTGCTGCTGAGGTGAGCCACTACGTTTGTGTAGCTCTCTTATGTCCGCTAAGCCGTTGTGATCTTGTCAGCTTTTGTGTCAGTTCCTAAGAAAATGTGTTTGCATTACGCCACACGTGCACCTTTTGGTTAGTGAATAACTTCTGTTCTGTTGATGACAGTTGAGGAGCTGGATGGAGTAATTGTTGATGTCCACCAACATTTAAACTTTTAAACATTTAAACTGAGGTTTGTTTTACCGGACGGGAATTGTGCCTATTTTTTCGAATCTTGGACAAAATTGCAATGCAAGTGATATTTCACCACTAAGAGTCCTATTTAGTCTGGACTTAGGCTCAATCGGGGTCTGGGAGACCAGTCCTTGTAAGAGTCGCGTGGACGTATAAGGCCATAGCAAATCCAGAATGCTGTGATAAAGAAAGGCAGAGAAAGATGCTGCAGTCACTTGCCATTAATCCAGAGTATAGCAGCTCAAGTTCTTTTGCCTTTTCATCTCATGTTTGTTAGACGTTTAAAGGTCATATCACAAATGTTGTAAGGCTTATCGCGAGCCTGTATACACTGATCAGCTATAACATTAAAATTACCTCTTTTTTTCTACACTCATTGTCCATTTCATCAGCTCCATTTACCATATAGGTGCACGTTGTAGTTCCACTATTACAGTCCATCTGTTTCGCTGTATACTTTGTTAGCCCCCTTTAATCCTGTTCTTCAGTAGTCAGGAGAGCAGAGCAGGTATTATTTGGGCGGTGGATCATTCTCTGCGCTGCAGTGACACTGATGTGGTGGTGGGTTAGTGTGTGTTGCACTGGTACACGTGGATCAGACACAGCAGTGCTGCTGGAGTTTATCCACACTGTGTCCACTCTATTAGATACTCCTACCTTGTTGGCCCACCTTGTAGCTGTAAGGTTAGAGACAATAGCTCATCTGTTGCTGCACAGATTGTTTTAGTCACACTCTAGTCTTTCATCAGTGGCCACATCAGACTGCCTGTCCAGCAGTGACACTGAGGTATGTAAAAACTCCAGCAGCACTGCTGTGTCTGATCCAGTCATAATGGTGCAACACACACTAACACACCACCATCACGTCAGTGTCACAGTAGTGCTGAGAATGACCCACCACCAAAATAATAATTGCTCTGTGGTGGTCCTGTGCATGTCCTGACCATTGAGGAACAGGGAGAAAGGGGGGGTAACAAAGTATGCAGACAAACAGATGGACTACAGTCTGTAATTGTAAGACAACAAAGTGCATCTATATGGCAACTGGAATTGATGAGTGTAGAAACAAGGAGGATGGTTTTAATGTTATGGCTGACACAACTGACCTTAGATTTAAATTAGCTTTAAATATTTTATGTTTTATCTTGTGTTTGATATATGTAACAGCTCATCACACAGCCACTTTTCAGTATGAGAAACCATTTTAGTATAAAACAGGATTTTATAAAATAACTTGAAAACAAAAGAAAAAGTAAAACCATTTCTACTATACACATCATTAACGCTATGCAACATTTAAAAATGTGTATTAAAGTGTTAGTTGTGAAATGACACTTTTGATAAAAATATGATCTTTACAGAAATTCCACAGTAAAGTGGTCAGTTGTCTCATGTTTTTTGTGTTTATGTTTAATGTTTATTTTGTAAAATAGTTTACTTAGTCACTGGTGTTTTCATTATGATAAGGTGTTTGCTGTTTTGTGTTTAAATAATTTCATTATTAAGAGCAAGCTTATTGTATGCGAATGTATTATTATTTTTTACACAATACTATGTGTTGGTACCTTAGTTGGTTTGGTTTTGAGATGAAAGAAATATATATGGCAGCATGCTGACAATGCACATTTTGCATAAGTTTACCATAAGTAGTAAGGAATGGGCGCTGCCTACTCACAGTAGCTCCACACAAATGGCCTTACATAACTGAAGAACCCACTCAGCCTCTGCCTCTCTGAGGGTCACAGGTTAGCTCCTTGATTATTTCTTTTTGCTCCTCTTTCTGTTAATGTGGAATGTGTCATGTTTTGCTCCCCTCGATGTGGGAGGCCAACTTTGACCACCCCCCCAACGCGCAAAAAAAAAAAACGTTGACCACACCCACCCACTCCCCTAACTACAATTTGCCTAATTGCATCTTCAATTCGCCTTTATTTCTTCATAGTGGGTGTTGGTGAATGGGGTGATAATTAAAGGGAGCTGTTGTTTATTGTTCTTTAGCAGTGTTTTGGAAATGCCAAATCTTGAGGCCTTTGATATTAATGGAGTCATAAATCTAGATTGCCAGTCCTTTCAGTGTATGTGTGTCACTAGAGACCTCAATGGACCCTGTGTTTGGCGTGTTCTTTACATTCAGGAATATCATGGTAGTGACGCTGAAGGAGCATACTCCCTCCACAAAGGCATTTAAGGACAGGCCACATTCCAGCAGGAGAGACCGCAGTTTGATAATGAATGGACAATGCAGTGATAGACAAGGAGGAGATTTCTGCTTGGACACAATGATACTCAGTATGAAAAGAAAAAAAACAAAAAAAAGCTTAATTGATTGCATTCTTGTTATGGCTCCTGTAAATGAAGATACTCCCTCTGAGAAAGCACATTTACCAAAATGTATTGTGATTAGAAAATTACTTCAGTACTTCTGTCGCCCATTAGTAGTAGTTATAGACACAAATATGGCAATAGTTAACGTTATACTAAAATCCACTGTAAGATAAGATAAATAGGTTTCTATTATTGAGAGGATCTGGTTAAGCTTTTGAGGATAGGGCTTAATACGGAATCATGATTAAGGAAGGAGAAGATTCAGTTTATGATGTGTTCCACATTAGGGAATAGTCTCAATTGTTTATTGTCAGATAGCATTGAAGTAACATTGCCACATGATTACATCTTGCTTTTGTGTCTCGTTGTCAGGCACATGCTCAGACAGCTTCAAGTAGCATCATCCAAGACCGTGATCTAGAGCAGAACCAGGTTCAGAGCGTGCTGACTGGCTCCCATCACCAGCAGCAGCGCAAGTGGTCCCAGCACCGTTCCACTGGGGTTTTACCGCAGCCTGAGCCTGAAGAAGAGTCCAAACCTTTCATTTTGGACCTCAAGAACTTCCCTGATCTGGCCAGTGCTGACACTGGCTCACAAAACCCTAACATTCAGGTAAGATTGACAAACAGAAGTTACTGTGTTATGTCCGAGCATTTTAGATCTCTATTTGGAACTTTCTAGTCAATGTTAAAAATGATGTCCTATATGTCCTATCACTAACCCAAGCTGCAACTATAATGATACATGTAAAAAAAATGAGCATAGTGGTTTCATTCAGCTATGTTTGTACTTCCTTAAAAAAATGACAGCCGAGTTGGCTCTACACTTCACTTTCAGCAGTGGCTCATGTTTCATAATAAGATGGAAAAGCCTTTATTTTCTTCATAACCTTGTTATGACAACATCATGTCATACTGTATTATAGGTGACAATAGAGGTGGTGGACGAACCTCCGATGGAGGTGGAGATGGATCTTGTTAAGGAGCGCAACAATGATTGGCCCATCTCCTCCTCTTCCCCCTCCCTTGTGGTGGACTGGCTGGGCAGTAAGAAGCTGTTCTGGCCGCTGTTCTGGGGCTACACTGATGTGTACTCAGGCGAAGACAACACAGGCCAGACAGTGGACAAGGAGGAAGAGGATGAAGAGGAAGATGAGGAGGACTACACGTCTGACTATGACAGCGAAGAGCCCCTCCCCAGTGGGCTAGGTGGGATGGGGGGTGAATGGAACAGCCCATGGAACCTAGGCTGGGACACCACACACAGCTACTATGGTGAGCAAAGCTGCCGACTTGTTCTTTGTTTCTATCTAAAGCCGCCTTAAAATAGAAGCATTGTAGCTGACTGGTACTGTGAAACCATAGATGTCACGATTCTGTTAAGGACAGGTTTGCTTGCGTTTGCAAGATCATGGGCCAAGCCACTTAATTGCTATTTGTGTGGCTAAAATAGGAGTTAATTGTAACTGAGTTTGGGGAAAGAAAAGATTTCAGAAAAGATTCCAGAGCTATGAGTTTGTTAAAAGGAAAAGAATTTAAAAGAGAGGTATGGAAGGAGAAGGGGAGGTTGAAGGGAAGAGAAATGGATGAGGGAAGCGCTCTGCTGGGCCTTGACTGAGAGCAAGCACTCGGTCGGTGGGGCATTTGTGAAAGCTGAGTCTTTGATCTGGATGCTGGGTCCTGCTCAGCACCACCGTTTGAAGCCGGGCCCAATGCAATCACTAATGGCAGCATGAGCCTGTTTTCCTGAACAAAACAAGGCCTATGGTTGTGTTCAATTAGAGCATGGATTGGGAACACAGCATGACAGGGGCCATTCGGTTGCTCTTTTCATCTCCCCGCTGCCGGGCCCCAGTGCGGCTCATCTTTTTAGAGCCAGTTCAAAAATTCCTGGGTTTTCAAGGTCACAGAAGAAAATTACGACTCTGTTGTTTGTCTCTCTTTCTCTTATTCTCTTTCTCTCTCTTTCTCTCTGCTCCCCCCACCCACTTCCCCACCCCTTGCCAGTCCTTCAAAGTGGTGGGAAAAGAGCAGCATGCCACCTAGCTGTATAATCTCCTTCTGTGGCTGTCCAAATTAAATGGTATGGACAGGGTCAGAAAAGAGGTTTGAATGTAACCCTGAATTAGGGTCAGAGCACTCTGACTGTCTTTGTAGTCATCTTTTTCTCTGCACAGTCCCAGTAGGAAACTTTCATTTACTTCTAGGGTTTTGATGGTTCTCATTACAAACCAAGAGAGCATCTGGCTCGATTTGCACTCCACAACTCCAAGCTCCCAACTCCAAGTTCCCGACTCCCTCAGTTCTTCCCATTGTATTGTATATAAGTGTATTTTAAAAATGGGGAAGAAGCTAAACACAAATGACCTAATTTATTTGCATGTATTTCAGCACTGAAATAACTAAAATCCACTTCTCTAAAAGCCATTTCTTCTGACTGTATTTCAGGACAGTTTAAGGTAGCTTAATGACCACTAAGTGCTTCTGTATGAATTTGCACCCCGAAGTGTACCTGATCTGTGAGTCCTTCTTCTCCTTGTGTGGCTTCTTGTTAAATATTTCTTTGTAATGATATTAGACAAATCAGTAGTGTAACTGCAACTGGTTTTCTTTCAAACTAAGATAAAGCACATTTAGCCACTACAACTGTGCCAGTTGTGTGGTAGTTCATCATTATGCCTTCATCACTGCTAACTCTCCCATTATCTCATTTACTATCTCTCTCAGAAATGCATTCATTTAGCAGTCAAATTAAAAGTATGTTGTTGTTTTTTTTCTCATGCTCAATAGTCAGCATATACTTTGGCAGATGTGAATAGCCACACTGTGTGGGAAACACTGACTTGTAAATTTGAAGAATTCTGCTTAAGGGGGCTTATTTTGTTATAGGGATGGGAAATGAGTGGTGAAAAAGTTCTGCTGAAAATAATACCAATCTGTATTATATAAATAGAGCTCTGTAGAATTAATACTTAAAAAATAAATAAATAAATAAATCGAATCTTAATACAAAAATTGCATTAAATTGTTATCATTACACCCATACTTTCATTACTTAAATTAACTTGCACTCAAAGATAAGAATGTTTTTAACTGTAAAATTGATATATCATTGATTTTAATAACAATAGAGTCTAATATAGCAGAACCAATGTTGCTTGAAGTATGAACAATGTTTTGACTATAAAAAAAGTTAAGATGTTTATCTAAACTCCAAAAACGGTTAAAACTATAAAAAGTTGAAATCTCAGCATGCTATACATTCTGTGGTTTTGTCTCAGTGCTGAATAACCTGTTAATATGATTTTTTCCTGATAGTATATTGACTGACTTTGCGTTAGTATGTGTTCTAACATATAAGAATGAATGAAGAAGAACAGAAATGCCATTCAGTGGTCACATATGACTAAAGACATGTTTGCCACTAGCAATTGGTCCTGTAATTACACCCCTGCTGTTTGCCTGATCCTGTGGATATTGTGGCCACTTTGTTGGCAACACCACAAAGGCAAAGTGGGCAGTCCCTGAGCCCACCCCATCCTTTTCATCACCCATTGCTATGTCTGTAATCAAGACTTTGTCTGTAAATTCAGTATCATTAGCACCTAACCCAGTCATCTAAAGATGTCAACATGCACATCTCTAATCTGTGTTCTGCATTACAGGACTATAGAGTAAGGTTAGTTTCCTAGGGAGGGAATTGTTCCTATGCAACAGTTGCTTGCTCTTTCATAGGTCAAGTGAAGAAAAAAAACAGCCTTCTTCTTCTTCTTCTTCTTTCTTGGTCAAAAGTTTTTTGTCTAACTAGTCCCGTAGATTTCAAGATATCAACACCGATACAACTCTGGAATGTCTGGTCTGATCAGGCATGGTGTGCGTGTATACAGTATAGTCACAGTTATCTCAGGGCAGACCCCCAAGCTTGAATTCAATGTTATTCCAACCCACACTCATCTGCTTGTTTGTTTTTTTTTTTCTCCATCAGTGTTTCCTCCCGTACAGTCCCATTCATTTTCACCCCCACTCAAACCCTATTCTTTCCTTTAATCTACAGATACAAAACTGCATGTACTCACTCAGGGCAGATGCCAAACTCTTAATCCACAGCTGTACTGACTTGTGTCCATTATTCATCCCTCATTCCTCCCATATTCCCTCCCATTAATTTTTAGCAGCTTTCTTCAGGAAATGCACTTTTCTAGTTACATTCTTACCTTCTGTAAGTACGTACCACCACATATCTTTTTCACTGGACCGATGGGAAAAAAATATAAATCAAGCTGAATACTAGCTAAAAGTAGCAAGCAATTGCCTGCTATGCAAACCATGCATGTTTTTCAGAGCAAGTTGTAGTCTGTAAAGGGTTTTAACATTTGCTTTTTTTATTTCTGTTTATTTATTCTGCTGAGTATGTGGATTTTGTAGCTGAGCAAGCTCTTTAGACATCACAGTCGCAATTGCCTGATGTGAACACATTATATGTAGCTATGTGTTGCCATCAGTTTTGTTCGTTCTCTGTTGACAAAGCAAAGCTTGTTATCTTAAGTCGATTTATAATGCTTAGTTTCCATCAATGTTCCACCAACCGTAAAAAAAAGCTAGTTTAATTTAGTTCAGTAGTCCACATAGCTACAATTAGCTTTATTAGTGTCAGGACAGGTCGAGTTTACTATCGCTAAACAAATTGGGCGATCCAGACAAGAAACGTGGACACCACAGAGTAGCAAAGCCAACACTACAGACAGCACTGAAAACCCATAAAATAGTTTTGTCTGTTGCGTCAGTATCCATGGAATGTGCTATATGGCTCAAAAACTCTCTACTCAGAGAATGATTGGCCTCACCGATTTGATTTGATTTGATTTCTTCTGAATTACAGTATAACTTTTGAAATTGCATTGTACAGACAGTGTCTTCCTTTGATTCCAGAGGGCAACTTAACTCACAAATATTCAGATTGAGGGAATGAAGGCTAGTATAGAATAATAAGTCAGAAATAACTAACTGATTTGCAGTGTATTTCTTTCATTGTTAGCCCTTTGAACATTTGTGTCAAGTACTCATAAATGCACGCATATTGTTTCGCTTGAAAAGGATGCCTTTCGTCACTGATTAATCTATAGTAATCTGCATTAAAATCTGCTTTTTTGTAAAAACGTGTGCAGATTTCTCTTTTCAGTGCCAATTCACAATTATCCCTTTAAATGTGAAGCAATTAAATCTATGTCCTTTTAAAGAAGGTTTTTAGTGCTATAGTCCATACATTTGTTTTGCTTGGCAACTTTGTGGTTTTCTTTGGTGCTTAGATATTGGGCCTTTTTAACTTATTCTCTAAATCTTTTATTTCTTTATGCAGAGAAAGAGGAGGAAGAGTGGAGTGCTTGGGCAGCATGCTCTGTCACCTGTGGTCATGGCAATCAGACTCGCACACGTTCATGTGGGGATTTCTGCATATTCACAGAATCCAGGAGTTGTGACCTTGACCCCTGCCCTGGTGAAATAATTTACTTTTCACATGTGAAATACAGTATAATGCACATGACAGTGTCAAGTCAAACAATATTTTTATTTTTGCAGATGATTTAAATCCAATAACCAATGTTTTCCCCTTTGAAATGGAGAATGGAACTGAACCTTTTGGAACAGGTATCTTATTCATACAGTTTTATGAGCATATACATTGTGTTATCAGGATTATTGTTTTAACACAACAGTGAAGTGTAAACATGCTTTATATCACATTAGGACTGCCACTAATCAAATGTTCACTGTATGGTGGATCAATGTCATCACAGCAATGACAATGACATGTTGTCAAAGTGCAGTACTGGCATGTTAGTATGTGTGGCATTGTATATTAAGTATATCAGCCACAGAAGTCATGCTAAGCTTTTCCCTTCATTTTGATTAGGCATTGCCACCTGCTAACTGGGTCGGTCTTTATGTCATGATGGCATCAAACTAGCATGCAACCTTAGAAAAGTGCACAATAAAGTAGTAGTAATAATAACGGAAGTTAAATTTTTATCTTTCACACAAAAAATAAATAAATAATGATAGGAGGGATAAGAAGAATGAAATATTGATAGAACAGGAAGTTTTTGAGGTGGACTTTGAAGAAGGACTGGGTGGAACAGTTGCAGAATGATAAAGGAAGAGAGTTTATTAGTTTGGGGACCATAACACTGAAAGATCCGCCCCCAAAAGTGAAGCGTTTGAAGGCAAGGACCACCATCAGGCCCACCTCAGAGTGCCAGCAGGAGTATAGGGGAAAAGGAAAGTGTTGCAAGGTCTTTTGTTGGGATATTAATAAAAAGAATTACAATAATCTAGGCATGATGATATAAAGGCATGGATCACAGTGTCAGCATCTTTCATGCTCAATATAGGACAGAGATGGAAAAAAATCATTTTGTGCTCGTATGTGAGGTCCACATGAGAAGGCCGAATGGAAAAGTAGTGAGTGCATCTTTGTGAACTGCCACTATGACATCATTAGACTGCTTAACATGCTACAGAATGACTAAGATAAACTGCATGGAAGTTTAAGTTCGTTATAATGGAAAATATAGACGTACACAGAGGTGTGGGTGGATATTTCATTTTACTCTTTGAGGGGAACAGTAAACGGACACAAAACAAATATACATAACAAATATATGTGTACTGGCATATAATGAATCTTAAAATTAAGATTCTTCCTTATTACCCATTCAATTTTCACCTCTCCAGTCATTTAACCACGTTGCTGATTATTTAAATGTATGGTTTATATGGTTCTATATTTACAATGCATCAGTTCACAGTTCAAAAAAAAAGAAAAATAAGGAAGCTAATAAGTGTCTGAGTGAATGTATATGTAGATATACATTTATCTGATGCTTACAGGCAAGGAGAGAGAGCAGAGCCAGTGCATAGCAATCTATGAGCTAGATTATCCACTCAGCATGAACTGCACTCAGCACAAACTGCAACACCTTTACCTACTCACCATTGACGCATCTGCCAGGAAAAGGTGACAAAATATACTAATCAATATACTAATACTAATCAGACAGTGGAGTGAGATATGCAAAGTGAGGAAAAACAACACGGCAAACATAAAACCTAAACCTAATTAGCATACTGCCATGGTGGGCATGAAACATGTTTATGGTTAGTTTAAATGTGTTTCATGTAATGCGTAATGGTAGAAGTTTGCTTTGACATTTCCACAAACCTAGGTTTTGTAGCAAAAGAACATATTTGCGGGAAATACCAAATTTGTGGAAAACCAACGTCGACCACATTTTTTTACATTTGCTTTTGGTTTTAAACAGGTAGACAGCGACATACTGGAAAAATATACTTTTAAACATCACCACAAACTGGAGCTTTATAATTAAAAACTAGTACTCTAATAACTAACTGAAGCCTTGAAGCAAATATCACAAACTCTGTATTCAATGAAATAAGCTTAGTACAAAACCAGAGGGGAAAAAAAACACACCATGTTCTCTGTGCTTTACCTCATTCATATCGACACATAAACATCACACACACATCAGTGTTGATCCTTGGGTTCTTTCCATTGTATAATACACTTTCTGAGTATAATAATTTTAAAATAGTTTAACTTTGGACAGTACCTTTCCTAACCTGCTCTATAATGGTTCTTAATTTAGTTTGGCAGCAACGTTTACCACACCAACATGGCAGCGTTTTTGATATGCCTGTCTAAACCCAACGCGGCAGTGGACCAAGTCACTGTGAGGCATATGCAGGAGGGGTTCAGTCCTTCAAAGCTTTTAAAACAAATTGTTTGCATCTATAAATAGCACAAGTTATTTTATACAAATTATAAAAATACATATGTTGAGCAGGACAACCCTTCACTCTTTTGGGAAGAAGGTGGTCAGAACCCTGCACTGCCAGATGATTTCCACCAATGTAGACAGCTGACAAACCGTGCATGTAGGCCAATTTAAAGCAAACAAAAAATGGAATCTAGAAATCAGGAAAATCATTCAGTCACTCTAGCAGAGCTTTAGTGATGGAAGTTATCCTTTCAAATAAACTACATCTACCTCTAGAGCAAGTCAGGTCACTGACTAAATGCCTTTCTTGTCTAATAAGGTGGAGGCTTTAGTAATGGAATTTACCTCTTTAAATGAAGTAATGCTAAAATATAACACTAGAGCAGCATTAGATGCTAAGGAGGAGTTGTCATTCAGAAAACATTAATAGAACCATACAAAGAACAACATTAATAATTGTATTTCTATATTATTATATATCCATATATGGCAAATGCACCTAATAAAATAGCTACTGAGTAAAAGAAAAGAAAATGGCTTCTTACTGTACTTTGACTTGAAACGACCTTGTGGACCTCCTCATTATCTCTGGGATTTGTTTCTTTCCCCAGACGTTGACAGCTGTGAGAAGTGGCTGAATTGTAAGAGTGAGTTCCTCCAACGCTACCTGCAGCAGGTCCTCATGGAATTACCCAGCTGCCCTTGCACCTATCCTCCCACAGCTCCATACAAAGCTGTTACCCTGCCAGACGAGGTCCGCCGGCAAACGTTCCACTGGAGAGATGCCAGCAACCCCAAGGAGCGCCTGGACATCTACAAGCCCTCTGCACACAGCTGCTTACGCTCTGGTCTGTCAGCACAGGGCAGCACGCTGGCTGCCCAGCACTGTTGCTATGACAACCAGGGACAGTTGATCACCCGGGGCAAAGGGGCAGGCACACCGAATCTCATCAGTACAGAGTTCTCACCTGAGCTCCACTTCAAGGTGGACGTGCTGCCATGGATCCTGTGCAAAGGAGACTGGAGCCGCTTTCATGTCATGCGGCCACCCAACAATGGCCTCAACTGCCCAGAGAACCCCCACCAGGACGTCTTCATGAACGAGCTGGAGGAGGCCAGAGAGTATTGATCAAATGGGCCAGGCAAGTGTCGCTCATGTCCTGTGAGAAGGTTAGCTTGCTCAAATGAACTTCAGACTACATTTACATATAAACCATTCCACAGCTGCTTTCCAACCTAAATGTGCTTTTGTCTCCAGTGTTTAGGACATTTGTGGCTAGTGGTCAGTGGTCCAAAGTTGGCACGCACATGCACATTCAGCCTCCTAACATGGCATTTTTTAATGAATATTCAAAACATTATATAACAGTTTGTGTGAGTAGTTATTTTTCTAGTTTCAGAATGTATACGTAAGTTCTCAACAGATAGAGGCTCTTATCTTTCAGCCACAAAGACACTTCATCTAAGATTAACGCTGCTATAACAAATGACCTGACAAAGGTACGCTTGTTTAACTACTCACTTAATCAAAAAGGCTTTATAAAAAGTCATGTAGGTCACATGGAGCGAGGTGACTTTAAAACCTGGTCAAACGTCCAGGCTAAGCAACATCGCTCTAACATGATCAAACAGAATCTATGTTCATATTAAGACAGTCAAGGCAGTTCAAGTTTATTTTTTCTTAGGCAGGAACGATAGGCATTAGAAAGTATTTGTATAGAGGACATTCCCCAGAGACTAGTGCTTTGTCATGAGGAGAGAAATTGCCAGCACACCAGTTCAGGTCAACAGAGAGCGACACATAAACCATGAGAAAGTTGAGCGCTACAGTTCAGCTTGGTATCACTCGCCTTAATCCTTTTAGTTAATTTATTCTGTAATCACTTACACATTGTAGGCTGAACTATTACAAACTAGCACCAAAAGGTATTATAAATGCTTTATTCACCTGTTTTTTGGGAATGAAAAGACATTACTAAATGACTATATACTGTAATTATCTGTTTTTACTGCCTGTCATTTTATTTGCCTTGAGATTTGATCACCACTCTTTAAATACAATGCAGTCTACATATTTTTAATTTTTGATGCTATAACCATTATGTAGTCATCTACAGCTCTGTTTGTCATATAACGTGCTACACTCTTACAAATAACGGTCCCAAAAAGGTTATTTGGAGTAGTGCCACAGAAGAACCACTTTTGGTTCCCTGAAGGTCCTAAAAGAACCACTGTTGTTATTGAGAAATACTAGTGTATAGAACTTTAAAGTCTAATAAACCTCCAATAACATAATGGCTCTACACCAATAAAGGTTTTACTTGAGCCATATGTCTAAGTGAAGAGGCATTTATTAATCTTTAGGAGTGTACCAAACATATTACAGTTGTTTTATATATGTTTGTATATGTGTATGTGTAACAGAATTAGTTTTATATTATTCAAAACATTGATTTCACATGTTTGTGTGGTAGTTTAGATGACTCACAGTAATTCCAGTTCCTGGTCAACAAATACTGTTGGCCTTTGTTGGAGTTGCTCTCTGGCACAGACTCATCCTTAATAAAGACTTGTACATTGAGATAATGGGGGCATTTGAGAGGCTTACTGGAGTCATTATGAATTTCACTGCTAACTCAGGGGAACTTACTTCACAGCTAGCACCGTTCACTTACCTCTTCAGTTAAAGCCTCAACAGAACCTCAGATCTTCACTTAAGTAAAGGAGTGCTAAAAGAAAAGAGCATGTTTTAGAACAAGGTTGGTTTAAAGGTAGTTTTATGTATGTCCAGAGTCCTGTTATTATAGTGTTATTGTTGTTTTTCCTTTGTACATTATGGTGCATTGCATGGGAGCTGTATATATTGTTGAGATTATGCTCCAGAGGTCTTTTCAGGAATCATTTTCAAGTACCTTTTTTTTAAAGGCTCGCACTTTATTTAAAGTATATTTAAAGGAATATGTATACAATTTTTCATTTGTCATTGTGTTATTATTGTGAGGGGATTTACTGTTAATTTTCTGTTAAATATCAGTAATGGCAAGCACAGTATTTTTTGTTGTTAGATGTGAGGCTGTACAGTATTTATTGTCTATTTTATAACTTTGCTAAGGCTTTGGAATGATCATCCTATGTGGTGCACTACTTTAAGACTTCCAGGTAACTTTTACACAAAAAGGGAAAGGATTTGTCACATGTCATTTCAAGAGCAAGTCAAAGGAAACAAAACTCTGTAATTTTTATGCTCTGCTACCAGTGTTGCTACAAATGCAAAGATTAAAGAATGAAAAAAAATCAGGTTCTGGCTCTTTTGCATCATATGACGTGTCAAGTCAGTCATCACATCCTACAAGGTACACATGAAGTTCACTCAAGCTTGTAAGCATCTGCCTTGTTTGAGATAAAGCTGCCAACCTCTGCATGTTTCCCAGAGTGCAGTTTGGCTTGTCGATCAAAATATCCATCATCACCACTGTAGCATGGGCTGGGGAGCAGGGCAAGAATAACTTTGGATTGCTTTATTTTTCCATTGCCCTGGCTTTAACCAGGGACATCCAGGGATTGATGACTGATCTCCCTGGGCAATAAAGCTTTCACATATGTTTGGTAATCTGTTTTCAATTGGCGAGCCCAGGCCACAGCTTCATATTGGGACACCCAGGAACGAGTGTTCCTCTTTGCCTTGTTTATTCTTCTACAAACTTGCTCTATCTTCTCCATTGGAAACAAACAAAGCTGTGGGATCAAAGGTCCCTTTGTGTTCAGTAGGGTCTGGGAATAGTGACTATAGTTTAAAGAAAAGGAGCACAAACTATGGAGGAAGAATCCAACAAAACTTTTGCATAAATGTATCTGTAAATGTATATATTTTTTATTTGCGCATAAGCAAAAAAGTGTACTTGGAAAATCAAAAAATGTTCTTACATTTTGTCTACTGGTGGACAGGCCTAGTTATGATTCAGCTTTTCAAGGACATGCTTTTGTGTATTAATAAAATGAAAAAAAGTGAACATTTAAAAATGACAGTACTACTAATACTACTATCTACATTATACTGTTGGATGGCAATAAAATCTAATCTACACCAAGGGTTTATTAGTTAGCTAGAGGGGTGGCTGTCCCAGTTTCTGCCATACCTGGCACAAAGACATCTATAAAGGCATTTCTTTGTTGTATACATACCTCTCTGCATATATCCATGTCTGTTGGCATATTCTTAGGTTGGGACTAAGGAAGGATTAGAAAGTCAAAGGTTAAAGTAATGAAAGTCCATAGTTTCTAAACGATTTCAGTGCAGGATTGCCTTTTGACCTTTGTATAACACAGTAACTTTGTGTGCTTTGGGTCAGTCATGATAGATGGTTTTCAATTTCCATGTAAAATGTTTTAGTGCCACCATTAGACTCATGCGTACAGTTTCTTCCAGTGTTGCAAAACTGGTTCAGCTGTTGGTTGCAGATGAGTGCTCACTAAAATGCTGGTGGACAGATGTTGATGGCATCTGTGTAGTTCATAGACCTTAGAAAAATAGAAGACAGACGTTTAGAGGAAGCACTGATGCAATTCTCAAAGCTCAGCATGCAAAAACTCATTATAAAGTAACTCATTATAATTTGTGAACATGGGTGGGAATTTAACCTTTAGAGACCATTTGTCAGTTTTGGTGTCCTATTGTAATATTGATTTTGGCAATGGTGATAGATCACGTTCATGATAACATTTTATTCAATAAAAAGAGCATTAAAACATTTGCTTTATAGTTCTAGGCTATCTGTTCTATTTAATGTCCTTTACATATGGTATACAGCCCCTTTATATATGGTACTTGACAGAGATTTATTGGGTTCTTTAGATTGTTTTGAAAAAAAAAAAAAAACACATCAGAAACATAAAACATAAATAAATATTAAGTTTACTTTCTTTCTGGTTAATACCGTACTGTATACTTTTCTTTTGGGTGTAATGTTGAATGGAAAAAAAACAGAAGAAAACTTTAATCAATTTAATTTAATCAAAACAAGCCATTTTTAGGTTTACAATGTTCTTTAAGGTACCAGTCTCTGGAAGCATGAAGTCATTCATTTAAATATCATTAAATATAGGAATACCCTGTTAAATGTGAAAATAGCTATCTTCAGTTGTATTCACAATGGCCAGCAATACTTTTGACACCAGCTACAGTACACCACTACCATAGGAATAACTGATACTTATAATCTAATCTAAGGTTTGGATACTTATAATCTTTCTCCAAAATTTCTAATTTTGCTAATGTTCTCAAGGTGATAGAATGATGATTCGGACAGGTCTGTGCCTCTCATTATTACTCCCAAATGTAATAATGTCTTTAATTCAACTGCAGAAAGTGTTGTCCCATCCAGTTATTTACTACAACATGGTCTATACGGCCAGCAGGTGACATGATCAGTAACCACTTTAAATGAAAAAAATAGTAATCAAGCACCACATGTTCTAAGAACTAGAACTAGAAAACAAACCTCAGTACACAGAGGAAACCCATAGACATGACATGCGTGAGAGTGTTTCAATACACTGACTTTGCTTTAAAAGTCATACTATAAATGATTTGTGATCTTTAAAATGGTCATCTGTTTGAAAATACTAGTACCATAATTACTAGTACACAAATTACAACTGCTACTGTGGAGGCACTGAGCCAAGAATAACAAAATCAAAACAGCAAGTAGAACAGTCCTCTTACCAAGAGCCACAGTCTAGTCTTACTTCTGAAACCAGTGTTTTACTTTGCTAGCGCAATTAGAAGCACCAAATCTGTGGAACACAAAAAAAGTGCTAGATCACTGAAACATGATGAACGATCCAGTATTACAGGATTGCTGTTTTGTTAGATCATTATCTTGGACATAAAATCAGAATCCTTTTGCTTAGACAACACATGACCAAGTCTAACTTTGCTAGAAAAAGCAGCACAGACCAGCACCAAAATGTTTTGGATGCTGGGATTTTACTGACCAGCATAAATCAGCTTATACCAGCATAAGCCAGATCATGTATTTCATGTTGGTCTATGTTTATTAGTTCAGCAGGGACGCCATACCCATGACTTTTAAACACAACCTGACCATATAAAAATGCCAAATATAGACAACAAGCCCAAGTCCAATGTTGAACTCGAAAATTCAGTCCAAACAAAGTCTAAACCCAGATATTTTGTCAGGCCTTGCGAAAGAGGGTATGTAGACAAGGGCATAGTTTGCTTTTGAGAAGGTCAGGACAAAATGACAACAACAGCATCCAGTTTTTGTAGGATGGTCTGGAGCCTTTACCCTATAAAATAATTAAAATCTGTAAAATATAGGACTTATGTTGAGCATGTGTATAATCTAGAGAGGGAAACTCTAGGTTCAGGACTTCAGTAAATTAAAATAGAACAGAATGCACCAGGGTAGCTAGGAATACACAGTCTGGGTAGCTGTATCCAGTAGCAGCGTGATTCTTTCAACTGTCTCTGAGCATTGCTGGTATTTATGCTCTCATGCTCTTATTCAAGGACTCTCTTCAAATGAGTGGCTGTATTCAATGGCATACTACATTCTACTTGTGTACTAAATCTGCCTAAAAGTAGTATTTGGTATACAGTATGCAACCAAATTGTAAATGGTGTAAAACGCCAGTCAGAGTTTCTAGTACACTGGGAGAGCTATTTTCGTGGTGTACTGTATCCCATCATGCACTGCGACCTCACCAGCTCAGCCTGCTTCAGTCAAAGAAAATGGTGGTGCGTAACACTGGGGAGCAAAACAGCCAACTCTGAGTACAAATGTGTGTATAGTGATTGTAGAGGGGTATGTTTTCATCAGAATGAGCCTCATCAAAACTTGCTACCGTGCTGCATACTACACACAGGTGGCAGTATGCAGTAAATACAGCCAGTGTGTCCACATTTCGATCTCTGTTTGGAATAGCAAACACGAAATGTATAATAAGCAAAGCATCACGTGAGACATATAGCCTATAGTAGCCTGCTATCAGATTATTAAGTCTGACGTAAATAACCATTTCCGGCTCTAAATTTGCAATGTGCCCCCAGACCCAGTCAAATAACAGTCAACAATCACAGAACCTGTAAACGTTTTACAGTCACTTCTTTATTTAAAAACTTGTTGTTGTCATTCTACTACTTTTCTTGTGATGAGAAAAAGAAGAGGAAATACCTGTAGCTGATAGGGTAAGTTACAATACTTAAACCAATGAAAAAAAATAATAAAGCTTGGTGTCAGTTGGCTCTAATGCTAACACCCACTGGCAAAAGCTACACTGGCTCTTTGCAAATCTCCTTGATATCGACTTTGCGTTGTATATGGTGTTTCTAGCTGTGAACACACATCTTTATGTTTCGGTGGTAAGCTGTTTCATGTGCTGCTGAGCTAAGGAGAAGGTAGCTAACCTTAGCCATATTGCCACCTTGCTTAGACAGCTGGCTGTCTTTGTCGGGCTTTGTCTGACAAGCCTAACAATCAAAACACATAAATATGGCTTCTTAGAAAGAAACACCCTCCATACCCTGTGTCAAGGTTACCCCCAAAGCTCAGTGGAAGTTAACAGCTAGCTAACATTAGAGCCCATTAACAAAATTGGTCTAGAGTTTGTGGATACAGAAGTTTGTTACCTCTGACACCAAGGCAGCAACGCCAGTGCTCAGTGCTACCATGCCGCTACCATTTACCTTGCTAGCTAAATTAAACTAATCATGTTAATCTTTTGTACAATTATTTTATACACTGACTAGCACTAAAATCAGCTATAGCTAGCCTGAATCTGGCTAATCACTAAATCAGTTTCCACCAAGAAAGCTGGTAACCCAAAAGAAACACGCAACTTGCAAAACTCGCATATTTATCATTTATAAGAATTTTGAAAAGAATGAATAAGAATCAAATGAACAATTTTACTTAGATTTACTTGGATTACTCCAAAAGCAACTACAAACTGATTTAGCTGTTCACTTAATCATGTCTGCACTGCATGTGTGCAGTGATGAAGATCTGTTCTTGGCCAATGACTTGGCCAAAGAGTTAAAATGCTGGGAGTTGACTTTTTGATTCCTGAGTTTTTTCATTGTAATTGGCTGGAGGGACACTTTGACAGATATGAATGTAAAGCAAGAGAGAGTCTGAGTTGCAAGTGAGCAGCGAGAGTTTAATTACAAGATATAAACTATCACTATTGAACAAATTCTGCTCACAAAAATAGTTTCTATACGTCCTACACCACAACTCTTTATTCTCTTCATGATTAACTTTAGACATACTCACAAGAAATACGTCCACATTCCGGGACCTCAAAGAGACAAGTAAGAAACTTCTTAAAGCTCTGTCTGTATTCGACATTACTACTCAGTAATGTTGAATACAGAAAGTAGTAATATTTATCAGGAGTACTTAGGGCTGCTATCAGTGTTTTACAGGCCAAATAGGCAACATATATTTAAATACTGTCGTCTTTTTCAAGTTTTTTGCTTGGCCATATACCGACTTTTCTGAGGGAAACGAACTCAGAACTCGACAAATTCCTCGAATGGTAAGACCATATTCCTTTAATGCACTTTCACCTTCTTACCTTTATGCTCCAAGAGCTTATATAACAACTGTCGTATTCTTTCTTACCCACAGATGCATCTCTCTCTGTCTCTCTCTCTCTCTCTCTCTCGCTCTCTCTCTCTCTCTCTCTCTCTCTCTCTCTTGTTCGCTTAAAAAAATCTCGTTATGAACAAAATTCTGGCCTCACCAAAGCCACTTTGTGGTTTGTGGTTGCAGACAGTCACTTAATTTGTTGGCAACACATAAAGCTTTTGTTTTGATATTTTATAGGGCTGAAAGACCCTTTTATCTACAAATGTCTGTTCAGCTTGTTTGGATGAAGGTAAGCTTTGAAGGTAACCTTGTGCTTTAGCTTAAACAAGCTAAACAAGTTTCTCTTGACAGTAGAGATAGAAGTATTCATCTTTAGCCCTCATGTTGATCCACAATACCTTTTCTTGCTCTCTGGAAGGCAGCAAGATTATGAAAGGGTTAAACATTCACACTGATTCTCAGATCATTAATGGTAAATAATTACTGTGATTTATTACATATGACAAAAGCACTCAACAGGCACAATTGTGTTTATCCATGCTCAGGAGGCTTCATTTGCTTGTTTGCCAGTCTTGTTTATCTCCTTTGCACAAAAATTACAAAGCCTGACTGCATTTCAAGGGATGCCCTTTATCAGTGTAATGGAGCAAAGAATAATGGACATTTTTACAACCTACGCCTTTCTATGTGAGACATAGCAATCTGTATGTTCTCACTGAGGGGAAGAAATTCCCTTTTCCCAGCGATGCATAACTGTATAAGCATTACGCATGGCCTATGCAAGGGCCTTGCAAACACAGAAATTACTTTAGTAGATCTATTTTGACTCTTGTCAAGTTCAAGAGGTACACTTGCTGAGGACTTCAGCTCAAACTTTATCTTAAATTCAGTTTTGGAGCTTTTTTTTTGAAGGAATGTCTGTCACATTTCTTGGCATCTCCACAGGTTCCTGCTATGAAGCATGACACAAGCAGCGTAGGATCATGGACCCTGCTTTTAGCTCGTGAGTTGTGCTTTATCACTCAGCTGTTTAGGAAAGGCTAAAGGGCAGGTGTACAACAGCTCCTCTTGTAACTCTTGACAGTTACGAGGTTTAATGGGCACCTTCAATGAGAATGCCGAGCGTCTTATGGAAAGGCTGGAGGAGATAGCAGAAGACCAGACAACTGCCAACATGCACCACTTGGTCAATTGTGTCACACTGGACGTTATTTGCAAGGTTTTGATGCTTTCTTTCTCTCTTCTATCCAAACTCCTACTAATGACAGTGATTTAAGACCTGCCCACAATTGAGATAAAGGAGTTTCATACAACAAATTGGTTTTGGAACACTGGTATGTTTTTAATAGAGTGATGACAGTGCTACATATGCTAGACCAGCTGGTACAACATATCTATCAGGTTTGTGTTTCTGTTGTTTCGGTATAAGTAAAGTAAGTAGTCGTTCCCCACAATAATGAGTTTTCAATCCGTAGGTGGCCTTTGGGGTTGATTTGGACTTGCTGAAGAATTATGACTCCCCATTCCAAAATGCCATTGAACTTTGTTTGTAGGACATGGTTCGCTGCGGTAGAGATCCATTCTTCACAGTGAGAACATACCACTTTCAGAGACTTTAAAATTGTCTCTTGTGTCAACCTATCAATCAGTAAAAACAATACTTCGCTTGTTCACTCACAGCTCTTTCCTAAGAACAAGAAAAAAGTACAGGAGATAAAGGATGATGTTGAACTTCTACGTACAACTGTGTGCCAGTGGATAAATCAAAGGAAGAGTGCTGTGGAAAATGATGATGACATCCCCAGAGACATTCTTACTCAGATTCTCAAGACTCATCCTCATTTGATATTTAGTAGCTGAAGTAGCTAATAAGACATCACTGTCAAACTGCCCTCCTAATCAACCTAATCAATTAAAATTGAAACGTTAATTCAGCATCTTGTGACAACATTATGTTTGTTATTATATTATGACACTGTTTTACATTATATTTCATAGAGCTAATAATGAGGAAGACTATGAATTGATGCTTGACAATTTTCTGACTTTCTTTATTGCAGGTGAGACAGTTTATTTTAATCTTATAGTATCTATAAAACATGTTACTTATAATATCCTAATACTACTGTGGAGACATTTGCTGCTTAGTCTGCCAAACCAATTTTAAGTCCTGTTTTTCTTTATGCAGAAGCCTAAAGGTAAAATTAAGTTTTTATGATGACACAAGGTTTGGATGTTCATTACATAACTAGTGAGTGGGTCGGGGTTGGGTGGGTGGCGGCGGTTTGGGGGGGTTTACCTAATGAGTAGTAAGCGTCAGCTCATAATAGAAATAATAGAAACAAATCTATACTTGTTTTACACAAAGAAGCCAAAAAAGAGATCATTATTCTTTTGGAAGGCCCACGTCTTTAGATTCATTTTTTGGCACAATAGCAGCTTAAACCATAACATTTCAACCATCCTGCTTTAGAGTTTGTTGTTTGTTTTCTGGTATCTTTTCTGCTGCTATCTTTTGACTTTGACCATAGGGCACTGTTCCTGTCCTGGTCCTTGCCTAGATATTAATTAACTTTAGTCATGCACTGATGTTCTTTTTAGATGTAGGTGAAATTTGTGCAGTATTTCTAATGGTAGATGTACACACATGGACAAAATTGTTGGTAGCCTTCTGTTAAAGAAAGAAAAACCCACAATGGTCACTGATATAATTTGAAACTGACCAAAAAAATCAACTAATGAAAATCAGACATTGCTTCTGAATTGTACTTCAATAGAATAATTTTAAAAAACAAACTAATGAAAGTGGCCTGGACAAAAATGATGGTACCCTTAACTTAATATTTTGTTGTACAATCGTTTGAGAGGCAATCGCTGCAAACAAGCGAGTTCTGTAACTCTCAATGAGACTTCTGCACCTTTCCACAGGTATTTTGGCCCACTCCTCGTGAGCAAACTTCTCCAGCTGTCTCAGGTTTGAAAGGTGCCTTTTCCAGACTGCATGTTTCAGCTCCTTCCACAGAAGTTCAATAGGATTTAGATCATTGCTCATAGAAGGCCCCTTCAGAATGGCCTAGTTTTTAGCAGTGTGTTTTGGGTCATTATCCTGTTGGAGGACCCATGACCTGCGACTGAGAACAAGCTTTCTGACACTGGGCAGCACATTTCACTCCAGAATGTCTTGATAGTCTTGAGATTTCATTGTACCTAGTACAGTTTCAAGACACCCTGTGCCAGACGCAGCAAAGCAGTTCCAAAACATGCCAAGCCTCCTCCATGTTTCACAGTAAGTACAATGTTCTTTTCTTTGTATGTTTCATTTTTGCATCTGTGAACATAGAACTCATGTGACATGCCAAAAAGTTATTCTCCAGTTTTGTCTCATCTGTCCAAAGGACTTTCTCCCAGAAGCTTTTGTATTTTTTGTAAATTCCAGTCTCCTGTGTTTATTTGCTTTCAACAGTGGCTTCCTCTTCTGTCGTCTTCCATTAAGTCCACTTTGGCTAAGACAGTGGTGGTGTGATCTGACACTGATGTACCCTGACCTTAGAGTTCACCTCTAATCTCTTTGGAAGTTGTTTCCATCTCTTAAATTTTTCATCAATTTTCCTCTTGCAGCCACATCCAGGGAGGTTGGCTACAGTCCCGTAGACCTTAAACTTCTGAATAATAGGTGCAACTGTAGTAACAATAACAAGCTGCTTGGAGATGGTCGTATTGCCTTTACCTTTAACATGTTTGTCTATAATGTTCTTTCTAACCTCCTGAGACAGCTCGCTTCTTATCTTTCTGTGGTCCATGTTCAGTGTGGTACACACCATGATTCCAAACATCACTGTGACTACTTTTCACCTTTATATAGGCAGAGTGACTGATTACAAGTTTGAAGACACCTGTGATGGATTATGTTTAAATGGCCTACGGTCAAACCATCATTTTTGTCCAGGTCAGTTTCATTAGTTTTTTTTTTTTTTTTTTTTAATGATTCTGTTGTACCACAATTCAAAAGCAAGGTAACACCTCATGACTTGTACAGGTGTTGGGTTTCCCCAAGCCATCCCCTGAGGTAACGGCACATCATAATCAGTTTACATACTGCTATGTCATGACTTTTGATATGTCAGTGTATGTCCACCTGCCTTTCTGTCTGCTCATTTATTCATTTAGGTTTTGTTCCTTCATTCATTCATCTTCTCAACCACTTAACCTTCTAGGTCACAGGACACTAGAGACTATCTGAGCACTCATTTGGCGAAAAGCAGGAAATGCTCTGGACAGGCCACCAACCCATTGCAGGGACTACTGATTTGGTATTGCATTATTTTGATAAGCGCCTTTTTGCTTAACATTCTCTTGTGATTATGTTCGTGTATAGCTTTCAGTGAATAAAGCATTAACAAAATAAAGTAAATAATTTTCCACTCTTGTAAACTCTGCATTGTTGTTTTCGGGGAGACAAACACTGATTAGCCATAACATTAAAACCAGCTGCTTTTTTCTACACTCATTATCTATTGTATCAACTCCAGTTACCATATAGGTGCACTTTGTAGTTCTACAATTACAGACTATAGTCTACCTGTTTCTCTGAATACTTTGTTGGCCACCTTTCAGCCTGATCTCAATGGTCAGGAGATCTACAGAGCAGGTATTATTTGGGTGGTGGATCATTCTCAGCACTGCTTGCTGGTAGTGTGTTAGGGTGTGTTGAACTGGTATTAGTGGATCAAATACAGCAGTGCTACTAAAGTTTTTAAACCTAGCATCCGCTCACTGTTCACTCTATATAGACACTTCTACTTTGCTGGTCCACCTTACTGATGTAAAATCAGAGCAGTTCACCAGAGTTAGTCATCCTCTAGTCCATCATCAGAAGTCACAGGACACTGCCCACAGGATGCTGTTGGCTAGATGTTTTTGGTTTGTGGACTATTCTCAGTGCAGCAGCGACTCTGGGGTGTTTAAAAACTCCAGCGGCACTGCTGTTTGATCCACACATACCAGCACAACACAAACAACAAGCCATCACTGTCACTGCAGTGCTGAGAATGATCCACCACCCAAATAATACCTGGTCTGTGGTGTTTCTTTGGGGGTTCTGACCATTGAAGAACAGGGTGAAAGGGGGATTAACAGATGGACTACAGCTTGTAATTGTAGAACTACAAAGTCATATGTGTGGGGCAGCGATTCACAACTATCTCATTTAATTGTTTTCTGTTGAGGTAGTTTTTAGAGCCATAAAATACACATGGTGCCTGGTTCCTATAACCAGAGTGGTGCATTCCTCACCAATCCAGCAGCATATACCATATACCTGGTCACAGGTACAGCAGCGTGAGCGTTGACGGAAGTGTAGGCGTGTACTTATTGCGCTCATTTAGTTTTGTGTACGACCTGTACAAATGAAGCAATGGTCATTTTTTTAGACTTTCTGAAGGGCATAGGTTAAGTGTGAAAGCACTGCCCTCTGCCGTCTAAATAACTGCCTTCTAAACACTGCAGGCCATTGTTGTGATACCCGGAAGTTCAGGCATTTTTGTTCCTTTAACGCACTGATACATTGCAGGTCATCGGGAGCTTAAGTCAGTCCTGACACCAGCCTTAGAACAGCGAGTATGGCGATGTACCACACAATTTCGGAATGGGCAGCTCACCTGATTTTCTACCTGCTCTGCGCTGCTTTAATTGCGTTCGTTGGATATTGTCTTTACGTTAGACATATTCACAAGAAATATGACCACATTCCCGGACCTCCAAGAGACAAGTAAGAAAGTTCTTGAAGCTCTGTCTGTATTCGACATTATGGAGTAGCTAAAATAAATGCTTAGTTTGGCATATTTATCAGGAGTACTTAGGGCTGCTATCAGTGTTTCGCAGTCCAAATAGGCAACATATATTTAAATATTGTCGTCTTTTTCAAGTTTTTTGCTTGGCCATATACCGACTTTTCTGAGGGAAACGAACTCGGAGCGTATCATACACGACAAATTCCTTGAATGGTAAGACCATATTCCTTTAATGTACTTTCACCTTCTTACCTTCATGCTCCAAGAGCTTATATAACAACTGTCAGAGAAAAACAGTCATACCCACAGACGCATCTCTCTCTCTCTCTCTCTCTCTCTCTCTCTCTCTCAGCTTAGAAAATGTTCACTCTCGTTATCTCATAACCATGTGATTTGTGGTTTCAGGAACTCAATTTGTTGGTAACACATAAAGCCTTTGTTTTGATATTTTATAGGGCTGAAATATATGGCCCTGTATACAGAATTAACAGCTTTCATGGTGTGGCACTAGTGGTCAGCTGCCCAGAGGCTACAAAGGTATACGTTATGCTGTGCAGTTATAGTTAACCCGACTTATAATGCATTAGTGAAATAGATAAAATCATCTTTTCTGTTTTGGTACCACAGGAGTTTTTAATGTCTGCCAAGTACTCCAAAGATCCATTTGTCTACAAACGTCTGTTCAACTTGTTTGGAAGAAGGTAAACTTTTTCAAATCTTACGCTTTAGCTCAAAGAAGCTCAAGCTTCACTTGACAGTAAAAGACATAAGTAGCAAGTATACATTTGCAGAGTTTAGAGTGCAGGCAGCACAGTTATAAAGAAGAATACTCATCTTTAGGCCTAATGTTGATCCACAATACCTTTTCTTGCTCTGCACTCTGGAAGGCAGCAAGATTTTGCGAGGGTTAAAAATTCACACTGATTCTCAGATCATTAATGGTAAATACTTACTGTGCTTTATTACATATGACAAAAGCACTCAACAGGCACGATTGTGTTTATCCATGCTCAGGAGGCTTCATTTGCTTGTTTGCCAGTCTTGTTTATCTCCTTTGCACAAAAATTACAAAGCCCGACTGCATTTCAAGGGATGCCCTTTATCAGTGTAATGGAGCAAAGAACAATGGACATTTTTACAACCTACGCCTTTCTATGTGAGACATAGCAATCTGTATGTTCTCACTGAGGGGAAGAAATTCCCTTTTCCCAGCGATGCATAACTGTATAAGCATTATGCATGGCCTATGCAAGGGCCTTGCAAACACAGCAATTACTTTGGTAGATCTATTTTGACTCTTGTTGTCAAGTTCAAGAGGTTCACTCTAAAGACAAAACAGTTGCTGAAGACTACAGCTCAAACTTTACCACAGCTTCAGTTTGTGGAGCTTCTTTTTTTGGGGAAACCTCTGTCACATTTCTTGGCATCTCCACAGGTTCCTGGGAAATGGACTTGTGACTGCTATGAACCATGACATCTGGTACAAGCAGCGTAGGATCATGGACCCTGCTTTTAGCAGCTCGTGAGTTGTGCTTTATCACTTCGCTGTTTAGGTGCGACTAAAAGGCAGATGTACAACAGCTCCTTTTGTAACTCTTGACAGTTACCTACGAGGTTTAATGGGCACCTTCAATGAGAGGGCTGAGTGTCTTATGGAGAGGCTGGAGGAGATAGCAGAAGACCAGACAACTGCCAACATGCACCACTTGGTCAATTGTGTCACACTGGACGTTATTTGCAAGGTTTTGATGCTCTCTCCCTCTCTTCCATCCAAACTCCTACTAATGTCAGTGATTTAAGACCTGCCCACAATTGAGATAAAGGAGTTTCATAGGCACTGTTTTACAACAAATTAGCTTTGGAACACTGGTATGTTTTTAGTAGAGTGATGCTACATATGCTAGACCAGCTGGTACATCTTGGATCAGGTTTGTGTTTCTGTTATGTCTGGATAAGTGAAGTAAGTAGTTGTTATGCACAATAATAACAAGTTAATTGTTCTCTGCCTTTATTCAAAGGTGGCCTTTGGAGTTGATTTGGACTTGCTGAAGAATTATGACTCCCCATTCCCAAATGCCATTGAACGTTGTTTGCAGGGCATGGTTCATTACATTAGAGATCCATTCTTCACAGTGAGAACATACCACTTTTAAAGATTTTAAAGAATTGATCCTCATGTCAGCCTATAATCTACTAAAACACTATTTTGCTTTTTCACTCACAGCTCTTTCCTAAGAACAAGAAAATGGTACAGGAGGTAAAAGATGCTGTTGAACTTCTACGTACAACTGGATCCCAGTGGATAAATGAAAGGAAGAGTGCTGTGGAAAATGGCGATGATGTCCCCAAAGACATTCTTACTCAGATTCTCAAGACAGCCGGTGAATGAGTGCCACTGGACCAAACCCATCCCAGATTATTATCCATCCTCATTTTTACTCCTTATTTAGTAGTGGAAGTAGCTAATAAGAGATCACTGTCAAACTCCTGTCCTAGTCAACAAAATGTAAATGTTAATTCAGCATCTTGTTACAACATTATATTTGTTATTGTGTTATGACACTGTTTTACATTGTATTTCATGCAGAGGAACTTGGAGCTAATAATAAGGAAGACAATGAATTGATGCTTGACAATTTTCTGACTTTCTTTATTGCAGGTGAGACAGTTTGTTTTAATCTTATAGTGTCTATAAAACATGTTACTTATAATACCCTAATACAGCTGTGGAGACTTTTGCTGCTTAGTCTGCCAAACAAATTTTAAGTCCTGTTTTTCTTTAGGACTTTCTTTTGAAGAAGCCTAAAGGTGAAATTAAGTTTATATGATGACACAAGGGCTGTCACTATTAAGCATACACTAAGCATTGAGCTCAAAACAGGGAAAAATCTGACATGAAACTGAACTCATAATAGAAAAAAATCTGTTCCACAAAGAAGCAACATTAAAAAAAAACCTCACTCGTGATTTCTCTCTATAATTCCAACATTTATGACTTCAGATTGACATATATATGACATATGTATTACATTGTGTTCATATGATGTTATATGGTGGTTTTGTTACTTCTGTGTTTTGAACAAGATACTTTTAGTCCATGCAGTGATGATTGTCTTGTCATCTCTGATAGTCTTCAGAATTTGAAAAGAGTTATGGTTTTTGACAAATCTTTCGATCATTCGAATTTTGTCAAAAGTGATTATAACAAACATAACATATTTAGTGAGTGCATTTTCTGTTGGTTCTGGTTAATTTATTAATAACATTTTCATATTGAATGCACATTTTCATAGTGATTTTTTAGGTGGGACAGTGACAGTAGTGAGGAGGCCCAGGTATGAAACTTCATGTTTTACGTTACAAGCACAAGCTGTTTTTATTATTGTTGTTATTTTTTAGGACAGGAAACAACAGCCAATCAGCTTTCGTTTGCCATCATGGAGCTAGGAAGGCACCCAGAAATATTCAAAAGGTAAAATAGGAAATACCTATCAAATAATTCAGAGTAATTAAATTTACATCACATAATTTCTGAGGTTAGATGTTTTAATGCTTTTAACCCTCAGGGCTAAAGAGGAGGTGGATGAGGTTCTTGGGACAAAACGAGAAATTCTGTATGATGATCTTGGAAAACTGACTTACTTGTCACAGGTTAGTCAACAAAACACTGAAAAGTATATTTTGGTTACAGTATTGATTTGTTATACACCAACTGGCCGCTTCACTTCTTTGTATCTAAATTTATTGTCGGTTTTATCAGTTCAACTAATCGTATAGGCACACTTTGTAGTTCTACAATTACAGACTGTAGTTTGTCTGTTTCACTGCTTTGTCACCCCCCCTTTACCCTGTTCCTTAATGATCAGGAGCCCCTCCGGACCACCATAGAGGATGTAGATCATTCTGAGCACTGCAGTGACAGTGATACGGTGCTGGTGTGTTAATGTGTGCTGTGCAAGTATGAGTGGATCAGACACAGCAGTGCTGCTGGAGTTTAAACACTGTCACCACTCAGTGTGCACGCAGAGAAACACCCAACTTGTAGTTCCACCTTATAAAATAAGAGATTTTGGCTAATCTGTTGCTGGACAGTTTATGTTAATTATCCTCTAGTCCATAAACGGTCACAGGACACTGAGCACAGGACGCTGCTGCCTGAATATTTTTGACTGGTGGACCTTTCTCAGTGCTCTGTGGTAGGTATAACTTAAATCACTCACAAGTCCCATGATGTCAAACCTACCCACCAAGTTTCATTCCTGTCAGTTCATTCCTTCTGGGTTCAACTTTTTTTTTCAATGATAGGTGTACCATTATATGTAGTTTTTTCTTGATGTGTGTCCTTTAGGTCTTGAAGGAAACGCTCCGCCTGTACCCCACTGCACCCGGCACCTCTCGCTATCTCCATGAGGACACTGTCATCAGTGGATTTAAAGTCCCAGCAGGATGTTCACTTGTTGTAAGTGTCCTTGAGTGTGAAGGTACACCTAAAGCCAAACTGTGCTTGAGAATGTTTAACTTGTGCGTGTGTTTGTGTGTTTTTAAAGGGCCCATATTTTGTACCACAGCAAAAACAGCGTGTTTTAAATCCTTAAAAAGAGGTTAGAGCCGTACACATGTAATAAGGGTATGATATGGGCCCTGTAAAACCTTAAATATTGTTGACTGTGATAAAGTACTGATATTTGGTTTTTGCAAAATTGTTATTTATTTATTTGTTTGTTTGTTTTTATTAATATTTAAAGGCTCATAATTACTGCTATCTCTTGCCCTCTGTAGTTTAGTTCTTATGTCTCATCAAGGATGGAAATATTCTTCAAGGAACCATTGAAATTTGATCCAGAAAGGTTTGATCCAAATGCCACCAAGTAAGAATTTCTTTTATCTTTATTGAAAGATTTATGTCCATTATTTACCACATTCTAAAGTAAATATCATACTCTAAACATAATGATAATATGAACTTGTGTTCTTTGTGTGAAGACCATACTTCTGCTACTACCCATTTGCCCTTGGTCCACGGTCCTGTCTTGGACAGACTTTTTCACAAGTGAGAATATACATATATGTAAACATATCAAAATTTAATTTTCATTTTTAGTCCATTAGATAAACCTTACGTAATTGAACAAAAACAATAAAAAAAAACTGCAGTCATTTTTAAAGCAGTTATCTGATTAATTACTTTTTGTCTGTCGAAAAAGTAAGTACACCCCTGACTTTAGTAACTGGTATTGCCCTCTTTGGTAGAAACAATTTTATGTAGGTGTATCATTGGTCTATCAGTTTCTAACTTTTTGGCCTCTACTCCATGTAGCATTCATCCTGCTGTGCAATGCTTGTGGTATTTCTTGCATGTACAGCCCATTTCAAATCTCCCGACAGCATTTTAGTGAGATTCAAATCTGGACTTAGGCTTTTTCTTCATTTTTGACTTGGTGGATGTACCAGTATTGTTGGGATCATTATCCTGTTGGAAGGTTCACTTCTTCAGTGTCATTTATAAGGCACAAAAGCAGCTTCAAACCATAGCATAGGTTTTTGTCACCAAATGTTGTATTTAGTTTTTTTACCAAACATGTCTTATGGTATATTTGACTTTGACCATAGCACATTGTTCCTGTCCTAGTCCTTGCCTGGATATTCATTAACAAACTTTAGTCTTGCTCTGATGTTTCTTTTTAGATGTAGGTCATAGTTGTGCAGTCTTTCTTATAGTAGATGTATGCACTTTGACACAGACATGATTGGATATCTATATGTCCGTAAGTCTATATGTCCATAAAAGTGAATGTAGTCTGAAACAGTCTAAAGATTTTATGGGGAGTACTTACTTCTTCACATTGCTGGACAATATGCATCTTGTTATTTTTCCAGCTGAAACCAAATGGGCAATAACAAAAAAACAGTGTGCTTTTGCACTGTCTACATTCTTAAATCTGTTTCTCTTCAGATGGAGGCTAAAGTCGTGCTCGCAAAACTTCTTCAGAGATTTGAGTACAGTCTTGTGCCTGGACAGTCCTTCATTATAAAGGATACAGGAACTCTTCGCCCTCAAAGTGGAGTTCTTTGCAAGATTAAACATTGTGCTCAGACCACATCTTAAGTTTTTGGTTTCTGAAGATATGAAGACAGTCATTATTCTAAACACCATGCAATATTAACTGTCTGTTCTGGTCTTTTCTAACTGAGATGTATTTTGGAATCTGCACGTTATGAAGCAGTGTTGGGGAGATGTGTAATTTTACAGGATCTATAAGCATATCAGTTGGATATTAATCTTACCATTATTTTACACTGACAGGCCAAAGGTCATGGTACAGGAACTAGTATCATGTAGAACCCCCTCTAGCCCAGTGAAGTGCAGCAACTCGACATGGCATCGATTCCACAAGTGTACGGAAGATGTCTGGTGGGAAGTCAAATACCCATAGCTCTGTAGGTGCAGGATCTTGGTTGTGAATGGACCTTTCCACCTCATACCATAAATGCTTGGAATGGACTTATGTTGGGCAAATGTGCAGGTCACACCATTCGTCGGAACTCTCCTGAATGCTCCTCGAACCACTTTTTGGACAACTTGGCAACCACAGTTAGCAACCTTACCAGCCTAGGTAACGCACTGTGTCTGGTGTTGTGGTGTTAACAGAGGCACTCTGGTGGGTCTTCTGGTCCTACATACCATGGATGCTAAAGAACACTACGAGATATGTGCGTGGGGCTTCCTGCATTGAATGTGGAAGTGATTCTCTTGTCTGTTTACACAGACAATACTAGCCACTGCGCTGTCCACTGTGGGTGGTAATGGATACTGTGAATTGAGGATTGTTAATTGCCTGCATATCTTCAGAAATTGAATTTCCCATCTGTCTGGCACCCACTATCATGCCTCCTTTGAACTCTGATAATTCATGTTGCACCGCATAACACAATACAGGTGTGGCCGCTCCCTGAGGTAATGACACTTTATAATCAATTTACATACTGCTGTCCCATTGCTTCTTTGGCCTGTCAGTGTACTTCCATATCCATTACTGACTACTAAGTTATTAATTTATTCATCTTTCTATCATTCATATCAATCTTCTAAGTCTTTTTGGGTCGGCAGGGGCCTGGCGCCTATCAGAGCCCTCACTGGGCAGAAGGCAGGAAATAGCCTGGACAGGCTGCCAGGCCAGCGCAGGGTTTACTGATTTAGTATTGTATTTAGTAAGTGCCTTTTTGCTTAACATTCTCTTTGTGATTTTGCTTCTTAATGGCTTTCAATAATTTTCAATTTAAATAAAGCATACAAAAAGTGAAAAAAGTGAGAATGTAAATAAATGGTTTTCTTTTATTCTGCATGTTATTGCCCACTCTTGTGAAGTCCCCGTTGTTATTTTAGGGGAAACATTTACTGATTAGCCATAACATTAAAACCACCTGCTTGTTTCTACACTCGTTATCCATTATATCAGCTCCAGTTACCATATAGGTGCAGGTTGTAGTTCTACAATTACAGACTGTAGTCTACATGTTTCTCGGCATACTTTTGCCACCTTTCAGCTTCCTCAAAGGTCAGGACCCCACTGGGCCACCACATCATTCTCAGCACTGCTTGGTGTGGCTTGCTTGTGCTAGTGGATCAGATACAGCAGTGCTGCTTAAATTTTTTTATCACTTTGCTGGTCCACCTTGCAGATGTGAAGTTAGAGATGGCAGCTCATGTTGCTGTACAGTTCATTAATCGTCCTCTTGTCTGTCATCATTGGTCACAAGACACTGCCCACAGGATGCTATTGTGCAGCAGTGACACTGCATGTTTAAAAGCTCCAAAGCACTGCTGTGTTTGATCCACATATCCCAGCACAACACACACTAACCCACCACCACTATGTCAAACAGAAACAGATGGATTACAATTTAAAATTGTAAAATTACAAGGTGCATCTATATGGTAAGTAGAGCTGATGAAATGTATAATAAATGTGCAAACAAGGAGGTTTAATGTTACTGATCAGTATAAACCCTAGTTTAAAATCACTTTCAAATGAAAAACGTTACCAGGCCCCAGCGAGGATCGAACTCGCGACCCCTGGTTTACAAGACCAGTGCTCTAACCACTGAGCTATGGAGCCAGACAGCAATGATTGATCACATTTTTATTAATTGAACCCATCACAAAGCATATTTCTCGATATTCTAAGTATAACAGTATAACGAACAGACTGAGCGATTCTTTGAAGTAATCTTGGTTTGACTTCTTAACTGCGTTTATATGTGGTTGTAATACAATACGTAACTGTCAGTCCAGCTGGTTTACTTTAGTGATAGTCATCTAAAACAATGTTTAGATTAGAAGGGGTTTTTCATTACCTCGTTTTCGAATGACTAAAAAAATATTATTTTATATCTATTTTACCAAGAAAGAGTTCCTGTTTAAAGTAAATTTGCATGCTGGCCACATGAGGGCGGCGTGCACCGTCAAATGGAAATGTTTCGCCTTCCCACAATCCAGCCCGAAACACTTTTACAAACACGAATCAGACGGAAAGGGTAGGTACGATACACAGGAAGTGCTGCTGACGTGTCAATCAAACTGCTTCGCGGTGAAGAAGTGAATGGAGTTGGGAGGGTAATTTCTAACAATGTTTTGTCCATTTTGTGGGAGTCATTTTAGCCAGTTGGCACGCTTTTGTTTTTCATGTGGGAAGTCTTTAAAGTTTTTAAAAGAGCAGACAGAAGGAGATGCACAGGCGACGTCTAAACCACCTAATGTTACCGAAAGTAAGTGGATTGTAGCTATAG